>CM060597.1:62363880-62963880 GCA_030578255.1 Tiaroga cobitis | reverse complement strand
GGCGTCATGGCATCCCAGCAGCCATATCACCCTGTAGCCCAAGACTGGTTGCCCACTGAAGCTAAGCAGGGCTGAGCCTGGTTAGTACCTGGATGGGAGACCTTCTGAGAACACCAGGTTGCTGCTGGAAGAGGTGTTAGTGAGGCCAGCAGGGGGTGCTCACCCTGTGGTCTGTGTGGGTCCTAACGCCCCAGTGTAGTGACGGGGACACTATACTGTCAAAGAGCACCGTCCTTCGGATGAGACGTTAAACCGAGGTCCTGACTCTCTGTGGTCATTAAAAATCCCACGATGTCCTTCGAAAAAGAGTAGGGGTGTAACCCCGGCATCCTGGCCAAATTTGCCCCTTGGCCTCTGTCCATCATGGCCTCCTAATCATCCCTAGATACTAATTGGCTTCATCAATCTGTCTCCTCTCCACCAATAAGCTGGTGTGTGGTGGGCGTTCTGGCGCAAAATGGCTGCCGTCGCATCATCCAGGTGGATGCTGCACATTGGTGGTGGTTGAGGAGATTCCCCCCTACCATATGTGAAGCGCTTTGAGGTCCCAGAAAAAGCGCTATATAATTTAATAATTGTAACGAATTATTAAATGTAACGAATTAATTATCTTTGTTTCCAGGCGGACAGTTGACACAAACATGACACACACTTCTCCAGGATATCCTGTAGAATTTAACCAGATGACAACTTTGAAAATCCTGAAGCGTTTCCATTTAAGTGTACCATATGTATAAGACGTTCAGAGAGGGGTTCGTGGGCATGACGTCTGAGGCTGAGACTAGTCCACAAGCACTCCTGCTTTCCATGCTGGAGACCACAAAACCAGCAACCAGCATCCCAGCATGATCCCTTAAACTGGTAAACAGCAATGCTGGATTTTATTGAGTATTATAATGCTAATTGTGATGCAGTGTGAGTGTCCTCTCGCATGTGATAAGACTGTAGGGTGTGGGAGGCAGAAGCACACACTGTGTACGGTGTCAACACAAGCCTCGAGGCCACAGCTGTCCCCTGTTCAACTGCACAACCCTTGGGGTGCCTCCTTCTTTCACATGGACGGCTTAGTGGTTGTGCTGGAGCAGGCCCAGTCCAAATCACACACACACACACATGCAGTGGTGGCGAGAGAATGCTTTGATAGTGGATGTATTCCTGCATTATTTACCTTAGTGTCATTGCCTATCCATTCAACAATTCAGCAGGTCGTCTCCTCAACACATGGTAGAGTTTCCTTCCTCTTCTCTGTCTCTCTTTTTCTCTCTACGACCCTTTTGTCTACAATGTATACAAACAATTCCTTCTGCATTAAACCCTCAAAGGAAGATCCAATGAGTCATCTTAAAACAGAGGAAAACATCTTTCAGTTCTTCTCTGAGTTGTCTATCATTGTTTCATTGCTGCTCTGAGAATTTAATCTATGTGCTAGTATCACTGATTGCTTTTGTTATCCAGCATCTTATATCCATCGTGCTCTTAACCCCTCTGTCCCCCATGGAGGAGTTTTTTTTTTGCAACCTGGAGAGTTTCCTCCCTGATCTTCGACAAAGCAATTATATCACTGATACAGCTGAATCTTATTATTCAAATCTCTGTTTTCAGAGCTGTAAATATTCTCTCAGCTAATCTTAATGTTGTGAGGATATTAATTGCCTGATGATGACTAAAATTTGGATTTGAGAATAGCTGCTTTGAGTTACATTTTGTAAACAGGGATCTACATCAGTTGATTTAAAGATGCACTTTCCCAGGATGTGTATTTAAACAAAAGCATTTGCCTTGTGGCCTTGCTGCCCAGTCAATGACTTCACAGGCAGCATTTTGTGTATGAAGGTATCTCATGAGGAATCTACTTTGAGACAGGCCTCCAAGAGTTTCTTTAAACCACTTTTTTGAATACCATTTTTCCTCCAATTGTGGGATATCATAGGCAACAAGTGATATCTACGCTGCCTCCAAAAATAGACCAGATGAAGGCATGTTACGTAAACATTGAATTCTGATATTTCTTGATGCCTTCCCATTTCCATATACTACCTTTGAAGGCAGCATTATAGAAGCACCCTCCGTGTCTGTCTGTGATTGGTCAGACCTATTTAAGAAGATTTTCAGATTTTCTCAATTTGTTTCCGGTATGGGTCCTGTTTGTGTATTCTATAGATCCAGGTCTATGAGGTTTTCTCTCTCATCTTTCTGAGTGTACTTAAAGTTCAGGTTTTGTGCTATTTATGACCCAAGCCCATGGCTTCACACTACTGTTCCGTTTACTGTTAAACAACCAAAACCAAATAAAATGGTGAACAGCCTGTTTTTCATCTTCATCTGGATTTGAAAGATCCCACTGAAGTGTAAATCTAATGTCACAATGTCGTACCGTTTTTTTTTGGGCCTTAAAGGAATCCACATAACTGTTACTTGCTTCACGATTGGTTCTTCTTGGTTGCTAACAAGAGAAGATTTATTATTTACTCGCCATCTGAGAAGATACAAAGGAAGCTAGTAGTTTTTATTATAACAATATCAGGAAAAAAATATCAAACACGCTTAGTTGAACTTTAGCTCACTTTAATTGCATTGAGCCCTAGCTATTCTTGAGGTTCTGTCTTTTCTTCAAATCCTCTATAGATCAAAGCTCTGGAATAGACAGACAGGTTGGGGTGACATGGATTGGGTCTGGAGTAAAGAGTGGTGGAAACTCACAGCACGGCCTCTTCAGGGGAGGTGGGGGCAAAAGGAGACAATGAGGGCAATTCACAATAGTATTAGCTAATGAAGGGACTCAGGCATTCCTCATTGTGGAATGCAGGGTTGGATTAAACTGTAACATACCTTTTTTGGCTCAAAAAGGCTGGAAGACAGTCTCATATAGATGAAAGCTGTAACAAAACACAACATATATGAATGACCAAAGGATTGTATACTATATTGAGTTTTAGCCCCATTCATCCATTAAAACGTATTTGAATCTGACAGTTTTACACAACCCATTTTGTCTCAGGACTCAAGTGTTTTAAGTAACCAGGGTCAAGTTGGTTATGGTAATTGTAGCCATAAACTGCCTACACACACACAAAACAATATTGGAGATTTTCATTGAGTGGACGTATCTGAATGCGATTATTGTGGTGCACTTTGAGGAGTGTTGAGAAGAAAACCCACTTGTTTATGTAATGCAGCTCCAACTGGAAGTGACTTTGTGAGCCGTAGACAACAAGCCAGGATTCATTGGCTCTACTTATCCAAACAGTGTCAACATGTTCATTTTTACTGGAGGTCTTTGACTTTCCTGACAGATCCCATCTGCCATTTTACGGGCTCATGGGCTATTTAACAGAGGCTCTCTGTAGCCACCAGAAGAGCAATGAAAGGGAATGCTGGTATTCACCCGAAACTCTAGACTTTCACTTTTGAGAAGCCAATGATTTGACCACCTTGAAATCCGAGACTCTTTAAATCCAAAGGAGCTGCAGGAATGCCCCAGACCCGTATATAGCCCCCTTTCCCAAAGTCCTTCCATGTGAAGATGTTGAAAGAAAAGAGGCCTTCACTAAGACTTAAGCAACTATGTCTTGTCACATTTTTGCGCTGGTCTGTTGAGGCTGGTCACCTTTCATTTGATCACTGGGCTACCTAAAGCGCGCTGGATGTGGCTGAGTAAATGGATGTTATATGCAGGATAGGTCTGTGTTATCATAAGCTTCCATCTTTTGCTACATTGTACGGCATCTGTGTCAAACGATCTGCTTCTTCATTGCAATCAGTCCCAAACCAAAGTGTAGTATGATGAATGAAGGCTAGATACCAAGCTTTGATCACCTTGGTAGAGGCTCGAATGGTCACAAGAACCTTATAAGAACATTAATTACCTCAAGCTCCCAACATCTGGGACTGCAATGGTCCTTCCTTTGCTTTGAAACTCAAACATCTTCTGGAAAAGTAGCTTGCTGTTTGTAGCAACTATTAATATATATAATTATGTAAAGTGAAGCTGGTATGACATTGGTTTACAATTGTGTGAATCTTGTTGAGTTATTTGTGTCTCGGCTACAACACCAGAAAGTGTTGGTTCTGGAGAATAATGAAGAGCTCTGTGCACTGACACCAGTTTATTTTTCATTTCCTTCACTCCTTTCTGATTCATACATGATCGAGTATGTGATGATTGGGAAGTAATGATGTGGAAGAGTAAATATTTACAGATTGGTAATGAGTAGTTGAAAGCCGGCCACCCACCCCCCTTCTAGCCCACTGACCATCCCTCTATAACTCCTCCCCTCCAGCCATACCATGCATTCCTCTCCAAATCTGGATTTCATTGATGGCAAATCCAGTTTGCAATGGTGTAATTCCTTCTCTGGATTTGTACTGACAGCAATGGTTAAGGTGATGTCCACTCCCCGACATAAAATCAAGTCTATGTCAGCTCAACCATTGATCCTGGATAAGGGGCTAAACGTTACCAGGGTTCCAATTTGGTGCTATTTGGAATCCAGGCTAGTTAAGTTAGCAATTGTGTGTAAATGATTGAAGATTCAGTTAAATTATGTGCAGATTTGTTGATTACTGGTAATATAGATGAATTCAATCATTGCTTTGACTTCCTGCCACATTTAAGAACTTTCGACAGCATCCCGGTACGCTGCTCCTGTGAGCAATTAGCTCAGATGAGATCTAGCTAAGATGGTCCGAGATGGTTTCCCTCATCTTTGTCACCTCATCAGCTGGTTTCCTCTGCTGAAAGATGCTAGGTGCTTGTGTCTACTTCAAAAGACATTCCTGTTCTTCCAAAAAGACAGGGGTCTCTGCTTTCAGTCCTTAGGCCAAGCGTACAAATGACCTCCCCTCCTCCCAAACCTCTGCCTCTCCCCCACTCCACCTCTTCACCAGATAGGCCTTTCATGACTGGCCAGCACAAAGCCTTGCAGCTTGTGAGAGGAAGTTTCCAATTTCCAATTTTGCATGTGGGAAAATATGTACGTTTCTGAGAGGACCTTTTGTCTCAGGCTGTAATGGCAGCAATTGGAGTGCAGAGGTCATAAAATGCAGCGTGTCATCGACACTACGCAGGCATGTATGGGACATTTTATAAGGTCTCACTCTAGGCTGCAACCGGAACGGCTGCCATGACAAAAAAAAAACAAAAAAAAAAACTCATAAATGCTTATAATGCATATATCTGAAAGGTCATATGTGTATTGAACAGTATGATGGGTGGATCTTTGAAATCTGAACATACTACATCTCCAAAAGAAGAACAGTGTTGGAAACAGTGTTTTTTTCTTTTTTAAATACACAACTTTATGTGTCCAAACATCTAGATGAAGATAAACCTCTGTCACCATGTGCTGGTCAATGAAAAAATAAGTTGACTTCAAATCCGATGGAAGTCTTGCATCTGCAAGACCTTTAGGAGAAGAGGGGGAAAACGTTTCCTCATTTAGTCATTTTCTCCCTGCTTCCTGATTCTCCTAGAGACCACCGGCTCAGTGTGTGAAACAAAAAGTAAAAAAGAACCTTGTAAATTCCTCAAACACAAAAGAGGCAAAGGCACTTTTATTTTGAAATGTTAACAGCCAGTTGCTGTGACAGTGGCTACAGAAAACAACAAATAATTACATAAAAAGTATCTTCTAAAAAATGTTGTTCACAAAATGTCTTTTAGCATGTTCATGGTATAACGCAAATATTAACTTCAGCATTGACGTGCTGACATAGACTTTAGCTTGTCTACAGAATAGTCATTTATGCCGTTGTCTTTCACTCTAGTCCCCTCTATGGGATGTCCGTCTTCAGAACTGAAGAGACTGCTGGGAGGGCAAGCTTGGTGGTCAGCGCTCAGTGCAGACTCCGATCCCCCACGCTGCCCGAATGCAGCCCCTGTCGGGTCTACCCCATGATTAAAGGAATCATTTCCCGTTCAGAGGCTCATGGGACACAATGCAAGTGCCTTGAGAGGCTCACCACAAAGGAGAGCAAATCTTCCCACAGCCTCGCCACATCTCTCACTGCAAGGATTTCACAAAATGTATCACCATATCAAAAGTGCATTCTACCTGACCCCATTCCCCCAACTGCGACCTCCAGCTTTAATGGCCGCTCCAAGACAAATGGTCACTACATGCCCTGCCCGGCTAACCTTTTGTCTCCCCTATTTCTCATCACTCCAGTTCTGACAGGTAGGGTAGGTCAAGCCTTTTTTCTTTTCTTTTCATTTTTTAATAATTAAAAGAAAAAAAAAAGAGACTGTTTTAAAACTTTAACTCTGCAATGGAAATTCAAATAATGAGCCTGACAACATGCCAAATTGTGCTGGACAACTAGAACGAAGCAGAAAGTCACTTTTATTCCGAGTTAACTGTGAAAAATGTGATCATAAAACAATTGTGTGTGTGTTTGCATAAACAGGGCTGTAAACCTTATGATCAGGCCCAGACGGTATCTGTGAACCGTTTTACATTTTCTGCATTGACTCTGTGGGAATACCAAGGAAATTCTGCGAAATTGATGCAAACATGGTTAAATATTTTCAGAGCTGATAGCAGCTGAAAGAATAATATTAATCAAAAAATATTGATTAAACAAAGAAGTAAGGAATGGGGTGTTGGCACGCTCTGATTCTATGTTGGCTGTCTCATGGTTCATATATTTTAGTGTACTTTCAAAGAACATTTTGACAGTTTTATCAAATCAACTGAATCATGTAAGTTTACACATTAATGTACTACTATCCCTTTCTGTCTCTTTCTCGTAGTGTTTTGAGGGGGTTGTTCTCACTCCCTTATCCCCATTGATAACCCCTTCCTGTCATCCAGCCTGCTGATTCAGTTGAAAAGAGGGATGTTCTCATTCAATGAGGACTCTCTCTCTCTCTCTCTCTCTCTCTCTCTCTCTCTCTCTCTCTCTCTCTCTCTCTCTCTCTCTCTCTCCCTCTCTCTCTCTCTCTCTCTCTCTCTCTCCCTCTCTCCCTCTCTCTCTCTCTCTCTCTCTCTCTCTCTCTCCCTCTCTCTCTCTCTCTCTCTCTCTCCCTCTCTCCCTCTCTCTCTCTCTCTCTCTCTCTCTCTTAAAAACAAGCAAGAAAACCAATCATTGTTTACTGGAGTGGTGGTCATGGGTAATGTGAACAGATAACACATTGTTAAAATCATAATATTAAATATTTCTCTCTCTCTTTTTTTAATTCCCGACAAAGGCTTTAAACACTAGTGCAAAATAAATAAATAAATAAGAGCAAATGAGACACATTACCCCTAATCAATGGTTTATCTGTGTTTTATATTAGTTCCATGCTGCCAGAGAGGATTATGGGAAATATAGTTTTTATTATAGAAGCCTGTCACTTTATCAACTGGCTAAATGAGTAATATTTTCTGGCAGGCTTGATCACTATTATCCACAACAGTACTGTCTTGAGTTTCCCTGGTAATTACGACATTGTGGTGGCATCCATATATATTCATCACGTAAATACTCTCATTCAGACATGACTTGAAGGCATTGCTTTCAGTTCAAAGCCAGCATCCATCCACATCTCGAGTGGTCAGGGTGAACTGACACCTGGGCTTCTTGATGCACAGTGGCCCCCAGAGGTGGATGTCTGACCTCTCACTCTGACCGCTGTGTTACTACAGCCGCAGACAGGACCATCCCACCCGATCTGAGATGACCAGCTGCAAGACACCTTATTGCCTTCTGGCTGTGTTTCCAATAACACACAGGCACTCTTAAGATACTGAAATGTAGCCTGACAGAAGCTAGCACATTGAGATATCTTTTTAAAAGAATTAATTTACATGTACAAGTGAGAGCAAAAGAGAGCTTGAGGGGGGATATGGGAGAAAAAAGAGTGCAAGCACGCTCACTAGAGATAAAAAGAGTTGCTTGTAATAAAGGAACTGGTAGGAATGTGGATTTGCATAAGGCGCGACTAGCAGGCCACACAGAAACCCAGTGACTCTGCCACACAACCTACTACAACCCAATAACTTTTCCTCCTTTGTTTCACAGGTCAGAGTAAAACGGCTTGTTGGAAGTGATCCCATCACCAGACATGTTACGTTTTCAAAGCAATAGTTGCATAGTAACAGTCACTAATTTAAGAATGGAAGACAAAGAGGAATGAGAGGCCTTGCAAAGGCCTTTTTTTTTTTGTAGGGCATGATATTTGGTAATAGTGATTTTTTTTTTTAGCACAACTCTTTCGTAAAGTAGGTTTATGTTAAGTACGGGAACAGTTTGTCTTTGTCAACACCTCCAGCCATTTCCAGTAAGGCCAGAGACTTTTGCCAGCAAGTAGATTTTTTGTATTTAGCTGTACCTTTATTGACAAACCAGCCAATGCATTCACCCTGCATTAAGGGAAGTCATGGTGGTTTAGAAAGTACTGTGGCAAGCATACTTCCTCAACAATAGTGATGCCATTATATATATAAAACATCCTTAAACCAAACTTGCTGGTGGCTCAGGGCACATTCTTACACTTTTGAGATAGCTAGTAAAAGCCCAGTCCGAATCCATTTTTGGTTAAATAATGCTCGGGCACACTGACACCAGCACAACTGCTGATGGATATTTCTCCCACTGTCATTCTGTTCTTGAACCCACCAACTTTTGTGGCACAGTCTTTGTGCACCAAGTTCCACGACAGGTGAAATTAGGCAGGGCTACATCTATTTCGCTGCAGCCGATCAAAAGGACTTCTCTTCTCTGCAGCTGTTGCGTGTAAATCAGAGGCAATTTCCGCACACTGTCCGCTCCTGAGCGCCCGGAGAAGAGGAAGGAGGGGCGGGGAGCCTCTCTTGGGCACCCATTGTGCAATGCAACTGCAAAGACAGATTCTGAAGCCCCGGCTCCAGAGTACAGAGGGTATATCGAGAGGATCCAGGCGTATCGGGTTGCGTCTCGGAGATGACGTGATTGATCAGAGTGCTGCCGGAAGGATACGTGGGTGACAGCTGGAGGTGGAGCGGAGGGCCACTAGTGTGACATGCATTCCAGGCCATTGTGATCACATGAAAAAAGGGTGATGGCAGTTTTTCACAGAGGCGAGTCTGTGTCTGCAGAGTTTTAGCGCCCAGTCTCTTATCCCAATTACACAGGCCCCAAGGGGGAGGGGTTGGTAGAGCAAGGTCATGTAATCATGACCTCAGGGATATTTATACATTCAGATGATGCCATAATTAATATGCATATGCTCTTAGTTTAACGTGAGTTTAAAACACATGTGACAAGTTTTCTTTGTATGAATGATTTCATATGGTTTTGAAAAATATTTTTTAATGACTATATATATCTATATATTTAATGACTAGAAATGTGTGGTAAAAAGTAATGATGTCCTTTTCTTACTGTTTGAATACACGTGTGCGCACACATTTTTAATCATTCTTTTTAAGAAACGTTTTTTTAAATAGAATGTTTAAGGTAAAAAGTGTTACAAAATATAACAACTTATTCATTCATAAACATCAAGTTTTTGGGGAGTCACACCACATTACATTTTACAATCTGAACTAACCTTGTCTTGTCAATAAAAGATTCGGTTATTTAATATTTTTACTTTGACACACAGTCATGAGTGTCTGCAGAGGTCCTCTCTATGACATAATTTCCTGTATATATATATATATTTTTTATTTTTTTTATTTTTTTATTCTGTATATTGGCTCTACCTCAAGACTTTTTCAAGTGGTGCTCACCACAGAGCCAAATGACGTCTGGTGGAGCCTAATGTGTGGAGTTATGTTTAGCTTAATGCTAAATGTCTAAGTTTATGCCTGCTACAGACTGTGTGATTTCGGCAGTCATAAGATCATTACAAATCACACTGTATGACATGGATCTAATAAACTTGGGTATGACATGAATGTAGACTGTACAATGATGACACCTGTTAAATCGCAGGCTACGACATGAGAATAAAATATCATCAGCATGCGCTAGTCAACTTGAGTCGACAAAGAGGCCAACTTGGTATGCCAATTTATATGGTTTTAAGTTTTAGCCCCATTGTGCGCTGATCAATACGCAATTTCATTTTGCATTTTTATTGGCTAGTCAGTAGACGTAGGTCGTAGCAGCAAACACACTGTGAGATGATTATGCTAAAGTTCTGACACTGTCAAAAGATTATTGTAGGCTGTTTTTGGTCACAAGACCAAGGCCGTCTTTGAACCTCGTTCACTGTTCAACGTAGGACCACTGTTTAGGAGCCACAGCCACAGAAATCGCCACGATTGGTCATCTGGTCATGTGTACCGGGCATTGTGGGTAGGGTTATGGTGTGATTGGAACGTCTAGCTCCACTCATTACATCCAAAGAGGAGGAGCGGGATGTGAAGCTCCACCCACCAACTCTTGACTTTTTTGCACCACATGACTGAGATTTGGTGGGCAACATTTTTTTAAATAATGTATTAATATAATGTATTTTGAAGTTGTTTTGTAAAAAAAATAAAAATAAAAACAAAAATACTATAATACAAAAGTCAATATATAATACAAAAGTTAAATTTTTAACTTTGAACTTTCTTCATTAAAATATCAGGACGGTTGTGTCACCCTGACATTTTTGACTTTGTAAACCCCACCTAGAAAAACTACTTTGAATTTTAATTTTAAGTAAATCGTTTTTTGTTCAGCCCAGTCAGCCTTGTCGGTTAATTGAAGGGCTATATTTCTGAATTTACTATCATACTTAGACAAAATATATGATTATGGATTACATTTCAAATACAAGAGCAGGTTTTAATTTGAATTATCACTGTTGGGTGACGCTATGCATGAGGGTTATTGTGCTATTCATTTCAAAACACTAGATCTGATTTGCAGTGAACAGGTGCATACAATCGTAGGAGGTTTTGTAATGTTTTCCTCTCTGTGTTTCTGAACTGGGGACCATTCAAGAGAGCAGAGGGGAAGCTCAGAGCCGTAAAAGAGTTCCTGGAAATGGGAGGCATTACAGAACAGCCGCAAGAACAGCAGCTGCCCGGGAGAACAGCCTTCAGAGCGTATGTGAGGACTGATGTGACAGAGCAAAGGATGGTCTATTGCCCCGTGAGTGACATTGGGAAGAAATGTGCAAATGTGGAGCCTCACACACAAAAGCTGACTTAAAGTTGCATGCGTACCTGCTGCAAATAAGCTTTGAAGAACACTGGCTTCTGGCACCTCAATGGATCATAAGCCCAAACGGAAAAGCATGTTTTCCTTTCGATATGGAGTAAGGAGATGTGTGTGCATGTGTTTGTGCGAAAAGGAGTGGGGGTCAAGAACGGATGAGGTCCATTGGCAGGAGGCCACTATTAGCTATTCAAGCAGTAACGGCCAGTGGTGGAAGAGAAAGAGAAAAAGAGACATGGAGAGGCAGACAAAGACAGTGAGCGAGAAAGGCACACTAGGCCTGAAGTAAGTCACTTTCAGGGGTGACAATACCCATGGAAGAAAGAGCCCGATGACTGCTGCTAGGAGACTTCATTGAGAGGCATGCGGACAGCGGGCCCCAAGACCCCAAAAACATCAATGGGCTCATCCAATCCTCATTAAGGGGCTGAAATGATAGAGATATACATGAGAAAAAGCCCATAAGAGATGAGAGAGAAAAGAAGAGTATGCCACCCAGTGAAGCAAGGCTGGCGCTGGCCAGAAAGCCCAGTCAGACGGCATGCAAGTCACCCAAGACCATCTGTAAAGCAGTCGCCCGGAGGGGAAAAAAGGCGCATTTGTTTGTCTGAAAGGAACAAAATAATCAGGGAATATAAAAAGTACTACACTGATCATGCTGAGACACTCAAGAGCATCAAATGCACCAGATATATTAGAGAGAAACTGCATGATACTTTGTTTCTGTCAGCTGATATGGACTACAGTGGTGATGAGGACGGGACATTTGTCACCATTTGCACACTTCAAACTAATAACATCCTGCTCATAAAACACAGCTGACCTGCCTCTCATCCATTTCACCTCTTTAAAACGGAGTTTGTTAGCTTTTTATTTGTAGACCAAGGGAATATCAAAGGAGATTAAAGGAATAGTTTGATTCTGTCATTATTTACGCACCCTTGTGTAGTTCTAAACCTGTTTGTCATTCATTCAAGGAGACATTTTGAAAAATATTGACGCAGCCCTTTATTATACAATGAGAGTTTATGGTGACCACAGCTGTCAAGGTCCAAAATGTGTACTGTAAGTTTAATTTTTTTTTTTCCTTTTTCCATCTTAAAACTTTTTTATATATGGTGCTTTTTCTTATACAGCTTGGACAGTCATGGTTACTAAAGTTATGCTGTGAATACAAATATCCATGGCGAAGATAACATTTTGAATGACATAGAGGAAAAACAACATTTTTTAACTATTCCTCAAAGAGAGTATGACCAAAGTCACAGACAGTAAGTCAGCATTTGGCAAATGGTCGAGGAATGGTTGAGGTTTTGGTTAACCACATTTTCACACATACCAGATATGTTTAAAAACATGACATGGTGAGGACATTCAGGTACTCATAATACAGTCATGTAACCAGTGATTAACCAACCCTGTGGTTCTGAAAAGAGCGCCAGTCATTCCATTCCAGAAGCAGGAATTGAGAAATACACGCAGAACATTTCTTCCATCCTAGCCTCTCACATTAGAGGTGACTAAGAACATTTATATGTTATTGTTCACCATTTTAGTGATAACATGATATGAATGAATATTTGACTTACTGACCTGAGGCCGTATTCACAAAGCATTTTATCTTACCACTAGGAGTACTCCTAAATCGCACTAAAAGATTTTAGCTAGAAGTTTTCTCTTAAAAGTTATTCACAACGCCTTTCAGACCTACTCTTAGTAAAGAAAAATGACAACTCCTAAACTAAGAGTGAGTCTTCGTTGCTATGGATGACGTCATTACTCATGCACGAGCTTGACTGAACCTTGATTGGCTGATGATTGTAACGCGGGAATGATTCCAAACACCTCCCCTACGATGATGAGTGACAGGTGACAGGTCTGAGAATGCGTGCGCTACACAAGTAGTGCGAAGGACGGAAGATGATGAATAACTGAATTAATAGCCTAAATGAATAAAGAGTAAGGAAAAACAAATAGCCTAGTAGCCTAATGAAACATATGGATTGATGCAATATCTTTGCAACATTATTGAATTAATCTGTCACTATATGCCTCTGCCTACGTTTGCAAAGAGAAGAACATTTTAATTTGATTCACAATGAAACGTTACAATTAGTTTACATGCAGTGAGTAGTTTTGGTTGTTGTTGGTGGCGTTGTTGCATCCCTAGTTATGCCTACAATGCAAAATTGTTCCCTCGCGATTGGAAGCTCCTGCAGCCGCCGCATACGCATTTCAAAACATCGCAACGTGAAATGCGACAAAAAGCGGTTTGTGAAGAGGTCTTAGTCAGTTAGGAGTCCTCTCGACTTCTTTTAAGCTGTCCCAGACTTAGGTGCTACTTTTAGGGCTAAAATGCTTCGTAAATTACTCTTAGTCAAAAAAATGAGGAGTCCTAAAGTTACGAGTGACACGCCCATTATTTTTAGGAGTTGCTCTTAAATTCGCCAGTTAGGAGCTACTTTTTGCCTTAAAATTCGTTGTGAATACGGCCCCTTGCCTGGGCCTAGCGGCCAAATTCTAAGAAAACTCTCAGAGTCATGACGTTTTCTTAGAATTTCCCCTAAAAGTGACATGAAAATCCCAGTTAATATAAAAGCTATTCCTCAAGATTCCTAGCGCTTAAAAGGGCTCCTAAGACGAGATCTGCTAAGAGCAGGGAAGAGGACTTTTAGTGGCTTAGGAGTTCCCCTAAGCAGCTGCACAAAATAGCCAACAGAGGAGGCAGGAGAGATGTCCTGCAAACACTGGATGACAGGGAATTATTGAGACGCTACAGATTGGATCGTGCAGGAATCATGTTTGTGGTGGATCTCCTTAGAGATGCAATTACTTCACCAACTGGGCCAGCTCCTCAGTCCAGTTCGGCTTGCGATTCCTTTTTTTCTCCATTTTCTGTGTTTGTAGGATATTTGTTAACAAGCCTTCATAATTAGACCAGCCAGCAATCACAGACATTGATAAAAGCTGAGCCGTGTTACCCTCGTTAAGACCACACTGAGTTGTAACGTTGCAATTTCTACTTCATTAAGGACAGCCCTTTGAGATAGGCCATCTTGTTTTCAATGGGGTCCATATGGGAGTGAAAGTATAAAATATGCCAGCTAGGATATTAATATGAGCAAATAAGACACGAATCATTATTTGAACAGGGTGTAATGAGCTTAAGTTTTCACATATTTTATATTCTAATGTTAGGCTATAACCCCTACAGCTTACTATTCATTTTCCAGATATTTTCTTGAATGTGAAATATTATTTACAATTACAGTCTGCATAAGATTAGAGTGTATGATTATGTTTATTGATTTGAGGGTACATCCTTTGCTCATTATCACCAAAAGTTCATTTTCATCAAACTTGTAGGATCAACCAATCACGGCTTTTGAAATGATGACTCATACCTAGCAACGGGGTCATCCACACCCCCTCACTAAGATAGGATTTTCCATCCATTCCTTGCTCAGAGTTCACTGAAAATGTTCTGGAATCACTTCTAAGCTAAAACTCCTGGCAAGGAATTTTTAGGTTAAGTTAGGAGCTCCCTGAGAGGATTCTCAGAATCTTTAGGGATACGGGCCCTGGAATGTAAAAGTGGAGTTAACACGCTTAAAAGTAGCCTATACTTTTATACACTAAAAAGTTGGCCAATTTAGTCTCAAGTAGTATTGAAACAGTACACTTATAAGTATACTTCTGAAGAATACACTAGAAGTATACTCTATATAGCCTATATATATGTGTGTGTGTGTGTGTGTGTGAAAATTTTTATAATATTTAATCAAAAAATATATACTCTATTACTTAGATAATATTCCTACTTAAAGTTACTCCAAAGGGTTCCTGAGAGAAAAACAACCTTTTTTTAAACTTGGGGTCTCTGGGTTGGCAGAGAGCATGGGTGGGGGTCTGTAAAGCCTGCAACCCCTGATCTCCAAGAAAGTTAAATGTTTAAAGCATCCGTATTTTAGCCACCCCCCTCTATTCTCAGTTCCAAAAGCATGACCCCCAGCCCTATCCCCTGTCCGCCTGCTGCCCACCTCGGGTGCATTCCTCTATCAACCCTTCACACAATCGTCCGGCCAGCGGCCTCTAAGCACATAATCCCACTCACTGAAGTCCTGCAATCTGCAGAAGGGGAAAAGGAAGGGGTGGATCCTGGGAGGAAGAGCCGTGGAAATGGGGGGTGGGGGGGGGCGGTGTGAAAGGAGGATGGTCAATGAGTGAGGGAGGACTTAACGACTGGAGGAGGCCAGTGAAAGAGGGGAAAAGGGGGCACCAGAGAGAAGGAAAAAAGTCAAACCCTGAGATGGGGGAAGCAATTGTCCAGGAGAAAAGAAAGGATTAGGTGACAATATTGGACAGAGCCGAGGGGTCAGGGGACCCGGCCTCCTCGGAGAGAGACAGATGAAAGGAAGAGCCCCTCCTCCAGTGAATGGACAAAGTTCAAGTGCAAGCGCACCTCTGGAAGGGGGCAACCTGCATTCTCGGCCCTCAGAACCACTGCGTAAGCACATTCATCCACTTACATGTGGCCCAGTAGGACGTTCACTGATAAATGCGCCCCTTAAAAGAATTATTGTGAACAGTAATTGGCCATATTAATTCCAAATAATAAATGGCTCTGCAATTTTCCTTTTTAACTTATGTCACAAACGGCTTTCTTATTTTTCAAAACCCCTTTCCACCAACTTCCGTACTGTTATGTAACGCTTCTCTTGATCCAATCAGTTCCTGATAAAGTCCCATTATGCATTTTTCCATCTCATTGGTTAGAAATCACAAATCAGATTTTTAAATGTTATAATTGTATCAGTATTCAGTGAAAGTCTGGCTCTTTTGTTAAAGCTACATTTTTAAACTTTATCTTTTCAACATCCTAATTTAACAATGGGTGCGTCACAATAGTTGACAAACAAGAAGATAAGAACAGGTAGTTCTTAAGGGGATTTGTATATAGTGGTTGACTGACATTGCATTGCTGTTGCTAACTATCTTTGACATGCTCTAATAGTTCCCAAAGAGTCTAAAACAATGTGTGCTTTTCAAACCCTTCTAAAAATCCAACATAAACCAGCATGAAGTCTATGTTGGGCTGGTTTATGGTGGTTTTGCTGGTGGATCGGCATATTCTCTAGCAAAACTGAGCTGTTGTAGCTGGTTCACCAGCTTCTACTTCCCATGTTGGAGATCAGTAACCAGGAACAAGCATCCCATTCAGGTCCCAGCATGCAAAACATACTTTATGCTGGAGACCAGCAATGCTGGATTTTTTAGCATGGTAAGTTTTTACTTAAATTGGAATGTAAAGTCATTGGTTCTAAGTAACGACTAGCAAGTTTCCAACTAACTCTGCATACTTTTTAATATGCTGTACAACTTATTCTTAAGGCAGAAAATCAGTAGGTTCTCAGGAATGAAAAGTTGCTTAATATGATCTTTACCTTCAATTATCCAATAGCAATCTTCAAAACTGTGAGCAGAAGTTGTTGAAATGCTGTTAATTTCAGTTTATCCTGTTAAGATGATTTTTTTTTTTTTTTTTGCCTCACGTGACGTGAGAACCTATGAACCTAATTCCTGAGAACCAATGAACTGAAAGAGACTTTCTGTAGGCATGGGCAACGTTAAGTTTCAATTGAAAAACAATATTCAATCATGAAATAACATAATAGGGGTTTTTATATGTAAATAACATGAACAAAAATAAAAACACATATTGCCATATCATATGATTAATCTGTCCAGTATAACATGAGTTAATTGATGCAATTCAGTTAATCTGCTGTTTTATTCCAACATTACTCTTGGTCGGAGACTTCCATAAATATTTATTTCAAATCTAGTTTTTAAATACTTCAACACACATATTAACACTATTATATTGAACCAATTTATATGCTGTTGTCAAGAGTATGATGGGAGTTTAACATTTTCCAAGTTTAACTCTTTCCCCACCAGCCTTTTGAAAAAAAGTTGCCAGCTGTTTTGATCATATTCACAAAAGTTTTCATGGCCACCAGAATATTCATTGTTGTATGATTATCTAAACATGTAAAAAAATCTAAAGAAAGAACAGAACCTCTGCTTTTAAACAACAACAACAACAACATTTTATTCTAGCTTCATGCATTCTTTTTTTTTTATCAACACTCGAATGTGCGTACATTTCATAACAAAAACAGAGAAAATCACGTTTATGTCAAAGACTACATCCAGATCGGATTCAGAACGGTGATAAAAACACAGATGGAGTAGATCAAGTCCATCAACACCCCCAAAGCTTCACAGTCCTGTAGCTCGTGATTAATACCCTGTTTAATGTTGAAGATCGTGTAATTTGACATATGCATCTGCTTACATGCAATCGCTTGTTTCCGCTTCTTTTTTACAGGTGTTTTGATCAGGAGATTCAGTTCTCTTTCAGAAGATGAGTAATAGCGCCCCCTACCGTATAACAGTGAAAACACGGAAAGCTGGAAAATTCCATCGATGGCAGTGAAAGAGTTAATCTGCCGTTTCATTCCAACACTACTCCTGGTCGGGGGCTATTTATTTCAAATTTAGTTTGTTCAAAAGAGACAACCGTGTACATTTTATAGCAATAATAGCAGCAGTATTATCAACACATATATCAACATATCAAGAGTCAAGAGTCTGGTGTGAGTTAGCAGTTATTTAAGTGACAATGTTGAGAAATATAGGGTATGGCTTTCATTTCAATCAGTAACGTCTCTGATTTCAGGCAGAGATATGATGGCGTTACTTACAGCGGTTGCAAATTACAATGTGGTAAAGATTTCGGTGCATGGATTTCCTTATTCAAAGCGATAACATGTGAGTCCAAAAAAAATAGATAAACTGACGTTTAAAGAGCTCTAAAAAAGCCACTGAAGAGGTAGGCCTACTCCAGAGAAAGGCAAATGGGTAAAGATTAATAGCCGTGATGTCAAATACAGATGTTATGTTACAACTAACTGCTTGAGCTGGTCCTTTGTTTGTTTATCAGGAACCAGTCTAACTGTATAAATTGCAAATGGGTTCTTTAGAAAGCTGCTGACGTGGGTCAAACTCTGGTGCCAAAGAGGTGGAGCAGCTGGCTCAGGTGTGATAAGCTGACGCTGTCAGTTAGAAGATCACAGAAGCTCAATCTCTTCCACACGACGCTTTTATGGTCTTGCTTAATCCACTGCTAAAGTGCTTTCGGTAAACAAACACAAACACAGTAAAGGCTTCCACACGTTTTCCCTTCACCTGCTATTTCAGGATTAGCGAAAACAGCCACACAATCTCAATGTCACGGTCAGGAAGCTTCTACTTTTAGGTATTTGCATACAATAGCAGCCTGAGCCTTCCCATCGATGGTGACTGTCGAAATAGGGCAGAAATAGGTTCCATATCCTTAATACAGCAGAGGGACTTGCACTCTTGCCCCTGCCCTTCCCACAATCCTCTCTGCTCAGCCACTGAGATCACAGCACTGAGGGACAGTTAGACCTGCGCTCATTTGCGGTCCAGGACGCTCTTCCTTCCTGGCTGACAGACAATAGAGGAGGTAAACATGACTCCACCTTCATCCTTCCCTGCACACGACCGCACGAGTGTTGTCCCCCACCTCTCGCCCCTCATATGCGCTTACAGCACACACAAAAGGAAGGCCAGCTTTTACAATGCGCTACAGCGGGACAGACGCAGTCAGGGGATGGCATGTTTATGAATAGGGCCCGGTTTATGGAGGATGTAACATCTTTGGGACCGAAGCGCCTCAATGACGTTCTCAGCTCTCCGGCAAAGTCCACAGAGAGCAATCTATTGTGATAATGTCGTATCCCTGAGGTGTTAAACCTGGTGCTGTAGGTGTCGAGAACCCGTGACGCGCATCTCACGCAGACTTCCTGACAACACTGGGGCTTTTGCAAAAAAAAGGATTGTCAACCCTAAGTCAAGTCGCATTTATTTATAATCCACTTTAAACAGATTGCGTCAAAGCATCTTCACAGTAATAAACAGGAAAATAACAGGGTTAATGTTGCAAAATTCAATTTCAGCGATGAAGCCGCTCTACAGAAGACAACAGTGTCATTATTCAGTTCAGTGTTGATTCAGTTCAGTTCAGCACAAGTGTCTCTGTGTGGAAGTTAAAGGAATATTTCGATGGTCCACTTTAGACATTCTACTGAATAGAAGTAACTTTGCAACTATATGTCAACTTATTCTACTAACCCGAAACCTAACACCTAACCAGTCTACGAATACTCTAATGAGAGTTACAGTAGTTGACATGTAGTTGCAAAGTAACCTATAGTCAGTAAAATGTCTAAAGTGGACCATCAAATGTGTGACTGAATGATTTAACCAAACATTAACATTAAACATAAAATAACTAAAAAATCAGTGGAAGAAGCAACTTGGACGTTCTGCTAGGCAATAACTTTTGTGTTCTAAACAACAACAAAAAAGCAGAAACAATCTTCCATATTAATTCCAGTAAATGCAGTGGATTAAATAATTCCACATTTTCCTCCTGGAAAATGATCTTATAGGGCACAACAATAGCTCACCCAACTACAACAAAAAGCTGGCACACTCGGGCTAGAATTAAATGAGGAGAAGACTGTCCAAGTGCAAATGAATGCTTCCAGTGACAATGAACATCTACTAATAAACGGAAAGGATGTTGAAATCATAAACGAATTCAAGTATCTTGGATCTTACATCATATCGACGGAGAAAGACGTCAAAAATCGTATATCTCTCTTGCATGGGTGGCCTTTACCAAGTTAAAGAATCTGCTTACCGCTCCACCACCTAAGCCAACGATAGAATTCAGGACTCGGCTCTTTAATGCACATTGTCTATCTGTATTGCTTTATGGCTGCGACACATGGGTTCTAACGAAAGCTCTAGAGGAAGAACTGGATGTGTTTGCGAGAAAATGCTACCGAACCATGTTGGGAATTAGACAAGCAGACGCCCATATGAAAAACAAGGAACTCTACAGACTGACAAAGCAACGTCCAGTCAGCGTGACCATCCGCAAGCGACAGCTAGAGTTCGTGGGCCACTGTCTTCGTATGGAAGAGAGCGAACCAGCCCACATCTATGCCATCTATCATTCAGAAGTCCGTGATAAGAACCCCACTAAACACTGGACGTCGGATAGACGTGCAGATCATGTCTATATTGAGTCCGTCGGTCCATGACCAATTCTGGACATCTATTCGACGTCCAAACAGGTCCACTATTTGGACGTCCAACCATGACCCAATTTGGACGTCATGTTGACGTTCAACATTTGACCGTTGAACTGGGTCATTTTTTTGGACCTCATTTGGACGTCTATTACAGGTGCAGGACATTTACATGATTAAAATGCAATATTTTTTTTATTTACAAATATCAACATTGTTGTTATCAACATGATTAATACATTTGAATACAGATTATTTATAAATATATAATCTATATAATCTATATATATCAATATATAATAGGGGTAATGCTGTAGCTCAAACAGTAGAGCGTTGGCGCTTGTGAAACGACCACCTAGTGCAATGCTTAGATCATGGGTTTGATTACCAGGGAAAGCAGGAATGTAAATGTGTAAGTCACTGTGGATAAAACCATCTGCCAAATGTATAAATATAAATACATGGTACAGATAACATCCTTTAAAAATGTCCTCTACTTTTTTGAAACACGGGACTACAGTTATAGAAGTTATAGAAGATACTAAATTTGATGTCGAAAAGACGTCCACAAACGACCACATTTGGTCCCACCGACGTCAATATTAGACGTGCAAAAGACGTCGAATAAAGACGTCGCCTGGCGTTACAAAACAACCCCTTTAGTGGACCGAAATTGGACGTCCAAAAATTACATAGAAAAGACGTGACTCTAACGTCACATTCCGCAGTGGGACAAGCGAGGAGCTCCTCGCTTAACTTTCAGACATAAAATCCGGAGCTATATTGACGAGTACAACAAAAGTCAAAAAGCCCGGAATCAAATAGCTCTCCTCGCAGCGAAGAGCAGTCAGTCACTCACCCATGTCGAAAGGGAAGAGGAAACTAAAGTGATCGTCAGCATCACCAAGAATAGAGAATTGTGGAAACATTTTGTCGAGCTCCATACCAGGGGACCCGACCAATGATGATGATGATGAAATAATTCCACAAGCATTTAAGAATGGAGAATTCAAAAACATCCAAGCTTTCAAGAACAGAACAAAGCTATTTGCTTATTCAAAAACCGGTTCCTCAACAATCTCTGTGTAAACAGTACCACTATGTATGATTTAAATATACATATATATATATGTATATATACATTTATAAGAATACTGACAATTTAAATATTTAGAAACTTGCCAAAAAAATGTAAACGTGTAAAAGAGCTGAAAAACAGACTTTTAGTTTAACTCCAAAGTGTGATGTCAGGCACTGTTGTCATTTAACTGTAAAAACACACTGTTATGACTTACAACACACTTACGAGTTGTTAGCTTAGCAGTTGTTAGCTTAGCAGACGTCAAGCATATGTTGATGCGGCTTAAAAATAACAAAGGAGTGACATTTTACAAGACCTGAGAAGTAAGGTGTTACTCACTGAAATTTGAGAAAAGTCATGGTTTTCCATGGCAGGAAAACAAATGTCACTTTCGAAAAACGACAGATTGTTAAACGTGTGAAGAATAGATCATACAAAATGTTCAATTAGGTTTAGGCTAAATGAGTTAAACAAGCCCGTTTCCTGCATTATAACATTTATAGTAAACACACACACACACACACACACATAAAAGACTTTTGTACCTTTTGAACCTTTATCTCAACATCTGTTCATGGAATATCTGAACCAAATTACTTAGACAACTATTTGCATAGGTAATCAAGAAGCCATTTATAATCAGTTAAGTGTCAGGTGGAGCGTCGCTCGTTCATTCTGATCTAATAAAAGGAAACTTGCGTGTTGCAAAGCATTGTGCTTGTTTTCTTAGTCCCTTTGAAACGAATGCGGCAGGTTTTAAGTTGACCTTGTGTGGAATGTGGAGGAGATTTGTGGCAGATGAGGGCTATCTGGGACACGGTGACCCCTACCACCCTGCCACATGTGTAAGAGGTTCATCAAACCAAGGTCAGGGGTCAGGAGGTTAGGATTCTGTTTCCTGTTTCACACAGACCGTGGCTTCATCTGGGTCCAGATATCAGCGCCTCCATCAAAGGCCTCACAATGGCAGCCATTCACGCCCGGGCCCGTTCTCAAGCCATTACAGACCAGACACAGAGCATGCCTAACAATTTCACTCTGATTATGACGAGATGTGTATGTCAGTACACTTCCTCCCAGGATCATTCTCTGACAGCACTTAATTGTGCTACAATGACTGCTGTTGCTCTATAGGTTTGGCTTATACAGTCTGTTTATGCCAGTTGATTGGTAAAGACTGTGCTGATATTTTCAGCTGATATTTATTTTGTTTTATTAACCATTGATTGTGCACTTGAAGTGTTCTACAAATCTTAAAAGTCTTAAAAAAACTGTATTTGCAGATTATATTAAATACATATATGGGCTACTTAAGCTTACTTAAAGAGAGTACACTTTCATATTTTGTAGCACACTTTAGTACACTTTAACAGGAGAAGTTCTGTATTTTACACTTAAAGCCCTGTTTCAAGATCGTTTCTGATAAAATAGAATGGTTAAGATTAAAATTTGGACACATGCTGTTGTCCCGAGAATTTTCGGTTTCTGTGGTCACACCCCCCCCCCCATCTCTAATGGTTGCATAGGTGCACAGAAACAATCCTTCCTAAAACGCATTAAACTTTAGTTTACAAAGACGTGAAACTCACTGAGTGGTCAGGGGTGTTCGCTGATATGCTCACACAAAAATCGCTGCAAAAGATGCTTTTTTCAACAGGTTTTATCGTAGTCCAAGTCAAGTCATATGGAGTTGTTCAAAAACTACGATAAAACCTGTTGGAAAGCATCTTTTGCAGCGATTTTTGTGTGAGCATATCAGTGAACACCCCTGACCACTCGGTGAGTTTCACGTCTGTGTAAACTAAAGTTTAATGCGTATAGGAAGGACCGAAATTTCTCGGGACAGCAGCATGTGTCCAAATTTTAATCTTAACCGTTCTATTTTATCAGAAACAATCTTGAAAAAGGGCTTTAAAGGGTTAGTTCACCCAAAAATGAAAATTAAGTCATTAATTACTCACCCCCATGCTGTACCAACCCCGTAAGACCTTCGTTCATCTTCGGAACACAAATGAAGATATTTTTGATCAAATCTGAGAGCTGGATCACTGCTACATAGGCTCCCTAAGGGACTGACACTTGACGGTCCAGAAAGTCATTAAAGAAAATGTTTAAATATTCCATGTGCCTACAGTGGCTCAATTATAAGTTCATCAAGCGACGAGACTACTTTTTGTGCGGAAAAACAAACAAAAATAACGACCATTGTATATAATATAGCGAGACCTACAGCACATTAAGTGTCGAATTGAAAAGCGTATGTACAGCGCGCGTCTTCCTCTGCTTGTAAACAGAAAGTTTTGCGCTTCCAACACGTCATCTTATACGGTAGGTGGCGGTAATACTTCTAAGCGGTGAGCAGCCGGTAACAAGAAGGAGTCGAAGAAGAACGTCCTCATCTCAGTTCTCGCGCATGCGTCGTGGAAATCTCTTGAAGTCTCGTTTCAGGCCTACAAGGAAGAAAAGGAATAGTCGAATAAAGTCATTATTTTTGTTTGTTTTTCCGCACAAAAAGTAGTCTCGTCGCTTGATGAACTTATAATTGAGCCACTGTAGGCACATGGAATATTTAAACATTTTCTTTAATGACTTTCTGGACCGTCAAGTGTCAGTCCCTTAGGCACCCTATGTAGCAGTGATCCAGCTCTCAGATTTAATCAAAAATATCTTCATTTGTGTTCCGAAGACGAACGAAGGCCTTACGGGGTTGGTACAGCATGGGGGTGAGTAATTAATGACTTAATTTTCATTTTTGGGTGAACTAACCCTTTAAGTGTAAAATACCGAACTTGTCCTTTAAAAAAAACCACTTTGTAATAATGTCAAATTACAAGTTTTACTCTAAAGTAGATAGTAAATACTTTAATAATCTTTCGGTGTGCTTTCGAAGAAGTACATTATTTTGAAGTGTTGACTAACATACTAAAGTAAAGTACTTTATTGTAATTTTAATTGTAGTATGTTATTCAATATTAAATTTAAAGTTACAAAAGTTTAAAATGTACTAAATTGCAACTATCATTACAAATGTGTAATTACAATAATATTTAAATGCATACAAGATTCAATAGAAAATATAGCTGCGAGTAGCGATGACGGGCCCAAGCCGGTGCCGCCGCAACCCCGGTGCCTTTAGTTGCCTAAAGGCACGGGGGTGGCGGTGCCGCCGGCTTTGGCCCTTTCATCACTGCTCGCAGCTATATATATATATATATTCATATATATATTTATATTGCAATATATATACCAGAGAATATTACTTGCCTTACCTGCATGATTAGAACAATGAAAAAATTTAAATAAAAAAATAACTAGGGAATCACTAACATGAGAGATTTTTTCTGCTTTTATGATACACTCAAAATATTCCACAAGCAATCATTTAAATTGAATGATATTCAGAACAGAACAAGAATAAAAAAAAACTATAAACAATAAATAACTGAAAAAATTTAAAGCGAAAGTGAAAGTAAGCTGTGTTGGGCTCACATTACTCTCTCATTCGAATCAAACTGTTTTAACATTTGCGATGTATTTGAATGCTAAACTATTCTTTATTATAGGCTTTTTACTTCACTCACGTTCCAATATCGACAGAAAAAACATCCACATTCAGACCAAAATAGACGACTTCCTGTTGGGCTGGCTTAAAACTTAGAGCACGAAGTTGTTTGGCCCGATGAGGTGTATATGTGTACCGAGACCGAGTTTCATATTATTACATGCAAGTGTGTTTGATTTATGGACCAAATATTCAGACCAAGTTTATGGACCAAGTTAATTTAATTAATAAACTAAACATTTACTTTATTAATAAAACTTATTTAAAAAATACAAGGCTTAAGACATTTATTTTCTTTTTTAATGCAGGCCAAACCACACAGCAGTGAAATGGTTAATCTAGCCCCCTCCCCCTCCCCCTCCCCCTACACACACACACAGAGGCACAGACACAGTGATATGGCAAGCCATTTTAACATTTAACAGCTAAACTGGATATGTGTTGCAGATATCTGTAATTCATCTGTAACTTTCATTCTGCCTAGTCAAAATGTAATTACAGATATCTTGAATTAGAGTTTTGACTAGGCGAAATGACGTTGCAGATATCTGTATGCAAATTAGGCCCGCATCCCACTTTAGGCGGGAGCAGAGCATGTTTTTAATGCTGTTAGCTACTGTTTTAACCTGAAATCAATAACTACAGGCTATCATGGGGTTTTACTGTTAAAAAATAAAATAAAAAATAAGAACTAATCTGAACTAAGAACTTTTTTTTCTCATCTAAGGAAGTTAATGTTATTGCACTTCCATGGCAAGAATAGCATGCATGTAAGCATCTTTATTAAAGTGAATTAGTGTGAATCTCTCTCATGCGTAAATCTTACATCAACAATAACCTCCGGTAATTTTAAGCATGATCATAAACATAGAAATGCATGGCAAACATTGCATGTTGCCAATATTTTTGAGAAACCCACAGGCTAATGCTAATGAATACAATTTGTGTCATGCTGGAAACATTTTCTGGTGTTTTTCGATTACAGCCAATGCCATGACTGCTTCTTTCTTTTACCATTCATAGAAATAAGGAAATTAACCCAATTCTTCTTTGATTATGGCGGGGAGGGGAAATTAAGTATTCATGGATATCTAAAATAGAGCAACCTCATGCAAAATAATTTGCTTTAGTCATAATGACGTTTGAGATATGTTTAACTTTCATTCTGCCTAGTCAAAACTGAATTACAGATATCTGCAATTGTCATTTAAGATGTGTGACGAGTTGAATGTCGTTTTCAATGACGTCATTGCAGATATCTGTAATTTAGTTTTGCCTAGTCAAAACTGAATTACAGATATCTCTATCTGTCATTTCGACTAGTCACAATTACGTTACAGATATCTTAAATGATAATACAAACTATCCAAAATGTAATTATGACTAGTCAGAAAGACGTTGTTGAAATCTACAATGTTAATTCCGGATAGTCAAACTTACCTTTTAAATGTTAAAAGAGCTTGCCATGCTGAGACGTAGGCTCAGAGAGAGGCTCACCATATTCAAACCAAAATATCTGACTTTCTCTTGGTCGGAGCTAATGACTGTAAACTATAAAGTTATCCGGCTCGATGAGTACAATATACGTACTGAGTTTTGTTACTCTAGATAAAACTAATCCCCCCACTTTTGACAAAAGGTGGCGCTACTGAGCCCTCACCACGCCCGTTTCTGAAACTTTGCACATGTCTACTGGCTAATAAGTGTAATGTGTATCTAAGATATCAATAATCCTTTCACAGGTCTACATCTGCCGTGTGTTTACATTATACACATAAAGTTTGAAGCAAATCGGATAAAAATAAGAGGGTGATTTCAAAGCATTTTGAAAGTGACACACTTCCTGCTGCTAGTTGGTGGCGCTATAACTTTGACTCACAACGAACACACTGCTGAAGTTTCACCAAGATCAGTTAATGTATAAAGAAGTTATAACACACTTCCTGTTTCTCTTTTCGCGCCATAATTTTGTTTCCTCGCCACGGCCAAACCGCTCGAGATATCAAAAATCTGCTGGCAAATTTTCATCCTCAATGTCTTGACTTCATGTTTCGTGGCATTTGTTTGAATTCTCTAGGAGGAGTATTTCAAATTCCATTGCATGCGTTTCCCAAACAACCCTAAATAGCCGACTTCCTGTTAGGCTGGGGTAAAAAGTACGAGTATGAAGGATATATGAACCGATGAGATATGTGTACCGAGTTTCATATTATTATATGCAAACGTGTTTGATTTATGGACCAAGTTTTCAGACCCTGTTCCCGGGGGCGCTGTCGAGCCCCCCTGCCACGCCCGGGTACCAGCTTCAGCCCGGCCCTGATGGCCGCGGGTTCTGACCCGTGTGCAAAGTTTCAAGAGTTTTCGAGCATGCTAAGGGCCCCAAAAGTGCCCGAATAGTCGTTAGAAAAATTTAAAAAAAATGTATCCTAAGGAAAATAATAGGGCCTTCGCCCTTTCAGGGCTTGGGCCCTAACTACATTAAAGTATATATTAGTTTACATCATAAAAATATGTATTTAATTACTACTTAAGTGGGTCAAATCACTCTAAAGTTCAGCTAATTGCATTTATTATAAATATAACATATTTCGCCACCTTGGAATTGTAAGGTTCTATCTGCATTCTGAGCAGTTTTGAGATATTGAGCTTCAGAGTTTTTGCATTCCATTCGACTGTATAGATATAACCTATATATACAGTAGGGCTGCACGATTTGGGCCAAAATGATAATCACGATTATTTTGATCAATATTGAGATCACGATTAATTATCACGATTATTTGTTGATTTTAACCAAAACAAATGTTATTGTCACATAGGCTAATTATAACTGCTTTCACGTCCATATTGTGCTTTCCTGCTAATGTACAACTATGTGCATCAAAATAAAACAGGTCCTCTTATTCACCAAAGTTCAGTGCATCTCCTTAAAGAATAAATAAAAATAAATAAAACAATAAAAAAAATGTAGCAAAACTTCAACAGGGCACTATTTTACATTGTGTAAATATATTTTAAACTTGCATTGTAACGTTATAATGGATGTGAATAAAACGCGCAAAATATAAAATTTTCTATCTATTCATAACAGAATGTAACCAAATGAGAACATTTCAAGGCAGAACTATGCACTATGTTTGGATTAATGGATGAAATTCTGAGTTATTGTTATTTGACGCTTAAGAAATGTAAAATGTTGTGGTACAGTGTCAGTGATTAGTTGTGAAGTCTTACTGCATAAATTTAATCTATTTAATCCTCCATATGAAAGTTTATGTGCTCGCCTCAAATTATTTCTATTTATTAACCCCTTAACTGTCACCGTCCCGTATACGGGACGCCTAACTTTACTTCGCTTTATTACTATTAAATCCTAATCTAATTATGACAAACTATATATGGTTGGAAAGGTCTAGGACTTCTAAATAGATATTTGACTGCTGTTTTTTGCTACAAATTATGTAGGAAGAGTAACCGATGAATTTTTGACAAGAGTGCACCTCAAAAAAATCTGCGTTATAACAGGAGTTCTGACCTTTGTCACAAAAAGTTGACGCACACACCTTTAATAATTGAAACTTTGGTTTTCATGCTAAAAGTTCATAATAAAACATAATCTAGTATTTTTCAATAAAAAATTATAATATAATATTATCCTCTAAAAAGTATAATATATATATTATCCTCTAAAATATAATATTATCTTTTTTTATCGCCTTTTTTTATTACATCACATATTTTAGCAGTTATAAATTAGGTATCATTTGAAAGCTTACAAACTCAGAATTCATCCTGTGAAAACCGTTTTGAAATTGAACGTTGCGTTACCATATAAACGATACTCTAAATTATTTTATCAGGCTCCTCCCCTTTTGGGCATCATTATATTTCATAATTTATGATCAAAACCTTTTCTAATCCTGACAAAACACATATTGTCAGAAAGGTCTGAGTCTCAAGATCCCAAATATTGTGAAAGAATTGATATTTGGACAGAAATGTATTAATTTGTTAAGCCAGAATGTATCCAACTAAATTCAATGGAATGTATGTCACCCGGTGGCTATTTTTAGTACTACGCCTAAACAAAATCTCATGGGAACTTCAATTTTTGTGATATCAACTTCAAATTTGGAACACAACTTGGTTAGATATATGGCTTTGATTTTATAGTAATTTTAGAGTAAAAAATATTTTGTAAAATATATATTTTTTATAAAATAAAAAATATATAGTACAGTATATTTGATGTACTGTAAATTTAAGCTTCCATAACTTTTCCATACTTTCATTTTTTGAAGTGTTTTCACTTCAGCAATAATCTGCTGAGTGTTTCCTTTAAAACAAGACCAAACTTGGGTCTATATTCCAAAGCATTCTTGAATTACAACCATTTAAGTTTGAATAGTGCATTATAACCCCCATTCTCAAAAAGGGGGGTGACAGCGAAGGGGTTAAACAATATAGGCCTAGTTCAAAACAAGACGTTTGTAGTACGTAGGGGTACGTAGGGGTACATAGGGGTTAGGGAGTAGTGGTTTGAGTGGAGATTTCGGACACAGCCTCGGTCTCTCACGTGCACTGTCGCTCGTGCGCAGACACAGCCTCTGTCGCGCACATAGAGGTCGCGCACTGGGGCTCATGGAGGCACGTGATCAGACAGTGGTTTACGGAGCGCTAGATTGGCGTAGCAAAAAAAAAAAACCTTTGATACAGAGCATTCTGTGAACGGAATGACGCATTTTAAATATCGCTCGATCACGCGAATTTGATCGTGGGAAGCCAAAATCGTGATCGTGATTAAAATTCGATTAATCGTGCAGCCCTAATATACAGTATATATATACAGTATATATATACAGTATATATATATATATATATATATATATATATATATATATATATATATATATATATATAAGATTTTTTTTTGTCCCAAAATGTAAAAAAAAAAAAAAAACTTTAATAATGTAAGTAACTAAATTTTGACAAAAAGGTCATATATAACTTTATAATTCCAATGTGACGATTTAATACATTTTCCCTTAATTGCAATTAACTTGCAATTAAGTGTTTGAAAACTTTACATTCAGTTTGCATTTAATTCCATAATAAATACTCTTATACTAAAGTGTACTTCTTTTTCACAAGGAAAATTAAATGCTTTCAAGTGTTAAAGGCAGATCACAGGTTGATAAAGCCATGTTGTGCAAACATTTTATTAAATATTAAACAATTGTATTAATATTATAAATATTAAATATCATTTCCAGAACACTTAATAAAATAATAAGTATGCTTACATATAGATGATGATTCAGGAACAGAAGCATGCAGTCAAATATCTCACAAACTCTGGAAGTTTACTGTGATATGATTCATGATTCAAACGTTCTGTTAGCATAACTACACACACACACACACACACACACACACACATACACACAAAAGCTCTGTTCAAAAACTGTTCACAGTTGATTGTCCGATTTGGAAAGTTTAACAAAAGTCTCTAAGCCACAAAAATAGTGTTAAATGAAACTCAACTCGTAGTCTGGTGTTAGAATGTTACTAATGCAAAAAAGCATGAAAATACATAGCACAAGCAAATGCTGTGTCCCAATTTGCATACTATCCGTCATAAAAAGCATTCGAAATTACAATTAGTGTGTCCCAGATCGTATTATGTTGAAATGAGTCTTCCAAAGATACCCCGATGGTCTACTATTTCCAATCCATGCACACATAAATGGCTAATGTTGCACACAAACCATTAAAAAAACAATAAAAAGTGTTAAAAAACTACACATAAACATGGCAGTTCTGCGAGACCGATGGTTAAGAGGTTTAGATAAAGGACTTTTATAAAGATGCGTTTGGTCATTAACTTTTATAAGCATCATTATGCAAACACATCGGGTAAGTTTCTGCATGAAAGACCCACGACTGGCTATTATTTCTCTCCGTCATGGTAGGAAATTAAATTAAATTGAATGTGGTCAGGTCAGGTCAGGTCAGGTCAGGTCAGTTTAAATGGTGACAGGATGCATGTGAGCGACAAGGTGGTCCGGTCCATTATTGACGCAATTATGACAAAGTAGTATGTCACAAACTCGACAAAACTCAAAAGTGTGTACTTTTTCGTCAAAAAACAGTTGGTAAAATAATACAATTTAAATGACTCATTTATTTTTACAGACATTTTCAGTGTTAAATGAAATATAGAACTTTTTCCACTTAGCTTTTTGCAATGCATTCTGGGATTTTATTTACTGTGAAGGAGACATGCTAGAATCTGAACAAAAAAGGCAACAAAATCCTTATCTTTTGGAACATACTTTTGGAAGTGTGATGCCTTAACATGCTCTGAAAGCAGCTGACTAGGTTTTGGAAAAGTGCAAAACAACACAATCACTAAAACAAACCTCATCCTTCAGGCATATACAGTCACAAAGGTCATTTTAAGTAGACTTCTGTACATGAATGTGTTTTAGAGCTGACCCAACCCAGAGTCAACATGCATCAGCAATCCTAGGTCAAACTCAAATACCTCTGGGTTCTATGAACCCATTCACATGTGTCTAGGGAAAATATTTTCTGCAGTGGGTCTCAGGTAAAGTATGCATTGTTTCATAAAAGCTCAGCGATATCTACTGTGAATATGTTATTTTAGATGGGTGTGTATGGTCTTAGCATTGGATAGGGTCCACAGAAAGTAAACTGTAGACATATTGCTGATCGATTGGAATGGAGGAAAGAAAGCTGACAAATTTTTCTTGACTTTTCAAGTAAAACGTGTTTAGAAAACGCAGCAATATGTCCAATAATGTGAAATCGAATAACATTTGAAACTCATAAATGTACGAAAAATATGTAAACATCCAAGTCACTGAGGCCTTTCCTAAAACGACGTATTGTTCAAGTGTACTATACTTGGAGGAAAGACACGCCATTTGACTATAAGTAACTTTGCAACTACATCTCAACTTATTCTAACCCTAACCTAACAGTCCACTAATACTCTAATGAGAGTTAGTTGACATGTAGTTGAAAAGTTACTTGTCTAAAGTGGACCATCGAAATAAAGTGTAATCGAATGGATGAATTTCTTTCTGCATGGCCCCAGACTGTACAATAACCATGTACAATAACTGAAACCTGATGGAGAAATATAAAAAAAAAAAAAAACAATAAAAAAAAATACAAAAGGAAAATAAGACTTCATATAAACTCACGTCAAATCATGGTGAAACCATGTTTTTGGACACTAACATGCAGGGGTGTCTATGTGGTGTTTTTAATATGATTTAAAACAAACCATGTGCAAATTCATAAGTCAACACCATTGCTGAGTATTTTCTCCTTAAAACTGCAGTGAACCAAAGACAGTCTCAAAAACACGGTTTGAAATCTCTGGTGTTTCTGACGTCACAAACTACCTTGTAACCAATCAGGGGTGCGTTTCCCAAAGCCAACTATGGTCGCAAGTTCCGTCGTTACAAATAGAGTTCAATGGAAATTGCGATCATAGTTGGCCAACGATGCTTTTGGGAAACGCACCCCTGATCAACGTGTGATCGTCAACCAGTGGTTCTCTGACCTGGTGTGAGTGAGTGGAGGCGGGGCTAATTTGCATATTCATAGAACCGCATATACTAAATGAGGCAAGGGTGTAGAGTTACATTCAAGCTATTTTAAGCTTTTTTTTTAATCAAAGAAAAAACGTTCAAATATGTAATATTGGTGATCAAAGATGAGATTTAAAGGGGTCATGACATGGTTTTTTGTTTTGTTTTATTATGTTCCCTTATGTGCAATTATAGTATTACTATAGTTTTTTTGTACAAAAAAAATAAAAATGTAGAGATTTGTGACCTTTTCCCACCCTGTTTCTCACCCTCTGATTCCCCGTTAAGAGTTCAGTGTTAACGCCCATTGTTATGATTGGCTAACGTCAGTGCTGATTATGCATAAATTATTAACGTTAATCATTTTGTATCACATGTAGGCTACACAATTCTCCGCCACGTGAAACTTCGGTCTTCCGATCTTTTACCATCGTGTCAATTTTCAATTGATTTTGATTCATATGCGCGAGGGAGAGAGAGAGGGAGAGCAAGACAGTTTGAAGGCGCGCGCGCGCGGCCGGGGCTCTCTCTCTCTCTCTCTCTCTTTCTTTTCGTTCTTTCAGTAACATGCGCCCTGTTACACTCATCTACATCACTCACCGAACAAATAAGGCTTTGGCGGGCTGCATATGCTGCAAATAAACTGCATCCAACTGCTTTCCCTGACGTCTGGATCGTTCGGCAGCATTTAAACATGTTGTTTGTCCACAGCCAGGAACAACACATCTGCGTGGCGTAAACAGACCCCCTCGCTGCACGTCAACGCATGCGATGATGTCAAATGAGGCGTAGTTGTCTTGCGCTGGAGGCGGTCATATGCAAACGACTGGTACGTCACTTCGTACCGTGACGTCACTAAGTTCAGAGGATCTAGAACGAGCTGTATTTAGAGCTTGATTAAATAAATGGTTCGTTTATAATGGGGAGGACGTCTTCAGCTATGAAACTTGCAGGAGGTTTTAATGGTACAAAGACCTCTTAAATACCAAAAGATCAAGGCAAATTTGGTTTCTCATGTCATGACCCCTTTAAGGGATACAATTATTGACAGGGGGACTATATATTACGAGGTAATCAAACAGTGGCATTCTACTGACAAAAGTCAGAATGGTACAACCACACTTTTTTTGTGTGTTAAGGGTGGCAGTGTTGTAGTCGAGACCAGCTCACTCGAGGCCGAGTCGAGACCGATACCATAGAGGGTTGAGTCCAAGTCGAGACCGAGACCAAAGAGAGTCGAGTCCGAGTCGAGACCGAGACCAGAGAGGTTGGATAACCTATTGGTTGGGTCTGAAACCAGACCTAAAGATATCTTCAAGAATATGTCGAATATTTGGTGGTAACAATAAAATTGGCACAATACTTAAACAGTAAATCAAATATACCATGGAATCATGTACACTGTAATGGTAAAAAGGCCACATAGTAGGTGGTGTAAAGGTAATTTTATTACAATTATGTCCTACAATTATTACAATCAGTAGTGCTCTTACACATAACTTTACTGCACACGAATTCTGTGTGGCTCTTATATGCAAACTGAATTATGGATGATAAGGCAGACATTTTTAATACATAGTTGAGCTAGAGGCTCAACATCACATCTGACCTGCGTCCTGCTGCATTTGCGCGCCGTGAACGTTATAGTCTCAAGTCATGCGCAGTTGCGCACAAGAAAGTCAGCAATCATTGGACGTTTCAATCAAACAACAATTTAAAGAAATATTAACATACAGTAATAATCATGACATATTTTAAATGGGACTCGAGTGGACTCGGGAATACGTCCAAGTCCTAATATGTTCGAGTACGAGTCAATTCCGAGTCAAAATGCACACGAGTCAAGACCGAGACCATTCAAATATGGTCTCGAGGCCGAGTCCGAGTCTCGAGTACACAACAGTGAAGGGTGGCATGTCAGCTTCACATGGAAAGGTGCAGGGATTAGGCTGGGAATGTGCAGGAAGCCTGGATTATACAGCGCTGGCATCCTGGGGCTTATGAGCGCCACCATAGCCCGTGTCTTATCACCTGGCTCTGGTTACAGTCCTCAGTGTGTGACCGACTGATAGAGACGCCACTCTCCATTTCCCCTCCCTGTCGGCAGTCTAGGTGGGATGGGCGGATGGGGGTCGTGGTCTCGCACCATTGCAACTGTGAGGACCCATACCAGGCGCGAAACACGTCTCATCCTCATAACAGTGTGGCAGGACCAGCAGTTCTGCTAAATTCTTCACCTTTGTGCGGCCCACATAGAGACTCTGTAGCCGGCCTGTTTGTCTGGTCCTCACATCCGACAGTAGAGCATAACAATGGGAAAAGGATTGCCAATTGTCAGTCAGAGACATGTCTAGAGACTATACAAACAGTCACACGGCATTGAAGAGAGTGTGAAACTTCTAGGAAAGAGGGAAATGTGCTGCTTGGGAGGCGGGATTATTTTTTTTTTTTAACAGCAACACTAGTCATCTCTTGCAAAAAAAAGTACTGTGTACCGAAAGGTTCTTGGCAAAAAGCATTGTACATACATGTAATACCATGATACTAATATAAATGAATGATTACCATGTTCATGGTATTTAGACATGCCATGGTATTAACCATAAAATGACAACTGTTAAATCACAATAATACAGGTGGTAAAATAGAAAGCTGAAAATGAAAGCCACCAAATGATGAATTGGAGAACACAGAAAGAAATGGTGCACACCATCAAGGTAACACACAAGGTTAAATACTGCAATAAAATATCAACTCAGGGGCCGTTTGCACTACACTGTTTTTAACTGTAAACTTTTTATGCTCTTGGCCGTTTTGCTGTTTATTTACACGGCAGCAGTTATTTTCAAACGCAAACTTTTGAAAACAGGATTCAACGTGCAAGGTTTTAAAAACAATACCATTATCGTCTCCGTGTAAACTACAAAAACGAGAATTTGTTAAGTCTGGCACGTAGTTTTTCTTTAAAAAGTGACAGCGCCACCTACTGGCCTGGCAACAAAATACAGCGCTTTTTGTCGTTTTTACGGATCCGAGTGAATGGAGATCATTTTGACAACGTTGTCGTCTGTATGTGAAAAACGCAAACGAAACATTTCTGTTTTTTTTCAGTTCATCGTTGTCTTGTAAACACACCCTGAAAAAATACCACACATAATGTCTTCATGTTCATAACTAAAAACAGAAATAGGATTTTAAGAGGAAAAACATAGGCCTAATTATTATAATATGATATTTAAACTTGAGGCTATTAGGTAAATCATAATTTTCACTTCCAAAACCCATGAATTTTACAGTAAAAGTACATACAATGTTAAACCGTTTATAATTTTTATAACTTCACTCAATCTCACAAACATTTAATTTACCAACTAACAGGAAGTTTTTTTAAAGCATTTTTTACAAACTTTTCTAGCAACCTTTTGAAACTATTATTTTTCATGCTACAATTTTTTACAACCATTTCTACAGTTTTTTGTTATGGCTTCCTCCCAAGGTGAAAAGGCTCAGCTCTACGTAGGCTGTTAATAAGCATGGCAAATCAAACCATGCAATTGTGTCAAGTTTTCAAATGCCTACACATCTGCATGAATTCGACCTAATTTTTAAATATGCTTTAATAAAAGGCTTGTAGCTAGGTAAGTGTATATGCTATGTTATTTCATATGATATTCTGTTACATTTTCACAGCATTTACCACTGAGGTGAGAGTGTAGATACTTATTAAGTCGAGTATTCAAATGTTTAATGTAATTTAAGCTTTACACACCCACATGTAAACCAGAAGACATGTACAAAGTGGAATAAGAAAATGAAAGGGGAGTTGATGAGACTTGCGTAGGTGTACTTAGGAATGAACGGTCTCATGTGAACATGCTCCCAGTGAGCTGGGAGGGATCAGAGAACCGCACAGAGAGTAGGGTGCGCCTTTCTATCCATGCATTGCTGAACAATGCTGCCAAGGAACTGACAAAGGTCAAGCAAGAAATGTAACGAGTGTGCCTTTGTATCGAACCGTTGACCTACTAAATTCTACTCAATTCTCCTAAAAGCAGGTGCAATAGTTACTACTTGGAGGAATGAGGCAACAAGGTCAAGGTGTCGGCTCCTTAAGAAGTCCTGATACAGTCGGAAACTTTGTATTGGGGTAGAGATAACATTCTATGGCAGGATCTTTGGTAGCTTGGTCATGCAGAACCACCACTGTCATCCACTGTTAAACTGGGCTTGTTGGGCTGGGGGATTTAAAGGGGTTGTCTCGAGGTTCATTTAAACACTATATATTTCTGAAGATCCTTTGACAGCTGAATTTCACAAGATTTAACCATTCAAAAAAACATAAGTCAATCAAAGAAGATATGCAAAGTATGCATTTACTCATGCATTCATAGTTTTCCAACAACGTATCTTCTTTCCTCACACCTGGCAATGTTGCTTTTAACAAAGTACACTTTACTTTTGGGTACAAATCGGTCCTCATTTTGACTTGTCAGCAGACTATGAAATGCTGAGGTTAAGAGAGGCAGTGAAAAGTCCTGAGTAGGACTGCCTCGTCTGCGCACTTGGTTGAAGAGTAACAGTTAAAAAATAAATAAATCCAGTCACTCAGACTCCCACCCTCCTGGTATAAAGTAAAAGGACCATTTCCAAAGAAATCACCTGACTCACTTTCACTTTTGATCATAGTTTTGACCACTGTGATAAGTAAATGGCAGCGATACAAGCTAGTGAATCAGTAACCTATATTAACTTCAGTGTAGGTGTGGAATAATTTAAGCGGTCGCTATTTTGAAACTATACGGCAAACATCACCACAAACCATTTTTTTTTTTTCGGTCCACCGCTAAGCCAAGCACAGTGACAAATGGGAGATTAATTAATATGAATGAGTGGTTTGCAATGGAGGCATGTTTAGGTTATCCCAACCTCCTCCTCATCTGTCTAATCAGCACCAGGGAGGCAGTAATGTCATCCAGATGCAGACGGATGCCCATAGGGTGCTGGGAGAACCCTGCGGAGAGCTCTTCAACATTAGCCTTCTCTTCCTTCTCATCCTCGTGAGGATTTAGTATGCTCATGATATCAGCTGCCCTCTGCTATAGAAAGAGATATATGGCATTTGAACTACAGTGCCAAACATGACTGCAGAACCATAAATGCACACTAACCAAACCTTGTAGGATGGATAATGTGTCTTTTTTCAGCCGTGTGACCCCACACTGGCGGAGTGGTAAAAAGCTGTGTGGGCCATGTGGTTCTCTTTATGCCTCCAAATTCATAGGACCCGGTACCAAAACTGTGCTTCTCCTTACACTAGCAAGAGGAATCAAGATCAAGAGTATAACTGCCTCATCTGACCCCCACAAGATGTCTGCACAGCAGCAATATGACCCGAAGCCACTGGAGAGATTAAAACCATTGGTGTCATGCTACAAGACCACACAAATATTTTTGAAGCTCTCTTCAATTGGCAACACATTATGATTAAATCATGTAAACCGGGCCCCTTTTTGGCCATTTAAACATCTAGTTTTTAAGAGTGACAACCATGTTTATAAAAGTGATTCTCGAATTGTCCTGGACTGGTTTTACTGGAGTAAATATGTACTCATTTTTACAATTACTGAAGTAAATATGCAGAATGGTGAAGTCCACAAATCACACAGAAAAGTCTTGTCACATAATAAAGTGCAAGATCATCTTTTAAACCTTACTTAACCAGCATCTTTGAATGATTTTCATTTATAAGTGGAAAGCGCATTGGCGTAGCTGTTATGGTGTAAATATTGTGTTAGTGTTAAAATTTTGCCTTTAGGAGTACAAAAGCTCCCACTAGGCCAGTACCCTACAAAGGTACAATTTTGTACTTAATCTACATCGAAAGGGTACATATTAGTACATTTTGATGATACTGCTTCAGTGACAAGCTTTTGTACCTCTAAAGGCGCCAGAAAACTCAACATTTGAACAGCACTTCAGAGACAGACATTATGAGCATTATGATTAGAACTGAACCATTTAAATTGGAGCTTGAAACAACATTTTATCAAGGCTCAAAAAGGTGATGTTTAAAAATGGCAACAAAGAGCGCTAACTAGTCTTCACAAGTCTCTACAATGCTCCACTTCAAACAGGGCCTCTGAACAGTCCTCTTAAACTCTTAAACTTAAACAATGACTTTAGAGTTTCCTCTAGTGCTGGCACTTTATGAGGCATATGTGGGGAATGATTATGAATATGGATAAATACAAGTAAGGAAGGACCAGGGAAGTTAAATGAGGGAAAAATGAGCAACATCTCTGACTTGTCCACCAGACTCTTTGTGACTTGCCAACTTGTTGCGCTTCAAGTCATGCTTGAATAAGTGTCCTTCTGCATTGCGGGAAGAGAGGTGAGGCTCTGTGCTGCCAGAAGGACTCAGCTCTAATGCCACAGTGGCATCATGGGTTGAGCTGATGAGAGCAGGGGGCAAACACAAATGTTCAAAAGGGGCTACAGAAAAGAAAAAGGGCCCCAGTGAGGAGAAAATTCCAGGCTGGCTTGCGGTGTTTGTTTCTGGGCTTTGTGTGGAGAGGCCCATGGTGAGTAGTGTTGCGTAAGTGGGCCGCGTGGCTGCTCTGGCATGCGGGCGGCTGAATTACTGCGGCAGATGGTACAGCCGCTCCTGTGGGGGCCCACCGTGTCGTGCCAATGTTCCGGGTCGGGTGGCCCTTTCCCCCTCCCCTTTCACTCTCTAACTCAGTAACACACAAAGGCCCCAGGAAGTGGCGATGAATGTACGGCCAGAGGAGCATGCCGAGGCGTGGGCCACAATTGGAGCTTTCAATCAGTGAACACTCGTTAATGCTGAGCCACGCTGCCGCTGCTGCCTTGCTGTCTCACATGGGCCTTGCACCCCTTCCCCCTTTGTCCCGGAGCGCGCCAAAGTGTGGGGCCCGTTCTCCTGATTATTTAGAAACCAGTGTTGGCTGGCAGTGTTGTGCCTGTGTTGCTTTGAATTGCCCATTGCATAGTCGAGGATCAAGCTCGTTTGCTGGTTAAGGATCCCACTTCTTTCTAGGCGGCTGATGGCTTTGTGTATAGAAATGTGTGTGCGCACGTTTCTGAATGTGGAAGAGCATTGGAAGCTGGACCGTTCCTTTTGTTGAGCAAGTTAAGCTATTTTTTGAGTAAAATACTTCACTCTATCATGTAGAGACACTGAGTTATGCACTTTCTCTGTACTAAAGTCAAAAACAATGCGAATTAAGCCTCTTCACCACCATATACTGACCTGGAGTGCGTTTCCACAAAGCATCGTTATCCAACTATGATCGCAATTTCCATTGAACTCTATTGGCTTTGGGAAACGCACCCCTGTTTTGTGCGAGGATCTTATTTTTTGAGACCATCAAGATTTTCCTTAAACATGTAAGAAGGGGATACGAATGCAGTTGCCCGAAAACAAGCTGATGTCAGCTAGCCGCTTAATAACATCTAGCATATTGAAAACGGATGGTTAAAGCAAAATGTTTGGCACAACAGTGGCACATAATATTTCGTTTTTTTCGTGATTTTGTAACAAACACGAATGTGATTTTTCTTGTTGCCGCTGTAAGATGAAGTCTAAAAAAACTTAAATACTGCTGACTCAACGCATGTTAACACTGTTCAAACATGGCCGCATAGCTCTGAGAAGGGGCGTTTCCAGCAGCCATTACATGACCTATGATCCCTATTGACATTTTATGTGTAATGTTATTCCAATCACATTTATTAGTTAGTGATATTATGCCACGTTTTTGCTTGTTAAGTTCATTTTAAATGTGTGTTGCAGTTTTCATATAGCATTAGCACTAAAATTAGCATAAAAAATTAGCACTTAAAAAGCATTAGCCCTTAGTCCACCAGCTACAACAACAAGTTTGTTTCCAGAAGAAAATAGCGTCACAGTCCACCTTAAGTAAGTTCAGTGATGTTTCCTTTTTGTTTTAAAATGTTATTAATTTAGTTAATTTATATATAGCCACTCCGTGATGTCATATTCCAGCTCAGTTCAGTTCTTGTATAATAGTGTCAATGCAGGCAGATCAATGTTATTTTTTAATATTAAATTAAATGTTAAATTTAATGTCCCCAACTAAGCAAGCCAAGCCAATGGCAACAAAGGTGGAAAAAGGCGACAGTGGCAAGGAACCAAAACTCCATCAGCTGGCAGAGTGGAAAAAAAATAACTTGGGAGAACCCAGGCTCAGCCGTTCTCCTCTAGCCAATGAACGAACAGTGTATGATTATGATTCAGGCAGCATTATAGGTCAGAAGTCAGATTGGTTTGGAACAATCAGAATATTATTCAGTTCTATCTGGTTTAAGATCAGAGTCATCACACCGGGATGGAGACGGGTTTGTTGAGGATCAGTGCTATGGCTGTCGTGTCTATGAGGCCTTCGATGAGAGTCTAGTTGACACAATCTCTGCTGACACTTCAGGGATACGTTGTGGTCGTGTTTAGGTGAAGGTCCTCCATCAGGTCTGGATACGGCCCGGATCCGGCTGACAACATCATGCATTGTGGTCGTGTCTAGGCGCAGGTCCTCCATCTGGTCTGGATACGGCCCGGATCCGGCTGACAACATCATGCGTTGTGGACGTGTCTAGGTGCAGGTCCACCATCTGATCTGGATACGGGCTGGATTCGGCTGATTACAGTAAACCTCGGAATAAGCAGAAAGACTAACATTAGCGTAGATGACATTCTTCTCATGATGTAACAAATACATCGGGTGTTATAGGAAGTGTTCCCGGTTCCAGCTGACCTAATTTATGCAGCCTAATAATCATTTATCTGACTAGAATAATAGGAATGTATGCTTTTCTATGTGTATGCCAGGTTAAAGAGATGTGTTTTTAGTCTAGATTTAAACTGACAGAGTGTGTCTGCTTCCCGGACAATGTTAGGAAGACTGTTCCAGAGTTTAGTTGCTAAATACGAAAAGGATCTACCGCCAGCAGTCGATTTTGATATTCTAGGTATTATCAACTGGCCAGAGTTTTGAGATCGCAATAGACGTGAAGGACTATAATGCGTTAAGAGCTAGTACTGGGGAGCCAAACCATTTAGTACTTTGTAAGTAATCAGCAATATGTTTAAATGTATATGATGTTTAATAGGAAGCCAATGCAATGCTATGCTATTCAAATGCAATGCTATAGCCAATGCTATTTCTATAGATTGTAGATTGTACACAAGTATATGCACCTTCTGCTGAACAGAGACTGGGCATGTGGTTGCTCTAGGGATAATGCAATGGACTGACCATCATTTTTATCATGATGTTACGAACCTATAAAAAGTGTTTATGGATGACAAACAGATGTTTTCACTGGGTCTTACAAAGAGGCCTAAAATGGCCTCCAGACAGGAACAAACAAACGGCAATGCTACGTAAAGCGCTATATAATGGGGCTGATTTGAAATGACTGGCTTTTTTAAACAGTCATAATCCCTTTTGCAGGCCAGGGAGCTACCACACTAAAAAGAGCCATTGTGGTGGCGTTGAGCTTGTGGGAGTGATTTACATAGCTAAAGGAAGGTAATCAGCTGGCACTGTGGCCATTGAGGAGGGGGTTCAAAGGAGGTTTGATTGAAGTCCGCTGAGGAAAAAAAGCTAAATAGATTGACAGTCAGGCCTCCCAAATCAGCCCCCTGTTCTGGCTTGGGAGAGTGTGCAGGGCAAGAGGTCATATTTTAAAAGGGAAAGGGGAAACAGGTCCAGGTTAGCAAACTACCCTCACTTTCAGCTCTCGGCTTTGGAGTGTTGAACAATGTGAGCTAACAAAACTATATGAGAGCCTGCAAGCAATCACGTTTTTCTCGAACACATATCCCAGCGGGAAATTAGGAAGATATATGGACACATATGAATATACCTCCATTCATTCTCCAAACGGCTGTCGGGTCACAAGGATGCTGAAAAACTATCCCAGTAAGCTGGGACATACTCTGGACGGATGGCCAGTCTATCACAGGGTTCAGATATACAGATATTTACTTTAAATTGCAGCCTGAATGAAACAATAAATATGTATTTTGTATACAGAAAGGCCTATAATAGACCAGAAATGCTAACAAGCTGAAACTGTTATTGATAAATTTTGCCAAATTTTTACCATTTTCTTGCATAAATGATATCTCACACTCAACAAACAAGGTGTTCAATGAATTTGTCATCGTTCCTGTTTGTCTTTCTTTTACCCCATTCACTGACAAAGATAACAACAAGCTTTATTGCTGCCACATCCAACCAATCCAGATACTTCCGCTTACACAGTCAGAAAGCTCTGGAGAAAGTCCATTCAGCTCATTCATTCACAGGAGTACTTGGAAATGCTACTGCGCTTATTATCTTCATTTAGGACTTTATTGCTTCAACTTTATGACATATTTCCTTTTCCCATCATAACTACATTTCTCTATTAAGATAGACTGAGGTCCTAAAAATGAATGATTTACACATCAAAGAATCTGTCACATGCTTCTTCTTTGATGTCTTTCATTATGCCCATATTTAGATGATGGGTGGGGTGTTTAGAGTTGTTTACTTTGATTATTTTGGATTTAATAATCTCACCGGCAGTTGTATGGAGAGGTTAATAAGTATGTGAAGTTTACATTTAGTAAGGCCAGTTGAACAGTTTGTTTAGGACATTGTTGCAGTTTACATTGGACAAATACAAATTGTATTGTAACAAAACTGACTAATACAACAAATTTATTCCACACACACACACACACACACACACACGCACGCACGCACACGCACACGCACACGCACACACACACACACAGTTTCAATGCAGCTGTCAGACCTCACAAAGCCAAGCCTGTAATGCTAGGAACAGCCAGCTGGACACAGCATACACTCTATTCCTTCTCTAGTACAAAACTTTACCCCCCTCTCGCTGGCCTCTACCACCTTTACACTAATTATCACATGCCAAGGCACTTGCCAAGTGGGCAGCTGTCAGCATGGGTGGCAGGAGTGGATGAGAGACAGTAAGTAAAAGGAAAAAGAGAAAGAGTCAGGATGAGAGATCGAGAGAAATTCAGAGAGAAAACGTCATAAAGTGTCAACAAACTGATTGGGCAACAGTGGAATTGCTGCTGTTATTCGTGCAGATAGAACTCGATTTTTACATTTTTGGGGAAAAAGAGTGTCTACTCAATCATAAAAATGTGAGGGTGCTTGTTCGTGCAAACTTCTCCTCCCTGATGCTACAGTGTTGAATGGTTCTAAAGGTGTAAAGCCAGTAAACTGGAATTTGAGGGCCTGAGCAGGAATATGGGTGAAGTAACTCAGACCAATAGATACGTTGGAGAAAAACCATTAAAGTATTTTTAATTGAATGTGGGATCAAACAGGCGTTTGAAGATGTGTTTGGTGGAAGTGGGAAGTCTTGCTGCTGAGTTTGGAACTTATTGTAATCTGTATTGTATTGTAGGAATGAAGAAAAGAGAGTGAACCCAGATGAGGATGCCTGCTATTTCCCTACCACTCCCTCTGTTTTCATTCTGCCGGTGGGAGCTAGACTCGTTAACGTGCGTATCAGCATCTTAATTGCTGCCTTGATGGTCATGTACGTGGGACCCGCCACACACACTGTGCACCACCCACTTTCCCCATCTCACTCTTTCGGCAGCCCGACTGAAGCAAGACAGTCCTACTCTTGGGACTATTACACCGCATTAGGTGTAATTAGGGACCCTGTCCGGCATCCATCAAAGGGTTCGCAGGTCCACAGTGGGGTGGAGATAGCAGGCCATTGACCACACTGTGATTAAGCAGTTCTGTAAGTCCATATTCTACTTTGCCCACTCTTGAATCTCTGCTGTCCCAAGAAACTTGGGCAAGTTAATTACCCGAGTGGGTTCCAAGAGCTTTCTGGCCTTACTGGAAAACTTAAAAGGCACAACGTCCAATTTCTAATTCTCTATTTTCAAGGTCTGTGGTCAGTGGTGGCTGCAGTTGGGCAGTATAGTGCTGTTATCAGATTATGTATGATGATAAATCTATGTGCATGCCTTTGTCCCCATGGGCCAGGCACAGTCAAACCCTAATGATCAAGCTGCCATTCCCACCGCACCCTCCTGCCCTGGGCAGCTACATGGGTGGTATACAATCAGCTGGCGTACATGACTGAGAGGTAGTCTTCTGTTCCCTGCTGGACACGTCGGATGGCAACATGGTTACTTTCTGTTCTGACTGGCCATTCAACAAAACAAAATTCTCTTGAAACTTAAAATTCTGTCATCACTTACTCACCCTCATGCCGTATGATATCGTATGATTTTCTTGCTTCAGCAGAACACAAATTAAGATATTTGAAGAATGTTTCAACTTTTTCAATGAAAGTCAGTTGAGACCCGAAGTTTCAAGCTCCAAAGGGGAAATAAAGGAAGCATAAAAGTAATCCATACACCTTTTCAGAAGCAATCAGACTGTTGTGTAAGTGTTTATTCACTTTCAAACCAAATGAAACCATTGATCAAATGGAAGGCTGCATGGTTACTGCGTAAAATGTTAAGACTAGTCTTAAAAGTCTTCAAGACTGGTCTTAAATTTTTAAGGTCGGTTACATAAAAAGGTAGGTTGGTCTAATTTAAATTGGAAAAAAAGTAAGACTGATTGCCCCTTGGTTAATGGCTAGTTAGTCAAACTTTTTATCTTTTTTATTTATGAAATTACAGTCAAAATCAACTGTCTGTGGTCTCCTAGGGGTTTTCATGGACATTTTAACATTATCTGATTAATTTACAACACAACAAAAGAAAACATAATGCCTCAATTTACATAATAAAACTGAACAAGCTCAGTGCCAACACATTTCCACATCCTCACGCATCCTTGCTAGAATGCAGCATTTTCGTTTGAAAAACACCCAAAGAGTCGAAATCAAATAAGGTGGCACGGCAGTAACATCAAACCTCATTGGTTCTTGCATGTCATGTGACTTAATGTCATAAAGTTATAACACAACCACCATTAGCTGGTCTAGATGGTTGATGAGCTACGTACACTACTAACCAGTGGGACTGAAGTCAACCTGGTAGACCATCTTGGTCAAAGTGGTTAGAGTTGGTAGGCCACCAACAAACCCTACAGCTACTATGCTTCAAAAACCAGCTGGACCACTTTAACTAGTATGATCTGTTTACTCCAGCCGGAAAAACCTCAAATCCAAACGTCATACCAATCTGGGAAGAACTAATGGCTCCCGATATCAAAATCAATGGCCACATCATGCTGTAAAAGACTAAAGATCATAATCCCAAGCAAACATTTATTATGATACACCACTGAAATCATAGCCATTATGATCCCAAGATCACCCAGGAGGGAAAAAGGCAACAATCTGCTTTGAAGAACTCTGTGGGTTAATCTCCCACACAGATCATCCTAAGTGAGGGGGTCTTTGATTTATGATGTTCAGCACTCTCAAATTTGTCTGGATATACATAAAGCATGATTCAGATTTGCTAATGGATATCTACCTGTGCTTTGTATGGAATGTGAACGCCTACAGCCTCTTCATGTTACTTCATGTTAACCAATCCCACACTAAATCCCTCCAATGTTAAAGATAATGGGATGTGCCCCTGTCAGAACAGCTGACTCTCAATCAAGAGTCACAGACCAGAAACTGATATGGGACCAGTGTGGGGGTTTTCGACTATTTCGTTTAAAAAGAGAAGGAACATGGAGGTGGTTTTCGGAGACCTGTGTATCTTAATTCCCCCAAATATTTAGACGGCAGTCTCTGTAATTGACCAGCGTAGGGATAGTTAGCGTGTGTGTGTGTGTGAGTAGGAAAAAAGAAAATAATCACAATGTCTTTAATAGTCACAGGCATAATGAGATCTATGAAAGAACAGCCATAAGATTTTCCTAGGAACATGAAAACATGCCCAGATCACATTTCACTCCAAAATCAAAACAAGTATATTATACAAAAACATTTTTTTTTAACATTTACTGTGACATTATGTGACATATCTTTTCTTAAAGTTGCATTACAGTAATGCAGCACAAAAATAGTTAATCTAATTCACATTTCCAAAAGTTTTCAGAAATTCTCATTATTCTTAATGGTAAATCAATTAAAGGATTAGTTCACCCAAAAATTATAATTATCCCATAATTTATTCACCCTCAAGCTATCCTAGGTGTATATGACTTTTCTTCTTTCAGCCAAACACAATTGGAGTTATTTAAAAAAAATCCTGGCTCTTCCAAGCTTTATAATGGGAGCAATAGTTACTGAGATTTTGAAGCCCAAAAAAGTGCATCCATCCATCATAAAGGTAATCCATTCGTTTGCAGGGTGTTAATAAAGGCCTTCTGAAGCTAAGCTTTTTTGTAAGAAAAATATACAAATTTATAACTTTTTCCTCATATAGACTAATTTGTTTGTTTGTTTTGTTTTACGAACGTGGAAAAAAATCTCACGTCAGCTCTCACCTAAGCTTACACTACTCCTACTCTCTCGTGAACGGCGGACGGACATTACTGGAAGCAGTTTATAAAGTTATAATTTTGGATATTTTTTCTCACAAAAATGCATAGCTTCGCTTCAGAAGGCCTTTATTAACCCCCTGCAAACGTATGGATTACTTTTATGATGGATGGGTGTGCTTTTTCGGGCATCAAAATCTCAGTTCATATTCATACCCATTATAAAGCTTGTATCAAACAAAGATCCAAGGCAGACGAAGATGATTGAAAGGTAGCAGGATTTATTATAAACTTAGAAACACTAGCCAACAGGCGAGACAGTGTGCAACGCACAAACAATAACCGACAATGGACTGAAGGGAACAGGGAGTAAAAGTAAATGAGGACACTAAACTAGAACAGCTGACAAGACTTAACTAATTAGAAACCATAATGACTAACGAGAATACAGACAAGTCAGAAACTGAACATTCATGTGACAGCTTGGAAGAGCCAGGATATTTCAGGATGGCTTGAGGGCGAGTAAATTATAGAATAATTTTCATTTTTGGGTAAACTAACCCTTTAACCTTGTTACTGAACTACAGTGTCTTTCAATAGAAATCAGCATGATGTATGGAGTCCTACCACACTACCCGTGATGTATACATATTAATACTACAATATTTCAATAGGCCTATATATAAAAAATATAGTATTTAAAGAAAAAGGTTTCAGTGGGCAAAACATATTTCTTTTTTTTGGGGGTGTGAAATATGACCCGTATATGTTTTTGACAGGTTTCATGAGATTCACCCCAGTAAGTTTATTTGTGTGTATCTAAATAAAGGTTACTGGGGTCAAATCATCCAAAGCCGCTGTTTGTGTGATGATGAGTCTCTCTGGGTGGGGTGAGTCGAGCTTTGCCTAGTGCGGTCGGCAGTGGCAGATCATCATCTCTGTGAGTTATAGCGACCCAAGTATGGCGGCCGGCAGCATGCTGTCTTCCTTTCGTGCGCATTCCTGGCCTCTCCGTGCAATAAGACACTACAGACCCACCGACCTTACCGCAGCTCTAAATAGACACTTGGTTGTAAAAGCTAATGAGCTGTGATTAAAACAAACTTATCTTGCCTGCCGTACCCAATTACACGTGTGCACTGAATGGGTGATCTTTCTCTTCCAATCTCTCTCGTTCTGTTAGTCTTCTAGACAAAGGCCTGTCAGGTTATCTTATATGGCTTAGAAACGAAACAAAATTAGCTGTTTTTGCTTAGACTCAAAAATTAGAGCATTTCCTGCGTTGGCTCTCAGTGTATATCTCCTCGGCCCCGGTCACCATCTACATCCCCATCAGGATACAGTGAAAGCCTGACAAATAGGCTCTTTTCCGCCCTTCCTCCAGTGAAAATAGCACACTCTTTTTTCAGTGATTATCAGGAAATTCCCCTCAGACTGGGAAGCAAAAGTGACATAACAATCCTGAACCAGACAGTGGATGTCCTGATGGAGAGATCCACTGATCTAATGTTGACCACTGATATGCCATACAACGATAGCTGTAACTACATTGGTTGTCCAGCTCTCCTTCTCAAATATACAGTATTAAAATATTATTTATTTTTCAAAGTTATCATTTCCTGCTTTTAAATTGTTAAGTTTCAGAAGTGTCAGTTACAACTTTTTGAGACTTTGATGGACCACTGGAACAATCTTCATCTGCAGTTGTGTTTTGAATAAAATATGACCTGTAATTGATACAATAAATCATGAGTACTTTTTAAGTTCTTTAATTTTACAGTCACATGTTAAATGTGAATATATAATTGGGGCCAGATTTACTAAACAGGGCAAATTAGTATGAAAATGAAAGCACCGAAGGGAGTGAAAAGTCCTGTGATCAACTGATAATGCGCAATTTAAAAAACACAGTCACAGCAGATCATTTTCATAATGACCAACGCAAACTACCAAGAGCAACGCACATTAATAGCTCTCAGAAAATTATAAGTTTACATGTTGTAATTACAAGTTGCATGTGAAGGCGTTTTAAGGTTCAGAATTGTTACGGTAATTATGACATGGTGTGAACACACCTTTAAATAATAGAGCACATTCCAGTAAATTGACTAGTGCAAACCTAAACAACACTGCATGATTTATTTAAATGCTCTCCTCCCATAAATTTTGCGTCTGAAAAGGAAACTCCTGCAAATTAATATGTAATAAGGTCAGCCGCAAAAATAACCCTGTCCAAGCCTTTTCAGCACTAATTTTTCACTGCGTGTCTTAAGTAAATCCTGACAGTAGTTGTTTTAACGCCAAAAGTGGGTTGGCGCTGGCCCATTTATCTTTTTCCCTTTTCAAGTATAATAGTAGTACTATTATTAAGTCAAATTAATAAATTACTATTTGTATAAATGACTTTAGAATTTACATTGAAAATGTACATTATATTTAAGAAAACAAGTCACTTTAAGGTAAAAATGTAATAAAGAATTAATTACATTTACAGCTTAAAGGGTTAGTTCACCCAAAAATGAAAATTATGTCATTAATGACTCTCCCTCATGTCGTCCCAAGCCCGTCAGACCTCAGTTCATCTTCGGGACACAGTTTAAGATATTTTACATTTAGTCCGAGAGCTTTCTGTCCCTCCATTGAAAATGTATGTACGGTATACTGTCCTTGTCCTAGAAAGGAAATAAAGACATCATCAAAGTAGTCCATGTGACATCAGTGGGTTAGTTAGAATGTTTTGAAGCATCGAAAATACATTTTGGTCCAAAAATAACAAAAACTACGACTTTATTCAGCATTGTATTGTCTTCCGGTTCTGTTGTGGATCCGCGTTCACGAGTCCGCAGTGACGCCGCTGACGTAAGACGCTGCTGACGTGTTTCCGGTGCGTCCTTGTATTCGGGTTCAAATAAATATGGCTGGGTAAATAAATGCAAGTCTTCCTCTGTGTGGAAATCCTTAGACATGTTTGCGAAGATTGTTTCGTTTCCAGCGTGCGTCTCCCTCAGACTGTGAACGAAGCTCGGGCGCACCAGATTACACGGACGCACCGGATTACACGTCAGCAGCGTCACTGCGGACTCGTGATCGCGGACTCGTGTCTTTATTTCCTTTCCTAAGGACAGTACACTCACCTAGAGGATTATTAGGAACACCATACTAATACTGTGTTTGACCCCCTTTCGCCTTCAGAACTGCCTTAATTCTACGTGGCATTGATTCAACAAGGTGCTGAAAGCATTCTTTAGAAATGTTGGCCCATATTGATAGGATAGCATCTTGTAGTTGATGGAGATTTGTGGGATGCACATCCAGGGCACGAAGCTCCCGTTCCACCACATCCCAAAGATGCTCTATTGGGTTGAGATCTGGTGACTGTGGGGGCCATTTTAGTACAGTGAACTCATTGTCATGTTTAAGAAACCAATTTGAAATGATTCGAGCTTTGTGACATGGTGCATTATCCTGCTGGAAGTAGCCATCAGAGGATGGTTACATGGTGGCCATAAAGGGATGGACATGGTCAGAAACAATGCTCAGGTAGGCCGTGGCATTTAAACGATGCCCAATTGGCACTAAGGAGCCTAAAGTGTGCCAAGAAAACATCCCCCACACCATTACACCACCACCACCAGCCTGCACAGTGGTAACAAGGCATGATGGATCCATGTTCTCATTCGGTTTACGCCAAATTCTGACTCTACCATCTGAATGTCTCAACAGAAATCGAAACTCATCAGACCAGGCAACATTTTTCCAGTCTTCAACTGTCCAATTTTGGTGAGCTCTTGCAAATTGTCGCCTCTTTTTCCTATTTGTAGTGGAGATGAGTGGTACCCGGTGGGGTCTTCTGCTGTTGTAGCTCATCCGCCTCAAGGTTGTGCGTGTTGTGGCTTCACAAATGCTTTGCTGCATACCTCGGTTGTAACGAGTGGTTATTTCAGTCAAAGTTGCTCTTCTATCAGCTTGAATCAGTCGGCCCATTCTCCTCTGACCTCTAGCATCAACAAGGCATTTTCGCCCACAGGACTGCCGCATACTGGATGTGTTTCCCTTTTCACACCATTCTTTGTAAACCCTAGAAATGGTTGTGCGTGAAAATCCCAGTAACTGAGCAGATTGTGAAATACTCAGACCGGCCCATCTGGCACCAACAACCATGCCACGCTCAAAATTGCTTAAATCATCTTTCTTTCCCATTCTGACATTCAGTTTGGAGTTCAGGAGATTGTCTTGACCAGGACCACACCCCTAAATGCATTGAAGCAACTGCCATGTGATTGGTTGATTAGATAATTGCATTAATGAGAAATTTAACAGGTGTTCCTAATAATCCTTTAGGTGAGTGTATATCGTACATACATTTTCAATGGAGGGACAGAAAGCTCTCGGACTAAATCTAAAATATCTTAAACTGTGTCCCGAAGATGAACGGAGGTCTTACGGGCTTGGGACGACATGAGGGTGAGTCATTAATGACATCATTTTAAATTTTGGGTGAACTAACCCTTTAAGGTAAAAATGTAACAAAGGATTAATTACATTTACAGCTTAAGGTAAAATTTTTATTAAGACAATGCATCTACATTTATTACATTAGTTATTACATTAGAAATATTGTTTCAATTGTTTTATTAGGAACAGTAAAAGGACGTTTCAAAAAGTCGCTGCATAATCCATTACTTTCAATTGTATGATCTTTCTTCTGATTGTTATTAGTAACACATACTACCATACACTCCTTTGAGTCCAGCCGGATCACTGTTCTAGTAGAAAAACGACGACACCGAAACCTCAATACCTTAAAAATAACAACATCGAGCCAGTTTACCTGTGGCGGACCTTGTGCTTCGAGGATCAGCCTTAATTCACAACTGTGACGAGATCTCAGACCAAGATAAGGCAAATATTCAACAGGCATTACTAAAGCTTTTTCACATTCTCTTCCATTGTCAAACAGTTTTTACAGTGAGGAGTAACTTTCTCCAGAAGTCAGATGTTTCAGTGCATGTTCTCACAGCACCGCTTACACCTGACCAGCCTGTTTAACACCCCCTCCTAAAATATCCTTCAGCCAAGGAGAAACAGTTAAAACCTTCCCCTCAAACATGCTGTTGCCCGCCGTGTGGAATGTCTTTTTTTATATATATTTGCATAATTTGCATACAATTTGAATAGAGACCCCCAACCTGGTTGTTGTGTAACCATACTGCGTATTAAATGACGGCACAGAAAGTCCCTCTATCTAGAGAGTGAGTTAGATAGATTGGTCTCTATCATATTTCTGAGTAAACATCTGATTTGACAAAAACAGCAGAGCGTATGCATGCTTATCAAAGCTGAAGGAACGTGTTTGCTCTGCCAACAGGTAACCTACTGAGTTCACTCCTTTCCCACTAAAGCACAGGCATGAGAGATTGCTCTGAAGAGAGAGAGTTCCCATTTAAAACACAGCATCCATCACGGCCTGTCCAGGGCCATTTTCCAGTGAGTAACTCTGCCTGAATTTGGGGGGGCATTTATAAACAAAGCAACTTTTCACACATTAACAAGGTTCTATTAAAACATCTCAAGGGGCACGACACAGTAACAGGACACACTGACAGGTATTTTCACACAGGTTCAGCACATGAGTAGAGTATATACATGAAAGCATATCTTTTCGTAGTTCCCATTCCAGCGATGGAGAGCAATGCTGCTAAAATAGAGTTTGAATAAACAGACAACTCTCACTGTCTCAACTCTCTCCATCAAGTTCTGTGGTATCAAAGCTGGAGTAGCTTTAGAAAATATTGTCAGGGTTCTGTCATTTCGGTCGAGTTTATACATAGTTTGGTTACGGTCTTGACGGATCCGAATACCACACTCTGCAGACAGAACAACTCACACGAACCAAAGAGCGTATACGGCCCGTGCGAACTCGAAACTTCACGCTCACACAAAGACAAGACGACGGGAGTATCAGGGCTCTGTCACCAAACTAAGAGAAAACTCGACCGGAATGATGGGGAAAGATTAATGAGAAAGATACTAAAAATCTAAATGGTACAGGGGTATGCATGTGCTCTTTGATAATAACTAGACCACACGGTTTGAAAACAATCTTGGTCAGAAAGCCAGGTAAATAATAATGCATTTGACAATATTTTCATGACAATTAATCTTATTTGCATTCTGATTTTGTTTGTTGTTGTGGTTATCATCACTGTTATTTTCAATGAGGGTGCCTATTACATTTTTATTTTATTTTTAAATTGCCTATTGCCTTTAGCATTATCATTTATTTGTTTATGTTACACCATGGAAGTGGCATATCTTACAATTAAAGGAATGTGGACCACTTTTCTATTTGCTGCAGTTCTTTGCAGTGACATCTCCAATAGTATGAGGTCTTTTTCCTCCATTCATTTGGCTGCACTAAAGAGTCCTTTGCATTTAGCTCAGTTTAGGCCAGCCCATCACAGTCAGGTTCATGGGTCAAAGAGATGAAAGAGCAACCTTCTCGGAGGGTGTTATTAAAGAAACAACATTCTCAGTCTCAAACCCGTGCATAACTTTACATCACGAGGTGCCAAGGCTTAAAATGTGTTGGCGAATAGCCAGACACCCTTCCATTTTTTGGCAAAGGCGTGCAGCCTACAGACTGCTCATTATGTAGACTATCCCTTAAAGACAATAACTGAGAACCATCATTAGTTGTAGGGATGGAATTTTAAGAACGATCCTGTTGATTCTGGGACATTTTTAGTGATAAATAAAGTGCACACAATTCTTGAATATATCATAAGAAACAATCAACGATTGAATGTATGATCTGCACAACCAACAGAAATTAAGACACTTTCTGATCGTCGTGACAGTGACACTGAAAATCATTCGGTACCAGTTTCAAAAAAAGTTTTTAAAACAAATTCTCTTCTGTTCTGAATGCGAAGTAATTCTCAATTCCCAAATGGTTGGGTAAGATTAAATGTGCCCAACTCATTAACTTTCTGAATCTCTTTATGCCTGCATTTTTCTCCCATACGTTGCAAAGTATGGGTGGCCGTCAGATGGGAGGTAAGCTCTGGTGTGAAAGTGGCTGACCATTGCACCGGGTCACACAAGGGTTATTCTTGTGACAAGAATGTACAATCCTCACACATTCAGGCTTCAGCAGCTTGAGTGAATGCTGTTGGGGAGATCAGGCACGGATGGTTTTGGACACTCACTTTTGGCATATTAGGCATTGCTCATTACTCTCTAAGTTACATATTTCCTAGAGGAGCACTGTGTTCTTTGATTTGCCTTTAGGGATGACTGCCTCCCTTTACAAATGAAGGAAATGAGGTCCGCCTTAGTGTACATACCATGCAGATTCAGCCCAGGGCCAGACCGTCGTTTAATGCCTTTCTACCACACTGGGGCAAAATACATTCTGCAGTGTTGGTTTGAATGTGTTATGGCCCGTACACACCCGAGTTCTTGTGTAAGCCTGCACTGGCTTTTAAAGTGCCCCTATTATGAGTTTTTGAATTTGACCTTTCATGCAGTGTGTAATAGAACTGTTTGTTTGTGAATGTAAAAGGTCCGCAAAGTTTTAAAGATCAAAGTGCACGACAAATAAAGTTATTGTCTCCTAAAAGAAAGAATCGATCCTGAACTGCTGAAACGAGTCGTCAGTAATTCCAGTCGCACTTCCTGTTTCATACCTATGTAACAATGTAATACATTTGCATAATGCCGGCCTATGGACCTATAGCTGTCCATGAATGACGTTTACTTTGACCCGCCGTCAATCACTGTTGTTGTTTTCTGTGTTCGAATCCACTTCACATGCACTTCAAAAGGACGAGGACTCGCTCTGGTATTGATACAGAAAAACCAACGCCATCATTCATTTTACTGTGTAATATATAGTGCCGAGGAAGCCTTCGGAGCTGAAATTCAGATATGGTAATGGGCATTTCGTTTCCGACGCGCACTGTAAACGGTCAACCAATCACAACAGACTGGGCCGTCCGACCAATCGGAGCAGAGACGGCTCTCGGAAAGGCGGTGTTTCGAGAGACTGAAACTTCGAACGGACCATTTTCGAAAATGACTCTGGTGATCCACGTTATATTATGAAGAAATTAAAGTGTTTTTTGATCTTGGATGCATGTAAACCTATTGCAGGAGACCTCCAAAAACAAAATTAGGAACCTTTAAATTGGTATACTAGGGGCACTTTAATTGTTTTTTACATGCAAATATGTGAGAGATAAATGCCTGATGAATGAATTTGTAAAATGCATCTATTCCACACCACTGCATGGCATTTCTGAATGCATCTTAGTGAACACCCCCTTAGCACGCATGTACAAAAAAATGTGCGTTGATCAGCATGTAAGTAAAAAGTCCAGAAAGTCCAGTAGTTCTGGACATCTTGCTAGCTTTAATGTGGGAGGTGGCATTTGTCATGTCTCATGATTTAAACTATGAAGCAGGGTTTGTGTCTCTCAGCTTAGCGCCTGGCTGGGCTAAATTACAGGGTTGTTCATAATGCAGAGCAGGGCTGTCGACTTCATAGCTGGGAAGATTTACTGTTAGAAATGTCTGCCCAAGGTCTTTTGTTTTAAATTACCTGGGATATCCGGTCTTTGAGGCCGGAGCTCATCATTTTTATCCTCTTTCTTTTCTTCCATGAGTTTTTCCTGAGATTCTTACACTGTTATCTAAACCAGACTGTAAAAATAAATCTGTTGAGAAACAGATAATGTCATGGCAGAATATTACCAGTAGCTTTTCCGTTCAGCTTACAGACATTCCCTTCAACCCTAAAACACAATGCAATGTATGATTCAAAACACAGATAAGGTGACATTTTGTACAATTATATTGCATTGCGTCAGACACATTCAAAGCTGAACGTCCAGTGAGTGGTGCTAAATGCAGGTTCAGTTTTATCAGAAAATATATGATCATGAATCTGGCTATGAATCTCGCTAATAAGTTGGTTGTTCTAGGTATCGTGGCAGTTCTGAACTGAAATATCTGGTGAGTGGTGCTAAAAGGTTAACACTCTATCACGATTGAAAATACCATACTAAACTCTAAACATACCCGAATAGTGTTAGCAAAAGCAAACGTGGGATAAACACACATTTGTGAAGCAACCATGCCATTTTAGCTTTCTTCTGTAGAAGTCTTTGAGCTCTTTTGTCAAGACTCTTGTTTCACGGGAGTCATACCCGAGTGCTCTGCATCACAAGTGCAATGTACCTGAGCTTCCAAGCAAGTCTGCTACATCTGAAAATCCATACATTATCTGGTTATGTGACGCAAACGTTAAAGTGTATTAGTTTACAAATCATGTAAGTGTTTTGAGGTCATTACATAGTATTGTTCAAGGAGCCGCGTGAAAAAAAACCTTTAATCAATAATCTGCCCGTTTTGTCAGTGTTGGGAAAAGTAACTTTTAAAAGAATGCGTTACAATTTTTAAAAGTGACATGTTAAAATGCACGATGATACGTTGTGTTACTCCACTAATTGTGTTACTTTTTAGGGAAGTAATGCACTATGTTACTTTTGCATTACATTTTCTCACCTGGGCTTGCTTGTTGGGGAAATGTAAATATTTTGTAAGAAAGATATATAAAATATATTTAAAACTTCCGGTAACGGCCATACGCGAGTCGAATTCCGCCGGAAGAGTGACCTCTGACCTGATCAGATTAAACGCCTCTCACGGTTCAAACAAACAGGGCTGGGCATCAAACTCAAGCTCCTCCCACATTTATCTTTAAAAATGATCTTTTTACACTTCTGATTTGTGAACAGTGTTTTGTTTTGCTCTATCCTCTGCGCTTCCGTGTTCATCAATACGTCATGAGTCGGGTCAGAGGTCACTCTTCCACTCCCATACCGCCGTTACCAGATACCAGTGATTATTGTTTGAAAGTTTTAAATATGGATATTTTTCTTTGCTTCAGAAGGCCTTTATTAACCCGCTGGAGGCGTATGGATCACTTTTATGATGGATGAATGCACTTTTTCTGCATGGGCTTCAAAATCGGTGGTACCATTCACTCCCAGTATAAAGCTTGGAAGTGCCAGGATATGTTTTAATCTAAATCCGATTGTGTTTGGCTGAAAGAAGAAAGTCATATACACCTAGGATGGCTTGAGAGGGTGAGTAAATTATGGGATCATTTTCCTTTTTGGGTGAACTAACCCTTTACCTAAACTCAATAGTTAGTTTATAGTGAGAAATGGACTCTAAACTAAAGTGTGACCAAATAAACAAATAGGGATGCACTTTCCAGCTGTAGTCATTGCAGTTGAACATGTCCTTTTACAACTTCTCTCTGATCTCATTCTTTAGCATTATACCGGCACGACTGCATTTTCTGAGAAAAAAAACGAAGTATATTGAGTGCATATAAAGGGAGACATCCTCTGTACACCAAAACAGGATTCAAGATAAGACAAGGATACCCTAAATGACCTAATCTTTTTATGAGCGAGGGAGGACAGCTCTCATTCACAAAACCGGATGGGTAGAAACCAGTTGCGGCTGCTTTCATTTTTCTCTCTTTTTCTTTTTTTCTTCCTCCACCAAACCTCCCTCTCCCCAGGCTGATTTTGTCAGCATGTCTGTCGTTGGTTCCCACTTAGGCCTCATGTGATTTCCTACTGAGTCCTAATGACATTTAGCTATTTTTGTCAATGGCTTTGTGCCTATTGTCCCTTTTAACCTCAACCCTTCCTCCTTTACAAAGCGAACAGCACAGACCTGGTGAAGACGCGGCCTGCAGACGGAAGTAAAACTAGTCAACTGATGACCGCAATGTCTGGGACGGTTCGTTTTTTTTTAAATATGCATGGACTAGAAAAGAGAAAAATCTGCAACAAGATAAGACAGGAGCACAATCTAATCTAATTGGCTTCATGTTTCATTTTGTTCACATCTAAGTAAATAATACCTGTATAATATACTATGATAACAGTTATTAAAGCTTTATAAACGTCTCGATGCAAAAGGGAAAGAATGTGCTTCTCTAAAACAATGGCATATAGGCGCAAATGATTTCTGTAACCTGTAATGACTTGTAAGTCTCTGATATCACTGAACACACAATTATGTCAGGTTTCTTTTCCTGTTGTCCAGTTCGTCTTTTTATCATTAACAAACGTTCCCAAAAAAAAAACCTCTACACACTCATAGACTTTCACCAGTTTCATTACCAGCTGCGTCCAAACACTGTTGTGAACGCAATAGGAAAATAATAAGAAATAATAACAAATGAACTGAAATTTGTGTGAAGCACACATAGGCCTACCTTCAAGCTAAGGAAGTTTGTCTGGAGGTATTCAAGCCTAGAGCACAACAGCCATGTTTCAACTTGTTTTTAGGATCTGAGATCAATGGAAGGGACTATTATAACAGAAATATGCGTGTAGTGAGGATTTTGTCTCAGGCTTAGTGATGCATCAGATATTTATGATATTCTGATCCAAAAAAAATGACAAAGTGTCTGTTGCTGTCTGTCGGTGCTGTGTGAATTGGCCTATAAATGTGCATGTGTGACATTTTCAAAATAATATAATATAATATAATATAATATAATATAATATAATATAACATATTTCTTGCAGTAAATATTTTGAATCTGGATATGATGGCTGATTAAAACTATGGTTCTCTTACGAGAGTATCTCTCGTACTGCGTAATAGCTTACGCTGGGGGTAAAACCTCTTTTCCACGAGATATTGAAGCCAAAAGTTATCCTTAATTTTTTATTAATGTAAAACGCTTTGCAGCAGCAAGCAGACATAGGCGAGACAGCTCGCGCGCCATTCGCCATTGGCTGCTCTTGCGGCAAATGCAGCAGCCTATCGAGAGAGACTCTGTGTGACGTAATGACCAATGGGGGCAATTCGCGCCCATATCATCACGTCCCGCCAGAAAGGGCGTGGTCTCGCTCTATAAATAAGCTCGGTAGGCTGGTACAAGCTGATTTTCATCTCTTCAGCGAAGCACACGCATCGCTGGATCCGGAGTGAGAAGCCGTCGACGCAAGCCTTTCAGCGGGACGAGCTTCTGGAGTCGCTGACCTCGCCGCCTTCAACTGCCGTACCTGCTGCGCTTTCCGGCGTTCTGTATCCTTTATACCTTTATATCCTTACTCTGCTGAGAGTGTTAGCTCGCTTACGTGACGCGACTTACACTTCTCATCACAAAAGAGCTGCGTCTTTTTAAAGATGCCATCCTGTGGCTCGTGCCACACCCCACTCAGCGACGGGGACCGTCATGTCATCTGCGTGTCCTGCCTGGGTGAGGATCACGCGGCTATCGCGCTCGCTGATGGCGGATGCCCTCATTGCGAGCTTCTGCCCATGGTGACTCTGAGGACTCGCCTGGCGTCATTCTCCGAGCCTTCACCACAGCCCGCCGTGGCGCCGCGCCGCAAGAAGCGCCGCGCCCAGCGTGCTCCCGAGCTCTCTCCAGCCCGCCAAAGCTCGCCGGTTCGCCCGCCAGCTTCGCCGGCTTCGCTCGAGTCGCTCACTGACGGACAACGGCCGCCGTCTGCCGCCGCATCCGTCCACGAGTTCGACGAACCCACCGAGGCGTGTTCTCTTCTGGCATCTGATAGCGAGGATTGGGCGAGCTCCGTGGACCTCCCCTCCGCTAGCGTTTCCCGCCAAACCACTGGGAAGAGAGCCGGCATTGAGACTGAGCTGATGCGTCTGCTCTCGCAAGCCGTGGAAAACGTCGGCCTCGACTGGGAGGCGCCCGCGCAACCGCCGCGCAACAGACTGGACGGTTTTTTTTTCTCTGAAAAGACGAAGCTCCGTCAAAGTCAAGGCCTGCGCCCTTCCTCCCTGAATTACACGAGGAAGTGACTAAGTCGTGGAACGCCCCCTTCTCCGCCAGGCTGCGTACCTCTGCCTCTGCTGCATTCTCTGCATTCTGCATTCGGTGGATGGTGCGAAGGACAGAGGGTACCTCTCCGTTCCTCCTGTGGAACCAGCTGTAGCGTCTCATCTCTGCCCGCCCTCCGCTGGACGGCGCGCTCAGACGACGCTCCCATCTAAAGCCTGCCGAGTGACGTCAGCCATGCACGGGCGCGCTTACACTGCCGCCGGGCAAGCAGTTTCAGCGCTGCACACTATGGCTATCCTGCAGATCTTCCAGGCCGACCTTCTCCTTAAACTGGACGAGGAAGGACCCGAAGCGATCTGCGTGGCGGACCTGAGAAGCGCTACAGACCTCGCTCTACGCGCTGCTAATCAGATTGTGGACGCGAGCTCCAGTGCAACATTCCTGGAGGAAAGGCCTAAAGCTCATTTACCCAGGTCATCGTTTTTCAGAGGGCCCTTTGCTGGAAATCAGACCCAATCAGATGTTCCCCGCTAGAAGTCACTCACTTGATATTTGATCAGATTTGCCTAACCCCCCCCCCCCCCCCCCCACCCACCACCTTACGTCCACTAAACCCACCCTCTCTCTCTCTCTCTCTCTCTCTCAGTCTACCCTGCTTAATGGGAAATAAAAGATCAGTAAGCCTTGTGGAATTCAGGACTCCTGTTACACGAGCATGTGCTTGCCGTCTGGACAAGGGCCTTTTTGCTCTCCTTTTCTCCCTCTCTCGTACCACTCTATTTTTCTCCTCCCTGCTCTGTTCTTCTTTCTCGGAGCGCTGAGACGATGTTTCGGCGATGGGAAATGTCACTGCATGCGTCGGAGTGAATGTCTCTCGCGCGCGCATTCTTTGATAAATTCAGTTTGTCTTTGTTGTATCTGCAGCCGTCATATCAGCGCTCTACAAACAGCTACACCCTTCAGTACCCGGCAGAGCATGTCCCTGGCTTGCAGAAGCACGATGTGTCATGACTCAAGTATCTTAAAAACACCAAAGCAAATGTCTTTTCTTTCAGGCTCAGAAGCTTCAGCAGGAAGGAAAAGGCAAGGTCGTTGCCTTTATATAGGTCAGCAAAGCAAAAAACACAGGATAGTAACATGTCTTGGCTGGGCCTCTATTATGTAGGCATATTTTATTTTTCCCATTGTATGTCCCATTGTATCGGATCAGTACTTTCATAATTCAATCCGTGACCTCCTCCCAAAACAACAGACGATTTTGACAATAATGTTTAAAATACATGTATTTAGCATTATAGGGAATACAGTGTGGACATTTAAATGGAAATGGTTTGGGTTCACAGATGTTCTTACCCAAAGATGTTAAAATAGACCAAGTATTTCTAATGTAAGGCCACAATTTCCAGTTGTTCGTACAGTTGTGACAGGAATGAAACAAAAAAGTTGGACAAATGTTGGATATATGCTGTGAACCCGAGTGAATCTCTGATGAGGAGCCAACGATGACACACTTTGCAGAGGAACTCCTTTCCTTGCCACATTAGCTGGGTTTCCTGGACTTGAACCCTCCGCGCTCTTCTGGTGCCAGAAGGATATTATATTATATACACTACTGGTCAAAATATGTTTGTGTGTGTTTTTGAAAGAAGTCTTTTCTGCTCACCAAGGCTGCATTTATTTGATCAAAATACAATAAAAACAGTCATGTTGTGAAATATTATTACAGTTTAAAACAGCCGTTTTCTATTTAATATATTGTCTTCAGTGTCACATGATCGTTCAGAAATCATTCTAATATGATGATTTGCTGCTCAAGAAACGTTTCTGATTAGTATCAATCTTAAAAACTTTAGCTTCAGCATCACAAGAAGAAAATACATTTTAAAATATAATAAAATAGAAAAACATTTATTTAACAATATTACTGTTTTACTGTATTTTTGATGAAATAATCCAAACTTCTTTCAAAAACATAAAAAAACTCATTTAAAGTATTCCAAACTTTTGACTAATATAATATAATAATATAATATAATATTATATGTTTACGTTATATTTGGTAACACTTCATTCACTTCAGTCTTTGTTACACGTTTCATGTACTTATTATAGTAATAACTGTAAATTATGCATAAATACAATCAACTAACTCAAAACCAACCCATAACTCTCAAGTTGGGATTCTTAAATGTTTTATTTAAAAAAAAATGTATTAAGGTGTCATTGTTACAGTGTAATTACACAAATATGTACTGATTTTCATTAATTAACAACATAGGGTTAGGAAGACGTTTATGATCACTGTTATGCATAACAGTAAAATAAAGTGTTAGCATATTTTCTTTTTGAAACTGTAATTTAAGCATGCATATGTATCATTTTCAAGCTTTTCAAACACTTCATGATCATCAGATCATTTCAAGCAACCCAGCAAACTTGTTATTGTAACATTTAGGGAGACCAGCAATGCATACAATTCTGAAATAGTTAACTGCAACAAATGACAAAAGGATGCTTGAAAAAAAAAAGAAGAAAAAAAAAAGAAGAACGCTCAACACTATTTCCATTGGACCCATCTCAGAAAGTCTGTGAAACCACATTACAATCACAAGACCCTGAAGTGACACTGTCCCATTTATACACCGTCAATGGACTGTATCCGACACAAGTCAGCATAGCTTTCATCGCTGCAATCTTAACTTCAGTCATAACACAGAGTTGAAAGGTTGAATGAACCTAAACTTTCCTAAAAGAGCAAACCTATTACATCCCTGTCAACTGTCAAAACACTCGTATGAGAAACTGATCACATAAGCAACTGCTTCATGGTAATGCTCTTGTTGAAGTGGCGTGAGATGAAAATGAAATGTAAAAAAAAAACTACAACATTTTTAAACACACACATTCAAGGCAGACCTGTTGGGTCAGTCTTATCACACTTCAAAACAAACCCACCCAGAAACCACCTCTCCAATCTACTGAGGCTGTCCAAACATGTGTATCGACTGAATTACTGGGAACTAGGGTTGGGTACCGAAACGCGGTGCCAATAGGGAACCGGTTCCGACCTAAACGGTAACCAGACCGAATAAGAACGAAAATGTCGGTGCCTGATATCGGTGCTTGAGTCTCTGTGCCATGAGGCGCACACACGCAAAGTCTCTCGCTCTCTCCCTCTCCCTCGTGCGCGCACTATACGGTTTGGAGCACAGTCTGTTCTGTCTCGCATGCGCGCTCTTGCTCGCTCGCTCTAGATTCCGGGAGATTTTAACTAATTTGCGGGCATCAGGGAGCCGTTATCAATATGCGGGAGACTCCCGGAACGTCTGCTGATAGCGAGGGGATTAATGAAGATGCAGAAGACAAAACGCTCCAAGGTTTGGCTGCGTTTCACATGTAAAATTACGCGTCAGAACGCCCTCTAGGTGATGGCGCGGGCGTAAAAGGAAGCTTGTCGGCAGCGCGAGGAGTTTGGCAGCGAACGCAGCGTCTCGTTCCCTATTCAGAGAACATGGGTTACACCAGTAACCAGAGACGTTCTCTTTCATAGGTTTACTCAAAGCTGCGTAGCTAAGACGCAGTGGGAACGAAATACCAAACTCGCCAAGCTAAGCGCTGCGTAACTAGTACAATGACCAGATAACTTACATGACTGGTTCAAGCAGACAAAACATGGGAACCTGTAGCCAGTGCCGTCGCAGGTGGGGTGCGAGGCCCTGTGTGAACTTGAAATGCGAGGCCCCACCCAGGCTCTGAACGTTAGAATAATTGGCTGTGCAGCCTATACTTGTTAGCCTTGTCCGCTTAAATGAATTATAAATAAACATTAAAAACTAATAGGCTATTTGCAGTATATTAAATCGTTTTTGACCTAATTATTTGGAACTGAAATTACACACTCTGTCGGCTCTGACGGCGTTGCATCACGTGCACCTGCGCAATAAAGCCTATGATTTCCGAAAATAGTACTATGTCAACAAGTGATATCAGCACAAGAACTGTTGAGGAATATGCAACATAATTTAGACAACAGTTTTTGTCATAATGTTATAATAACTGACAGACACTATCATTTCAGCCGCTCTGTGTATGTCCTCGCACAGAGCGAGGCTGAAGCTCAGCTTTACGGCTGAGACACGAATATATTTTTCAAATGTTTAAAAGGTATTACATTGAAATCTGTTGAATAGAGTGTAAATTTAGTTTGTGGGTAGATTAAATAATGATAAGCGGATAATCACCGTATGGAGATCATTAACTTTTTTTTTTTTTTTACTGGCTCAAAACCTACAGCACAATTACGCAATACCGTCGTTGCGTGCGGGTGCGCCTGCAGTTATAAACATGATTATTACCTTTTTACAGTCTATGATTATTACTAATTGGCATATTTCAATGCCAGTTCTTATATGTTTATTCATATAGCCTACTCAAAACAGACGGGGCAAACGAACGCAGACAAGTAAGCTCACCGTTTTTAGGTGATATGCCATGTTTGTAGTCGATTTGTGATATGCAAACTGTTGCTTGCAAACTTTGCATTCGACTTTTTTTTCCGTTCCGTTTTTCCGTTATCTATTTTCGTAAAATGCTGCCCCACTGTCGATGTCTTTGAGATGGTAAAGGAGGACTGACAGTAAATTAAACGCTCGCAATTAAATTAATATTCAGCAAACCTCCATACCAATGCCTTCTAGTACTTTCTTCAATCTGTCTCCAGTGGGTTGGGCTAATCCAAAAAAGTGAAAACAAGGGGGGTGTTCTGAAGACAGGCTGGTACCTGTGAAACAGGGGTGCTCTGAAAACACCCCCATTAGCAATTAGTGCTTTCCACCTGAAATTAACAGGTAAAAAAATCCAGAATGTATCGACCAATAAATCGACTAAATCGACTGGGAGATTACCATGGAGATTACAGCCCTATGAAAAAAAACCTTAATTTGTTGGGGGGAGAAAAAAAAACAGCAGGATTGCGAGGCCCCCTACTGGCGCGAGGCCCCGTGCGGTTGCACAGTTCGCCCTTGCGACGGCTCTGCCTGTAGCCATGTCGATATTAGATTACCCTGGTTGTAATCTCTATTAATCTTCAGTATTATTACATTGTTTGATACAATATTGTTGTATTTCATATTATGTAAATGTGAATTTTTATTTTATATTGGTTTATTTATTATTACCATATGTTACTTGTATTTATATTGTTTAAAGATTTAAGTTAACATTGTGTCCAGTTTGGCCCTGTAAATAAAAGGGTATTATTTTTTGACAAAGTGTGAGCGGTTTAGTTTTCTTACCGTTTCAGGCACCGTTTAAGCACCCGAAACGTTTAAAAAATACAGAGTAGGTACTGATATTGGATAAAACCCAACCGATACCTAACCCTACTGGGAACCAAAATGTACTGTCATTAATATTATATTCTTGGTTTTAGGGGATCAGTAAGTGAATGGTACATTTCCGTGTGCAGTCAAGCAATATTGCATCTCACTGAATACAATTTATAATATTTATTTGTGTTTTTAAGACACTTACCAAATTCTGTAATTGGCAAATACCTGAACAAGTTTCAAGAAAGAAAAGAAAGAAAGAAAGAAAGAAAGAAAGAATGAAAGAAAGAAAGAAAGAAAGAAAGAAAGAAAGAAAGAAAGAAAGAAAGAAAGAAAGAAAGAAAGAAAGAAAGGTCAGAGGAGAGAGAGGTCAAACTTTATTATTTTAATGGAATTCTCATCTCTTTAAGGTTATACCACACAAGTATTAAGGTAAATTTGTAGAAACAGGTAAACGTTTTTTTTTTTTTTTTTTTTTTTTTTTACTATTCCACAGAAGCACAGTTTACAACAACAAAAAGCTGCGGTAAAATAAATGTTTGGATCAAGTTTGCATAACGATTTCCACGGAACTGAAACACCCCTTCCTTTTGTTTATTTAATATTGGCAAATTTGATTTTGCTTTCAGCTACCAATACCAATGTCGTAATCACAACTTTCTCTTTAACAAGTTGTTACACATTAATCAGTTCATAAAGTGAACTTGAAAAGGTGTTAAAAAGTTGTGCCATGAAGAATAAATGCCACAGCTGGTCTATCTGATTTTGATTTGGAGGTTGTGGAAAAATATCCTGAGCCAGAAGAGTAAAGAGAACTTGATAAGTGGATTTAGGGAGATGTGTGGGTCACTCGCTACACTCAACATCTTGGCCATGAACAAATCTTGAATTTTCTTTTGCTTACTACTAGAATTTAGTGTAGTGACCCGAGGCACGCCTGGCAAACTAATAAAGTTAAGCAAGTTTTGGATTCACATGAGTAGTTTGGCAAAATGAGTTGCATTTATGAGGAATCTTGGGAAGGAAATGCTGTATGGCTGTGAATAAACATTCATTCACAATAAATATTCTGATGGTTAGCAGAGAGTAAAATTGTCTAAATGTCTCTTAAGATATAATACATCTGATGAGGTTTATGATAAAACTGCTACAACTCCAACCATGTTCTAACCAGCTGTGACTTCAACAAGCAATGAGCGACAGGACATTACTAAGTACATAACTAAGTTACATATATTTAGTTGAATGTTTTATATATTTATATTATTGTGCCACAACAAATTATGATGAAGAGCACATACGAGCATTGCATAGAAGTGTATTAGGGAATTAAGCCTTCTCATGTATGCGGCCAGACAAAGGAAGCATAAAAATGTACTTCCTCTTTCTATTTTCTCAATGTACAGAAACTATAGCAGCAGAAATGCACAGTGGTCACTTTTTCTCTAAATGGTGAACCTCTGAGCCTAATGTGTGAAAGTACTGAAGGAAGCCTTTTCCATGATGGTTGTAGAGTCCTGAAGACTGACAACACACATAAACACTCACAGCAACAGTTCGACCTCTCTTTGGCCGAGGCCAGATACTTCTCCAGTCATCCAATCAAAGAGCGCCTGTGTATGCGAGAGCAGCCAATCAACTTCCTGGATCTCCTCTCCAGCAGTTCCTGCAGTTTCTCATCCCCAGCCCCATTCACAAAATGCTGTAGGGTCTGTTCACATGTGCCATTTGTTCTTCATTGAAACTATTGTGCAACCACTTTAAAAGAATCAGGAACTGAAAAAGCAAAAGCTGTGCAAGCAATCAAACTCAGCACTTTCCACCATTTTTTTTTTTTTTTTACCTTCAGAACCGATTACTGCAGAACTGACAGTGTTTTAAATCACATCTAATAGGATGAATACAACAAATTGCATTGGGGTAAAGTTGTGTCAATAGGGGTGTTTCTGAATTTCCTGTTTTTACGAAACAAAATGCACCTAGTAGCCTTGATAACCGTTTACAATTAAACACATTGTGCTGCATTTATACTAGAGTCGTGTTTGAGTGATTCTTTTTAGCGAATAATGACTTTGCAATCTTTTCCACACACAATGTTATCGTACAACACGAAAATGAGGTGCACAAATTCCCATGATACTTTTATGAAGTGTTTTTATATTGAAAGTGTGAATTAGCATCCATTTTTATTGTATCGAAAAGAGCCGCTTGGACAATCCGTAAACATTCTCCTTTTATTTACCATGGAGGAAAGGAAATCATATGGTTTGGAACGACGTGTGGGTGAGTAGATTCATTCAGCTCTCCAGTCACTTTCCTTTTTTCTTCAGAGGAAAAGCTCCGCAGGAAACATGAAATGTGAAAGTTTCGTAGACATGAACTCAGTGGAGCACAAGAAATTGCATGCATGTGGGATCCTGACAGCAGTGTGGGGGTTCAAATAGTCTTAACAGGATCTGACCTCTCCGTTTGGCCTCAACAGAACAGGAGCGCTCTCCCTCAACACTGGCTAGCCATCTTGTGCAACACACAGCCTCCTACCCAACAACAACAACAAAAAAGACTGACTGACTTTGTGGGACTGTCATAAGAGGAGACAATCTATAGGGCTCATATGGGCGGAGGCTTAAAAAACCAGAACAATCTTTGTGGGGGAATGATAACAAAGACATACGCTTTTGCACTTTGTACAGGCACACACTTGAAAACAGACAGATTTGGCGATAATCGTTCTGTTGAGTGAAAACTGATGGTCTTAAAAGAATTGCTGCTGTGCACTGTGGTGGAAAGTGGAGAAACACTATATCGCCTCACATCAACCAAAACCTCCAGCCGAGAGGAAGACATAGGAAAGGGGGTTGTAAAGGGGGAAAAAGATAAACAAAATCAGGCATGGAGAGCTCAACTTCTCACTAAAGTGGGGAGGTTTGTTAGATGGCTAACTGCTAACTTACATTTATCCTACATAATACATTTAGCCAGATGCTTTCTTAGCACAACAGCAAACTGTACACAAATGTGCATGTATGTGACCATTACCTGATCCTTAGGTAGGTAGCTCAGCTAGAGCATGGGTTTGAGTGCTGTACGCCGGTCTAAGAGCACATTGCTCAGAGGAGAGCTTACGTGGGAGCATTACCCTGCCTAGTGTGTGGGCTGGGAAGCCTTTGTTGTAGATTACCGTCCCATGAGAACCTGGAGCAACAACCAGGCGGGGGAAGCAAGCTACACGAAGGAGGGGCAAATGGAGACAGGCATGCATCAAGCAAGGAATGCTGTCGAACCCCACCACCACCATGCACACATACACACACAGAAAGATGGGAAGACGTACGCACACATAGACAAGCATACCCACACACTGTGGGCTCTCAGCGAAAGGCGCATTTGAGAATAAAGTAAACAGAATTGATGAGAAAACTGCATAAGGAGATTCCCCTTTACTGAACAACAGCCATGTGTGTGTATAAAGCAGTCAATAAGACAATAAGGCCAGCTCAGCGCTGAGGTAAACACACGGTTCCTTGGCAGATATTCCTGTCTGATGAAATATCAATGCTGGGAATGCTATTGGATTTGGAGCTTCTTAAGGTAGAGATGGGGGGAAAGTCTATTTATATGAAGCGCAGCAAGCTGGGTTTGGCTAAAGCTTGGAGTTCATGAAAACTAAATTCGTAGTCTGTTTGAGGAGCACTGACTGATGATCTTGTTGAGATTGCTGGAGTGCAGCCTTATTGCACTACATGTCAGTATTGTGGATATACTGTTTGAAGCGTCTGTGGTCACGGCTTTGTGTGCATCTCCGTCCTTTTAAGTACTTGATGGAAATAAAGAAAAAAATTCCCTTCAAAATGTCCACATTACTGACACGCATGAAGTGTCATGTTATACTGTACATTTGATATGAACTTTTGGTAACGTTTTGATATGAACTGTATTGAACTGACCTACTTCACCTAAATGCACCCAACTTTACCCCTCCAAGATGTCATTGAGTGTACAATTACAATGTGTTTTCTGTCTTCCAGTACTTCTAATACAGCCATCCGCTCTAAGTCCCATAGGAGCAACTGGATTCCAAGCACCACCTAGAGGACCTTGTGCAGAACTACAATTATTGCATGATATCTGGCACTTGGAGAAGCACAGTGAACTTCACCATGAGCAAACTCAACTTTGCCAAGCAAATCACTTAAAAAAATTGTAACGGGCACAAATGAAGTGCAGAAAGAATTCATAGGGATCATCTTATCCGTTTAGTCTTGAAAACTTAAAAGTTATGTAAATGACCTGAACGTCTTTCGCAGAGTACAATCAAGTTATTGTCATGGTTTATCACTTTCTTTCTGAAAACAATATAAACAATTTCACTTTCATTATCACACTATAAAACTCAAGGTCCTGAGATAAGATAAGTCAATAAAAAGTCAGTGTCGGTTTATGTAAGTTTACATCTCTGAAATAATAGCGCATTATATTGTAGAGATGTTAGGCAATGTAAGATGTTGTTCAATCATAATGATGCAGGTTAAACTTATTGTGGAGAAAAACATGTGCAACTGATATCTTCTTTCAAATCATTACTCTTGAGCATACAGAAACAATCCATCATACAGAAATGACCATCATCTTATTGTTATCCAAGACGTTTGTGTCTTGTGATGTTATAAGAAAACCCATTTCTTGAGAACCATGAAAAAGAGGTTCAGCTCTGCCATTCCCTGATAAGCACAGACTATCACACACCCATATTTTTTTTTCAAAGGGTGTGTTCACGGTCCACAATGACACTGCACTAATGATGTCCTGATGTTATGTCCTCCGTTGAGGGGGTCCGCGTTTAGTGCGAGGAGAACTGGGCGTTGTGAGAATCGCAGTGTTGATAGCGGTGTCTGAAGCTTTCTTCATTATCATGGTTTCAAAGATGTCACATCAAATCTACATCAGAGATGATTTAAAGTGACAGGTCCCAGACTCAAGACTTGGAGGCCATTGTCTTTCAATCCCCAAATTCAAGAAAAGATAGCGGGTGTCGTTTAAGCCCGAGCCCCAACAACCACTTGTTGGTCTAGAAGAGAGGAAGGGAATTCACAGGGGTGATTTTTTTTGTGTGTGTTGAATGCTTGTAATGAACACATGGTAAGGTTAATGTGGTCAGATTTATAGAGTTAATCTCTTTGAGAAAGAGGAGGCTAGTGTTTCAAGCTAAAATATGAATGTTTGGGTGGAATTCAGATTCTTTTCTTTTTGTGTTGCAACTCAACACAGGTCCCATCCAGGATCAACTCATCCAGCAAGGAGTATGAGCCAGCCACTGGTTTGGAGTCAGCTGTTAGCGGTGAGCAATGGGACAGTTGAAACCTCTGCATGACCTTGGGAAGATGTATAAGAGCAGATAGGGAGGGGTGACTTGTCTGCCACGATTGTTATGGCTTACCTCAGGCCAGCACCCTGTGGGCCTCTGGACACACAACAGTGGAAAAAGCAGCTGCATACAATTATGAACAGCCACCAAGGAAGAGGGTATACCTTAGCCCTAAAACCAGGTGCAATCTGTCACAGCGAAGGTCTAACGGCTGACCTGGGATCAGGCCCTTGTTTGCATGACCAAGAACCTGAGTCATTTGTCAAAGAGGGATCTTTGAGATGGACAAAGCCGCCGGTTCTGTTTAGGCTGGTCTGCCCTTCCGTTTACTTGTAGCTGAGTTTAACATGCATATCATCATTCAACTTGTGAAAGAATCCAAGAGAAGGTGATGAGAGACCCCTTCATCATTAATGCGTTGTGTAAATATGACAGGGATTTGCTTTTCTCTCAAGACAGACTTGTACATACACAATTAAATGGCTCCGTGTGAACACACCCCAAAGTAAAACATTCCTCCAAGAAAGCCCTATTCGGACGGGACTAGTTTAACATGGAGAGGTGGGGTAAAGTTATAATTACCAGAGCTTCTCTGTGAGTTTAGTCCCATCCGAATGTGCCATCTCAGGAATCATTACGGACAATGTCAGTAAAGATTACGGCGACTTTTACCTTCAGTACAAAGGTATAGAAAAATTACCTCAGGTAATAATCCCGTGCGAATAGACCTGCTGTAAATATGTACGTACTGTAAATATTTAGTCATTTCCTGTTTAAAAGTAGTTTTCCGCGATTTTTCAAGTATGGAGACGCTTGAAAAGCATTCAGTTGCGTTGTAGACGCTGGGACGAATCTGTGGCAAAACTCAAGTGTTTTCCACATACAGTACCATTCAGATCAGAAAGAAGATTGGAAAGCACTTTTTAGATGCACGAAACATCTTTTAGCGTTAGGTAAGTGCCTTTTACCAACACAATCCAATCTGAAGTTAATAAATACATCGTTCGATCATAACTGTTTCATATATATAAATAAAGGTTATTTGTGTTTGCGCACGTGAAATCAGGAAGCAACGTAATACGCACATGACGACAGGAGTGACGGCGATGCGCAAATTCGAGTTATCCCTCCCACTTCTGCTAGTTTTACTGAGATATCTTATCCCGTGCGAATTGGCCATATTGCAGACGTCCTGTGGTAAAATAACATTACTAGATCTACCCTTGTAAAGTTAATCCCGTCCGAATAGGGCTTATGACACAGAAAACTGGCTTTGTTCATAATAAAGCTACAGCATATGCATTTGGAAAAGCTCCACACAGTCCTATCATATGATTGAAGTTCTTGTGGATATACTTTCAAGGATTGACACTTGGCTTTTTTTTGCAATGCCTTCGTTCAAAGCTGTGGCTGTGATGTTGCCCTATATCACTTGAACTGCATCTCAGTCTCCTCAGGAGTGTGTAAGAGGAAATGATGAGATGTTTACATTGTTATTTTTGTTAATCAGGTACACTCAGTGGTAAATGAACCATATAGGTAAACATTAATAATAGTGCCAAACGTTTAAGTTCCTCTGTGTTGCCATCCACCCCTGTTTGAACAGTTTAGGTCAGGTGACTGATGGTATAAACATTTCTGAATGAAAGAGCGAGCTGCTGATATGAAGAGGCCTCCATTCATGCATTCCAGCCTCTTAGGGAAACATGAGCCAAGGGCAGAGGGAGGGATCAGGATCCTGCTGTACAGGCACAAGGCTATTATCCACACTAAAGATCACATGGGCAACCGCTAAAATTAAGAGCTGATAATGAATAAATGAATGACTGAATAACTGAATGAATGAATGAGTCAATGGATGAATGAATGGTCAGGCAATGCATGAGTGAGTAAGTGACCGAGTGATTGAATACGAATACAATTCTTACATAAACAGTCAAGCAATGAGTGAGAAATAAATGAATGCAATTTAATACATAGGTGAGTGAGTGAGCAGGCATTACATATAAAATATATTTTTTTTCAGTCAAGATATGAGAGAGAGAATACATAAATTAATGCAATTAAAATAATGGATAAGGCAGTGATTGAATTAATTCAAACAGTCCGAATGAATGAGAGCAGTTGAATGAATGAATGAATGAATGAATGAATGAATGAATGAATGAATGAATGAATGAATGAATGAATGAATGAATGAATGAATGAATGAATGAATGAATGAATGAATGCAATTTAATCAATTATTTTATAAATTAATGAATGAACAGCAAAACTGAATGAATAGTATGTGAATGAATGTAAATGAAAGTAAGTGAATCAAGGAATTACAATTTAAAGAATAAGTGAGTGAATAACTGGTTTAACAATCAGTTAAAGAAATGGACAAATGAATGGAAAAATGAATGATTGATTGAACAAATGAATGAATACATATGAACAGACATTCAATGAGTAAATGAATGAATGGGTAGGTGACTGAATAAATGACTTGTCAGTCTAGGTGAATGAATGAATGAACGAATGAATGAATGAACGAACAAATGAATTAATTAATTAATTAAGGAATGCAGGAATGAATGAATGAATGAATGTTGCTTAATAAAAAGATGAATTTAAAATTAAACTGTCCAGATGAATGAATGAATTAAATCATTAATTAATTAATGATCAGACATTCAATGAGTGAGTGAGAGAGTAAATTAATGAATGAATGAATGAATAAATGAATAAGTGTAGCTTAATCAAAAGATGAATCTAAGACTAAACAGTCCAGATGAATGAATGAATGAATGAATGAATGAATGAATGAATGAATGAATGAATGAATGAATGGAATTAAATGGATGATGAAAAAATGAATAAATCCAAAATGAATATAAATAAATAAATAAATAAATCGGGCAATGAGAGTAGATGTAGATCTTTTGTCAGAGCCACGATAAATAAATGTTTGAGGCTCTTCCTGTCTAGGACTAACAAAAGAGTGTGTTTATGGCATGAACATCTGTCTGCATATGCTTGACAGCGCTGGCTTGTCTATTGTACAGTATGAAGGAGGTAACCCAACTCCACAGCCAGCTGTTGCTCAATGGGTGTTCTGATGTCAGGAGAACATTACTCTTCACACTGGCCCCCTTCAGCCAGCACTTCTGAGGAGCAGTTTATAAAAACTGAGGCACCGTCTCAACAAACCAGCTCATTCCTGCACTCCTGCCTGACCTCTCCAAATTTAACCTTTGGCCCGGAAGGCCAATATTAACTCTTGGCCAATTGTGGGGGGCTCCTGACTTCCCCTGCGCGGCCCGTGAGAACATTCCAGAAGCGGTTGCCTGGCAAGATTGGGTGTTAGAGCGCTGACCTCCAATATGTCCCGGGTTACCCTTGATCTTCTCAGCTACCCCCCGCGGGTAAACCCCCTGCTACCACCACCGTTTAGAGGAACTACTATTCAGACACCTTCACAATCATCCAATTATCATTTGACACCTGCAGACATTTTCTGATAATCATAATCACCATTAGACTCAACTTTCACTTGCTGAACAGTTGCTGAACTTTGTTAACATCTAGAGTTACACGCCTTTCATCCGGCTGTCTGTTTAAAATATATCCATGCAAAGAAAACAAAGTATGCCTATTGGATCTGTACACTTCAATAAGAGCTCATAATTTCACCTGGAGTGAGATTATCTGCACTGATACTATTCACTTTCCATTAGATAATTACAAGTAAGTGAGTCTCTTCGGTCACTTGAGGATTTACAGGATCTGTGGAAGGAGACGTTTTGCCAAGTCACTTTCTGCCTCAGACTGGGAAGGACCTCGGAGAACAAAGGCCATCGCCGCTCTATCGCTATGTGGGAGGATGAAAGGCTAGTCCCTATCAGGCCTGAGCTAAGGGCAGCTGAATTCAGTTGAAAAGGAAGTATAGCAATGCGTATTGCAACACAAGCAGTGCAGCAGTCAGCTGACAGAAGTTTGCCTTTGAAAAAACAATATACAAACGGTCAGCGCCACAGAGTGGAAGGTTTCCCTCAAAGTGACAAGCTGGGAAACAAACCATCAGAGGTGGGCTAGGCGCTAATCAAGTTTTCCTCATTAGCTTGACAAGCAGACAGGGGCCGGTATCTGAAGAGAACAATAGAGCATTGACAAATTAGCAGCACTAAATGATCATTTGTCACGTAAATAATCAATGATGCCAGGGTTAAGATTAATGTTATCAGAGGACGGCACGGTTCCGTTTCAAGTCAAGGCCCATGCAGATTAGCTGCAGTGTAAAGCGGCTCAGTGTGTCTCATGGAAAATAGAAACTGAACCCATTCAAAGAAGAGGTGAGAAGAGGGAGGTTGCGTAAAAACTGATATGCGTAAATATCAGAAAAGATATTTTACTGTAAACCACACAGTAAAGTATGACTTCAAGTATTACTAGTCGATAAATAGTCAACAAAAACTTGCAGAACTCAAGCCAACTTACTCAAGCCAACTGTAACTTACAGTTTGTTCAGAAAATGTTAAAAAAAAAAATCTAGCATTTGCATACTGTTTTTAAGACAACATTGACAATGTAGGACAAATTACACAATCGTCTTATCAATCCAGTGGTGATATCAATATGAGCTGGTTTCTTATCAGAATATAAAATGATTTGTCATGTTCCCTTTCACCTAAATATTAATTTGGAGTGAATAAAGATCTCTTATTATTCACAATTCAGGAGTTTTAAAAACTAAAAACATCTGTGTTAGGGTTATGCTTGGTTTACTTTTCTTTTCATTTCTGTTTCATTGCAGTTTAGTTCCGTTTCCTTCGTTGTTTATTAGGTACTTGTTTGTTACTATGGTTACCTATGATTTACACCTGTGCATCGTTTAATTGCCTGTTTATCTTGGTATGTAGCACTGTGTTTTCAGTTGTCTTTGTCAGTTATTGTCTTGGAATAGTGTGACTGTGTATCCTGTATCTCTCCTATGATCTCCTGAGTTTGTTTACTATTTAAAATGATATGATTCAAGTCTGACACAACGTGACAATATGCTGTATATACCTTTGATTTGTTTTACACCTTTTCAAACACCTTTACAAACACTTGGCCAAATATTAGCCATCACAAATTACAGATGAAATTGTGCCAAAATACCATAAAGTTTGATTGATTGTGACCTTTTGATTTTAAACAAACAAAAGATATGGAAGCCTTTTCTCCTCTATTTTAATTGTTGATGAGCATATTTCTTTCGTTATACTAACTACCGGTATGCATGATTGTATGTTTGGTGGCATTGTATTATTTGTATTTAAAGGGATAGTTCACCCAAAATTAAAATTCTATTATTAATTACCCTCATGTCGTTCCAAACCTGTAAGACTTTCATTCATTTTTGGAACACAAATGAAGATATTTTTAATGAAATCTGAGATATTTCTGTCCCTCCATTGACAGTTTAAGCAACTACCACTTCGTCACTTCAAAAAGTTCATAAAGAGAACATAAAACTAATCATTTTGAATTTAGCTGTTTAAGTCCACATTTTTTGAAGAGACCCGATCACTTTATATGATGAACAGATTGGATTTAGCCTTTTATTCACATTCAAACATTCATCAACTCACACATCAGTTGAGGTAAATAAAAGCTCAATCATGTTCGCTTGACATCCAAGAACCAATGAGGTTCATTCTTGTGTTACGCAGCACGTTTGAGCTTCAGCAAGAACCAATGAGGTTCATTCTTGTGTTACGCAGCACGTTTGAGCTTCTGCAAGAACCAATGAGGTTCATTCTCGTGTTACGCAGCACGTTTGAGCTTCAGCAAGAACCAATGAGGTTCATCCTCGTGTTATGCAGCACGTTTGAGCTTCTGCAAGAACCAATGAGGTTCATTCTCGTGTTACACAGCACGTTTGAGCTTCTGCAAGAACCAATGAGGTTCATTCTCGTGTTACGCAGCACGTTTGAGCTTCTGCAAGAACCAATGAGGTTCATTCTTGTGTTACGCAGCACGTTTGAGCTTCTGCAAGAACCAATGAGGTTCATTATTGTGTTACGCAGCACGTTTGAGCTTCTGCAAGAACCAATGAGGTTCATTCTTGTGTTACGCAGCACGTTTGAGCTTCTGCAAGAACCAATGAGGTTCATTCTTGTGTTACGCAGCACGTTTGAGCTTCTGCAAGAACCAATGAGGTTCATTCTTGTGTTACGCAGCACGTTTGAGCTTCAGCAAGAACCAATGAGGTTCATTCTCGTGTTACGCAGCACGTTTGAGCTTCTGCAAGAACCAATGAGGTTCATTCTTGTGTTACGCAGCACGTTTGAGCTTCAGCAAGAACCAATGAGGTTCATTCTTTTGTTACGCAGCACGTTTGAGCTTCAGCAAGAACCAATGAGGTTCATTCTTGTGTTACGCAGCACGTTTGAGCTTCTGCAAGAACCAATGAGGTTCATTCTTGTGTTACGCAGCACGTTTGAGCTTCTGCAAGAACCAATGAGGTTCATTCTTGTGTTACGCAGCACGTTTGAGCTTCAGCAAGAACCAATGAGGTCCATTCTCGTGTTACGCAGCACGTTTGAGCTTCAGCAAGAACCAATGAGGTTCATTCTCGTGTTACGCAGCACGTTTGAGCTTCAGCAAGAACCAATGAGGTCCATTCTTGTGTTACGCAGCACGTTTGAGCTTCAGCAAGAACCAATGAGGTTCATTCTCGTGTTACGCAGCACGTTTGAGCTTCAGCAAGAACCAATGAGGTTCATAAAGCGATCGAGTCTCTTCAGATTTTGGACTAAACCGCTCAATTCATATGGATTAGTTTTACGATCTCTTTATGAACTTTTTGAAGCGTCAAAGTGGTAGTTGCGTAGCTGTCAATGGAGGGACAGAAATCTCTCAGATTTCATTAAAAAGATATGTGTTTGCCGAAGATGAAAGAAAGACTTACGGGTTTGGAACGACGTGAGGGTGAGCATTTTCATTTTTTGGTCTACACCTTTAACATTTTTCCTGTTGTCCGCTAGCAGAACAGACTCCCAGCAGTTCAACAAAAAAAAAAATGACCCTCTAAAACATGCACTGCTATGCTAAAGTCAGAGCCAATCAACCTCTCAGCACATGCTCAAACTCATGACTCGTCAATCTATGACATTTACACAGCAGCTCAGTCAGTCATTTACACTTCAGCTCCAGCTTCCGCATAATAGAAATATCTTCAAAGACTTTTATAAAGGTTAGTTAATGATCACAGATGTGGGTGAGTGGCTCAGATATCATGAGCACAGGTCGATCATTTGGTGAGAAAAGAGTGAAATCTGCAATAACGAAACCGAACGTATCATAAGGTGCAGGATGTCGCAACATTCTGGTGCTGTAGACTGAGTTGTTGATAGTGTAAATGAATATCTAATTGTATTTGTTTGTGCAGTGGTTACTGGCCAAATCTCACTATTTCATAATGCTGCTGAAATTTGATCTCCATACAGGTTCACATGGAAGAATCTTTTTGAATTTGTGACTCATAACACAAACAAGTCATAACTTCCTTCCTCGCAATTTGCCAATAAAAGAAGAACAAAAACATGACAAATGAATGAAACATTTTAAAAGAGAACTATAGCCAGAAACTAGAGCCTATCCTTTCTGTCATTAGGCTTTTTAAACTTAAAACACTTGTAAATCCCCTCAGGATTGAAGATACATCTTGATAAGATTTAACTTGACTAAAACTAAAACATAATTATATTATATTAAGTGTCTTTTTTTATTATTCTTTGAAGACTGGAATAATTGCTGATGGATCAATTTTCCACAAAGAAAGTGGAGTGATGTGTTTGCAATATACCTTCTGACAAGTTAAATAGGTAAAATTGGGTTAATTTGAGGTCAAAGGGTAGTTAAATAGGTGGAATTAAAGCAGCAGTCTTTCCTTGCCCAGAAAGCATACTAAAAGTAAAACTGACCATCGGTGTCCAGCGTTTACATATGTAGTCATCTTAGTAATATGAATATACAATAATTCCACTGCCAAAAATAAATTGCAGTCATATTTAATGACTTACAAAATACAAATACAAACGGAATTATGATCTTTGAGGATGTTTGTTGACTGAGTTTAGTAACTAACTTTAGACGTTGAAAAGAATCAAAAGTATGAGGTGTGATACATGTTTTAATAGAGTGAGTCATTCACACTTTCCTTTATAGGCCGCACAGGAAGATTAACAATGGAACACATTCCCTGCAAAACAATGCTCCGAGACATTCAAACTTAAAAGGGTCAAACTATTTTAAAAAGCTGGTGATTCAATGTTGTATTTTGGAGTGCTTACTCAAGCAAGTGTGAACTGGAAGCAGGGATCCGATTCTTTCTGTTTGTCATTTCTACATTACATCTGGAAGGGCTACAAAGACGCTTGCGGTCAGGCCGGATCGATCACAGGGGAATGACCGTCAGGGTGACACAGCGGTTCTGACTGACAGCTTTCTGAAGGGGACTGAGTCAGCAAAGCCTCCATTCATTCCTCCAGAGCAGTGGATATGATCAAAGACAGGAGGGTGGGCTGAAGAGACTGGTGTAAAGTGACCGCATGAGGTTTCTTTCCCTGATGTATAATCATACGCTAAAAGCAACAAGAAAAAATCCTGAGTTATAGTTTCATCAGCTGACGGCCTCAAGAATGTTTCCAAACATGATTCCTAGAAAACAAAGCTGCACACATTTACACACAACCAGTGAAACGTCTGGACGCACCTACACCTAAACTCTTCAAAACTATGGAAAACCACGAATGGAATTTCTGAGTACAAAATTTTAAAATTAAGTACAAAAAAATTAAGTACAAAAAAATCGAATTAAAAGTTTAACACTTTGAAATATAATTTAATCAATTAACATAATACATTAGGTACTCTGTAATGAAATAGTATGTTATTTTACACATCTTGAAATGTTCATGTTCAAAATATATTATGTAGAAACTAACATTAGCCTAGATCAATAAATGCGTTAAAAGTTTACTCGTTTTTTGTTATCTATATTGCAATAACTAATGTTATATTATATTGTAATGAACCATAAATGAATATCTTATATTCACAACACCAGCTTCCTGAGGTGCATCCTAAGATGCCATTGAACAGTTTTAAAGTGTTTTTATTTGATATATTACCTTTAATGCAGTGTGTAATAAAGCTGTTTGTGAATGTAAAATGTCTTCAAAGTGTTTAAGTGCACGGCAGAGTTAAAAGAAAGACTCGATTCTGAACTGCTAAACTGCGTCGTCAGCAATTCCAGTCTCACTTCCTGTTACATATCTGCGTAACATTGAACAAATTTACATAATGTCAGCCTGTGGTCTTCATTGGCTGACGGTGAACAACGTCTACTTTGACCCGCCGTCAAACACTGTAGGTGTAGCTGAGACTGGAAGAGTTTGGTTCATGTTGTTGAAATAATGAAAAGCTGTTTCAGATGTAATTCAGATATGGTAATAGGTGTTTCATTAACCGATCACAACAGACTGGGCCGTCTGACCAATCAGAGCAGAGTAGGCTTGTTGAAAGGAGGGGTTTAGAGAGATCGAACTGTTTTCACATCTTTGAGAAATTAGTTGATGTGCAATGTATATTTATGAGAAAATCAATGCGTTTTTTTTACCTTAAATGCATGTAAATCTATAGGTGACTAAAATTAGGAACCTTTATAAGAGCATAATAGCAAATAGGGGCACCTTAAAGTGCTGGACACTGCTACTCTCTGGTCCAATGTGGCTATTAAATGAAAAATAAATCAAATTAATTCAGTAAAGACATTCATAGGCATCTAGGCACTATTCATATTGGCCAACAAAACAAATGTCAGGCTTTCAAGCATAAGTCTTTAGATCATAAGTCTGTACTCAGAAACAGTGTCTAACAGTGTGTCCAGACGTTTGACTGGTAGTGGATGAATTTCCAGTTGATTTTTGGTTCTCATGTTAAGGCATTGAAGTGTGAGAAGAGGGAGTAACTCAGAGACGGACGATTAAAGTGCAAAGGGCTTCCGCAGCGCAGAGAGAGAGAAAGCTTCGACCCGTGTTTGTTCAGCCAAGAATTCACTGGCCAGGTGAGAAATCCACAGCTCTGACAACCACACAGCGGCTGTAAGAAAGACATTCCTGTAGTGAATGATTGAAAGACCGGTGGCTTTCGTGGCTTCGCCTGAGCCTGCAACTTTCGTTCCCTCGTTTCACACCGGGCTCGCTCAGGCTGAGGGTTAATGTGCACAACTCTTTTGATCACGTTTTATAGATACGGCTACCTTGTTTTGCCTTATTTTCCCTGAGTTTGAACATTAACCTCTTAATAACCAGACAAGAACCTAACTGACAAATGGGCAAAGTCAAGCTTTGTTTTGGAGAGAAAGGCTTTCTGTCAGCTGCTGTTTACTTAAGGTCTCTTGGGGGGGAAGCAATGTTTTGTGAATGCCTCAGCATTAGCAGATTCCATAGGCTTTTGCAGCAATGGTCATTATCTGACCTGCTTTTAAGCAGCACATATGTAACACAATGATGGACAAACAGCAAAAGATCCAAAAACTCACATCTAACATATAATAAGAGGTGGGTCAACCTCCCAAGATTAAGGTTGGTGTATAACTAGAGGTCAAACCTTATTACAAGACAGACAGAAAAAAAATACATGATGGCCATCTGTGGGAATCCTTTGAGCAACGTTTGTACATTGTTTTATGTAATACCTACCCATTTCTACATTATGTTCTTCCCACTGACCAATCATAAAAGTAGCAGGGAAATGAAAGGAGTCTAATTGAGAGGGTGTCGAGATCCCACCCCTCTCATGTTCAGAGTTAAGTGGTCCACATGGCCAGCTGTTCATGTGTAGAACCTGATAATCATGGACCACCCCCTCTTCTGGGCCAGAGATACCACAGACAAGCCCCATGACCCCAGATGAAAGGCGTAGGTGGAGAACTTCAAGCTTCACAATGCGACTGTGCGATATACACCTTATCATCCAAACTGCATCAGCTGTCCGTTGGCGGCAAGAGAAAGAAAGAAAGAAAGCAAGAAAGCAAGAAAGCAAGAAAGAAAGAAAGAAAGAAAGAAAGAAAGAAAGAAAGAAAGAAAGAAAGAAAGATATGAAATGACAAATTTGATATCATTAGCATATTGTTGAAAATGGTTTCAGAATTGTTTATAATCAAGGTTTACTTGATTATCCATACATCATTTTTCAGAAAAATCGTGTTAAAATGTGAGCATCAAGTATGTACCACATGGTGATGGAATAAAATATGAGATGGGAGGAAAATGTATATGTCAATCGTTTTGTGTTTCTATTGCAAAAGTTTTGCATTCCCCACAAAAACTTTTTGGTTTTGTGAGCTAATGCACAATTTCTCAGGGGAACGCAAATATTTTGGGACAAAAACGAATTTTTTTAGGATGAAATATGTTTTTTTCCCCCTCGGATCTCATATATTTTCCATCACCATGTCCCTTCCGTAAGTATGATCCACGGTAACACTTTATTTGAAGGGGTGTGCATAAGACTGACATGACACTGTCATAAACATGACATAACACCTGTCATGAACATGAAGGAGTCTTTATGAATGTTTATGACTGTTGTCATTAAGTGTCATTCGGTAAATTATGACACTTTTAATGCAAAGTTAACATTGTTTAAAATGTCTTTGTTATGACAACTTGACATTAACCAAGAAATCATAACCTGTCAACCTGTCACAAATATGTCATAACAGGTCTAATGATCAAACTTAAAGAAGTTATTTAGCTTTGCGTTAACATTACATTACCCTGTCATATGTTAAAGTATTGGTCATATGTCATATGTTAAAGCATTTGACAGTGTAATAACCCTAATGACATTATTATAACTAGTACAATGTGTTCCACTTTACTTGAGGACAAGTAAAATATCCATGACACAGTTATAATGGTGTCATGACGGCCAAAGTCAAAACCAACCACATATGACAGGGTAATGTAATGTTAACGCAAAGCTAAATAACTTTAAGTTAAAACACCAGGTGTAAACAAGGAATGTGTCTCCCTCGTCTACTTGTGATCCATTCAACCAAAACGCAAATCTTAATACATGGTGTAATGTGAAAAGCAACATTATATAATCAAATAAATAAACAACTGTTTCCTTATCTCATGCAGTGGCCTATGAAATAAAGCAGGACGGGATCTAGTTTGACCTCCTGCTGGCTCACTGAGAAAACGCAGCAGTGCATGAGTGAATGAGAGAAATGCGTCCCAGTGTCTGAAAGAGGACCATCCCGAGGACCGGTGACCCTGAGCAGGAAAGCCTGCAGGTCAAAGGTCGTGACCTAAACTCACCCACAGCATGTAGACACAGCGAGAAGGTTCCTGAGCAGCTCAGACTGCCGTTGAGTCCGGATGTATGAACTTCATTTGTCCTGTAAGAAAACATTAAACATGCAAAGATAAATATGTGAAGAAGTAAGGCTTTTTAATAATAGCAATATGTCATCCCATAGTTGTGGTGACATTTACATCTAATAATAATAATAACTATTATTATTTTTACGGTCACACTAAATAATTTAGGATTTTATAACTATTTAAAGGGATAGTTTCCTCAAAAATGAATATATTGAGCCTAAATTAAATCTGTTCATCATATAAATCGATCAAATCTCTGATGATAAATTCACATGGATTAGTTTTGAAGTGTTAAAGTGGTAGTTGCGTTGCTGTCAATGGAGGGACAGAAATCTCTCAGATTTCATCAAAAAGATCTTCATTTGTGTTCTGAAGATTAACAAAAGTTTTACAGGTTTGGAACGACATAAGCGTTGAGTAATACATTTTCATTTTTGGGTGAACTATCCCTTCAATGAACCATCTGCTTAAATGCTCTTATACAGTACGTGTGTTATATGGAGCTACGCCACATTAAAAGTAAGGAATCATTATAAGAAAAACAAAAATCCTATCATTTATCTCTATACCAGATATTTGCCAAATGTTTTTAGGAGATTTTGATGGAGAAGATTTTTTACAGCATAACGCCATGTATAACATCTAAGAATGACCCTTCAAATCATTTTTCCAATTCAGTTTTCCTCCCCTCACTGCAAAAAACCTTTATGCTCAGAAAAGAGTTGTCATAAAACCACTGAAATTAAAAATATGATTGTTATTTAATATTATATTAATAATGATTGTTGTTTATCAAAAACATTTTGTTACACTTTACTTAAAGCTTTTATCCATGATATACGTTATAATGCACATACTTTCTAAAGGTTTATTAATAAATAGATAAGTATTATAATGTATTATAATGCAATTATTCAAATGACCAAACAATACAATGCATTACGAGGCATAATTAATGCATTAAACATACTTTTATAATGCGTCATATATAAAGGCTTTATGTAAAGTGTTACTAAATATTTTAAATCATTTGATTTTGAACATATTTAGAGTTACAGTTACTGACATTTGTGTATGCCTTACTGAAAATCCTTTTGACTGTTAAAAAAGTTGATCCCCTTCCCAGCCGTTATTTGTTTCATCAAGCACATCTTTAAAAACTTCCGCTGTTCAAGAGGCACTAAAGGACAGATGGCAAGCGCTTATAGTTATGAAGTTGTTAAGAGGAGAGTTTGACATTTTAAACTCATGGTCTCTCTTTCAGTTGGGAATTTACTTATCTGGATTTACGCATTTGGATTCATAACCTGGAGGTAATTCTTAATGAGCATGTGTGGCAAACTGTGAGGAACCACCTTTATTTACACAACACTGATTCTTCAGATATCAGATAAAACATGCCTTACAATTTTACCTGCAATTTGTTATGATTAGCAGCATTTCCTCCTTGAAATTAATCGTTAGTGTGATCATAAATATGCATGATTTGTTTTCCTCTTTATCAAAGTTATGACATTCAACACTCAATACAATACCTGAATACTTTATAAATATACAAAATATTTCTTATAATTATTAAATATAATAAAAATGTTATATGATTTCCCATTTCTTTGCATGTCTCTTGTCAACATGGTCAGATATTTATAAAAAATATTAAAGTTTTCATCTTGAAGGTCCTTTTCACAAATATTTTACATGCAATGGGCTCAAAAATTTGACACAGGCTTATGTCATTAATTAATTAATTAATATTAATACTACATATTGTGTAGTAGTTATAATGAATGTCTTCATCATCCAAACTGTAAAGAAATTGATTGTGATTTTATATAATTTGCCTAATTTTAAGTAGTACGTCCTATTAGTAACAACCAACAATTGACATGGCATTATGCAGTCTTTTTGAAACTGGAACATACTGAAGGATAGCAAGAAAAACACACATTTTGTGAGAAAATGGAAGAAGCAGGAATGTTGCACCAAAGTGTAAACCTGAAAAATATTGAAAAACAATGGAAAAGTAAAGCAGTGGATTGAAAAAATGCAATTAACAGATTAATCTAAAACTATTCTTGGTACATCAACTTATTTCATTTTTTTTTTTTTTTTGCGTAACTGCTGAATGCAATTTCTACTATTGTTATTGTTTTTATAACTATGTTTATTGGACAGGATACATTTAAAAAATGTAAGGAGAAGAAAAAGGTGCCCCAACACAGATTTCAGGGTACAAAACAGTTTGTTAAACATTCATTAAAAAGTCTATCCACTGACTCACAATCACACTGATGCCAAACTGTGCTGGTCTCTCCAGAGACTTTAATATAATGCCTAACGCTGACCAGATCATGGTGGTTTAATCCTGTTATGAACTACAGTATACATTAATTTACTCTCAGCCACCTCAAACACACACTGTGAGAGACAAGAATGATTCACAGGGCAAAGTTTCCCGCTTTCCCCAACACAATTCAAATTGTCATTTTAATTTCCAGATCCACGCTATGGAAGATTACTTCTAGCTCAGTGGCTGTGATCAACAGGTTGCGGTGGTTCATAGGTGGCATGTCTCGAAAAGGACAGTCTCACACACACACACACACACACGCACGTGATGTCAGCGATCCTCACAGAAAGGAGTCCCGCGGAGTGCGCCTTTTCTGGCCAGCTGTACCCTTGCTGCATTTGTGAGTGTGTGTTTGTACGTGTGGATAGAGTCGGCAATTGGGGGCCGCATGCCACTCATATGTCAGGGGACAATACGAGGGCCAGGACAGATATTGGTGAACAATGGTCATCTGTTTGGTAGCCCCGAGACAACGCACCCATAAAAAAGGAGCTGTCAAAATTATTCAAACAAACCCCACGGTCAGACAAGCCTTTGTTTTTGTGAATGGACAAGGTTGAGAATAATGAAATGTTGCCCTCATTTTCAAACTCACATTGAATTACATATTCAACATATACTAGTACGTCGTCTTCAAGCAGCATTCTATACAACTGTCGTGCATTCATGTCAATCTCTTACAAAAGAATTAATAAAACTCCCATAATGCAGGCAGGCTTGCTAACACAGCTGTCCTTAGCACAAAAGCCAGGCTCATCATGCATCGCCACATCAACCTGTACTGTACAAGGTCCCGAATAAATCATAATCTCTATGAAGCGCCATGCGGCATGCTTCGGTGAGCCTCGGTCCTGTGATCGTTACTGAAAGGTAAAAAGGTGATCTCACTCACAAATATTGCATAATCGTCTACATGCCATGGGAATGGAGGTTAGGACGGGGCCACGGATCCCTGCTCCGTCTTCAGTGGCAGGTAGCGGAGGTGGGGTGGGAATCATTCCTTTCCTGGAAACACGATCCGCAAGGAATGTGTCTCTCCATAACTGAAAGCATCCATAGCCTCTGAACCTGGAGAGGCAGTCAACTGAAGCTGCCCGATTCAATTCACCCATGATTTGCAGCACAGATCCCTCTATTGTCTGAACAGCTCCGCTTAAAAAGAGCACTCGGGGGCAAAAGGAGCACAGGCCGATGTGGACCAGGTTTACAGAATTGTCATTTGTTGGGGGTAAACGGTAAGCATTTAAGAATCTCTAGGCAGCTGTGTCCAAAACGGGGGGTTTGTGAGTAGATGAAAAGCTAAGGTAACACTTTACTTTACAGTGTCCTTGTTACATATGTTACATGTAGCCTACTTACTATAGTAATAACAGTAAATTTGGCATAATTACATGCAACTAACCCTCAACCAAATTCTAATCCTACCCTAAGCCTATAGTAAGTACATGTAGTTAATTAATATTACCCAGTTCTTAAACATATAATTACACCGCAACAATGACACCTAAAAATAAAGAGCTAATAATTAATCAAAAGGACACCATGGATTTTGTCCCTTTTGGTTAAAAAACAAAACTACATGCATTTTGTGGAAGAACATTGTTTTGGTTGTGCTTTAGCTCTGCGAATGAATATGACCTTTCACGTTAGATAATGCTTTACAATGAACTCTGCTAGAGAGCTACATGTGGCAATTTATCTGTTCAATAAAATACCTTACTCACCTGTTCAGTAATACAAACGTGTTGCTTTTACAACATTTCAAATCCTTCAGTTCTCGCCATGTTCGAAAAAACAAAGCCAAGGTTGATTCTGGTTTTATTACGAGCTCTGTTGCATTTTATTGTTCTATTTATTTTGTACTTTTACAACACAACAGATGCTTTCCAGTTTTGTAGCTGATTGTGACCAAATACTTTTTGTCTTTTATCAGCCCTACAAAAAAATATGCCCTATGCAAGAGTGAATTATGTTTACTGCTTAGTGCTTAATACACTAAAGGAGGCTGAACTGTACTAACTACCTCAGGGGGTCTAAATGCCACTAGGTGGAACAAACTGTAATTTGGACTACTGTCTGTTCAAAATAAATTAAAAGAAACTTAGAATTGGGGATTTGTTGCTTTTTCCTGTTGTACCCGTACTCTTACCGAACCGTAACTCAAAACCGAGGTACAGTACGTACCGAACCGGGACTTTTGTGTACCGTTACATCATTATACAATATTTTCTATTAGCAGTATTTTTATTTTCTGTCCGGATGTCCCAGCTGTAGCAATATGAGATATTTATTGTGTGTGTGTGTGTGTGTGTGTGTGTGTGTGTGAGAGAGAGAGAGGAGAGAGAGAGAGAGAGAGAGAGAGAGGTATTAAAATAAAAAGAATTTCAAACCTGTGTCCAGACTTTTTTGGCCTATAGGAATAATAATAATAATATAGAAATGTTTTAAAATAATTAATGATTAAATAACATTATTGCCAAAAATGTGGAAGTCAAACATTTTTTTTTTTTTACATTTAAGTTTAAATAAATGTTGTTATGGAATGCAAGTATTGGTGTTTTAATTTTCACTCCTCATTATTTAATACATTTTTTTCTTCATTTTTTTTTTTTTTTGAGCTTCACAGCCTGTGATCACAATGATTTTCCATATACTGGCACAAATGACTTTTTAAAATGTTACAACACAAAAAAAAACAATTCCCATCCATTGCATCCATCATGGATCAACCTGCTAGATGTTTTTCCCCAATATTATGAGGTCCAATTAGGGTCCAATCTGGAAAGCCATTCAATGGACAGAAGGACCTTAGTTCCAACTAATTGAGCACCTTCAAACTTCTCTGATGCTGTTTTTGTTTGAAAGTTCTCTGACATGATGTGAGGCCAGCGCGTGTCCCTCATTAACTTTGTAGACTCTGCCAAGCATCTGCTCGTTTTGCCGCAAGCCCAAACTCCGAGCTCCATAACACGAAATGACTCTGGCCACTGCCCGCCCTGAAGAGTTGCCACCTCCTGTGTCCAAACCAAACTGGACCCTCCACCAACAGGGGGTGCTTGCCCGGTCTGGTGTCTGTTCCACCTTCTCCTCATCGGCCATCTGTTTCGGACTGCGGCCGCACGCTCCAGCAGCCCGCCAACCGTGCCAGAACCTCACGGCCATTCATACACACCAGCTTTGATTCCCTTTGTTGCTCCTAACTGTACTGAGGGGCTGACATTTGTTCTGGAATAAAAGAGGTTCTTGTATCTTTACTCAAGGGTGGGGCCAGGGTGCAGCAGAGGGAGTGAGACACTGGACTTGTGTTTGTTTTACGTTTGTTTACCAGCACTTCAGACTAGTGTGCATCCCCCCTAGCCGACACTTACAGCTAGTGTCTCTGTATCGTTCTGGCAATGCCCTCTCAACCAGAGATGCACTTCAGCAATTATTCTATTCAGGCACAGTTCAAAGGCTGCCATCACCGTAAACAAGGCAGGCGGACAAGATGACTAGATAACTTGTGTTTTGAAGCAGTTATCGCTGACTATAATGGCCATTAGCACACAAAAGGTGGCAGAAGGGTTGTTTGTTTTCCGCATGGTCGGGCAAACACTGAATGGATGCAAACTTGGTAGACAAATAATAAAGACTTCACGTGCATAAGCTATGCATGGCAATTGCAGACAATACTCAAATATATGTCTATCGTTAGTGGTTTTTGGTAAGGCAAGCATCACTATACCATCACTTTTATCTAAAGTGTGGGTTTTAAAGTAAATTTGCTGCATAATTCGTCCTGAACCGTTTTGTTGTTCTATGGTGGTTGAGGAGAAGTGAGAAATGACTCTTTCAAGGGATTTCACATGGATTATAAAACTGGGGAAAAATCCCACATATTTCAATTAATACGGGGACCGGTACGCAACAGCCTAGCAACCAACCAGACCACCCTAGCAACTACACAGCAACATGCTAAAACCCCTTGTAATTCCTTTGCCAACACCAACAACCGAAGCAACTACCAGATCTCTTTTGCAACGACACAGCAAAACCTTGGCAACCACTCAGAACACCCTAGCAACTACATGGCAACATGCTAAAACCATTCAGAATTCTAAACCCTAACAACTACACTGTAGCATGATAAAACCACTCTGGAATTCGCCTTTGGCTAAGCCACACCCTATAATGTAGATTGACCAATCACAGCGCAGCCAAGAACGCGCTCCCACAGTGGTCCGACACTTTTTCACAGCGCTCCATTGACTTTAACACAGGCGTCTCATATTTTTGGTCTCGGCAGGCTATTACCGTCGTAGTTTTATCAAAAATATGGTTAAACGTTGTGCCTTGGGCATTTGTAACACAGATACGCGTTTCCCAGAGAGGTTGGAGGGGGGTGTCCGTTTTTTTCCCTTCCCAAATCGAACTCAAATCCTGACAAGTGTCGTCTAGCACACGCTGCTAATAAATACAACGTTATACTCGCGTAGTCCGTTTGCTTTGTAATACCGGTGGTTAATTTTTTGACCGTGACCGGTATGCTTTTGCCTCTATTTGGATGCCTTGTTGTTCCTTGTGTTTCACCTGTATGTCGTGAATATAGCCTTCAAACGTATATTGCAGCCCCTTTTGCTTACTTCTATTGGACACTTTATTTGCTGCTTTATAAAAGTTTGATAAAATTTCAGCAGAAAGAGCTGTCACAGCATAAGCCATGTTGATACCAGAGCCCAGATGAAGTTTGTTTGTCGGACGTAGCAACAGTAACTAAGGCTTAGCCAAAGGCGGATTCTTTAGTAACTCTTTCGCAATGACATACCAACACTTTAGTGACACCCTAGAAACTACATACTGTACAGTAGCAACATCCCAAAACCATTCAGAACTCTTTTTAAACTGCATAGCAACCCCCCGGCAACAGTTAAACTTTTCATGGGCACTTAGTTGTAAAAAATGTACTATGAAGCATTACTACTTACAGTAATGGCTTTCAAAGTAAAAAGTATCTGCAATGGATTATCTTGGAACTGGTGCCTCACTAAACTAAAGCATTCAAAAAAAGTGTCTTTAGAAATGAAGAGCAGTAGGCTATAATATCCTTGTGATAGAGGTTCCTAACTGACAAATGTTACATATGAGATGTGGAAACTTCAAAATGACTACGGGTGGTCAACCCAAACAGTCTTCGCGTACATAAAGGATTTAAGAGTCCCGCTCACAAGGCGCAAAACAAGTGCAGCTGATGCAATGCACCACCGCTCCCCCCACCCCTTTCGGCTTTCTTTCCCTTTAAACTTTTATTTTTCTACAGCTGGTGTAAGGGACTCGGGGCTTAGGGAGACGGCTTGTAAGTGTTTAGAAGGGCAAGGGGGCACAAGAAATGAGGACAACAGGCTGGAGTAGAACGAGCAACTAAGGAGTTCTGACAGGCCACTGTCTTGGACTGAGCATTGGCCGCGATCCCCCACTGGGCTCTGTCAAATCTGTTGGAGAGGAAACTAATCAAGTGGCATATTGGGGCTGAGAGAGTCTGTCTTATTATGAAAGTGGACGGGGGGATTACCAGTGAGAGAGACACTTTGGACTTGTTTTACTCGTTTTCCCTCCTTTAACAAGCTTGACAATCTGTGGACAAGACCGTTTGAGTATCACCTGCCTGATGAAAGTTTCTGATAAATCTAGCCAGGTGCAAGATTACATAAAGCAATAATACCCGAAGTTGTGCATTACTGCAAATGCAGGTATGATGTTGTCATCTAGGTTATGCAGGACAATACTTTCTACGGCGATGCATGCACATGTAATGTGCCTTTCTTGATTTTTAGAGCTCTGTATAGGTTACAATGACATTTAATCAAGATAAGCAATATCTTATAGCAAACTTATATGCATACTATATAAGTCTACTGCAAACAAAAGATGCTATTCTCTGAAGTAAATTATATTTTTTGAAGTTATAGAAGTTTTAACCAATTGAAGTTTTTTTTAGTGGCTATACTTAATGAAGTCAGTTCCTCTCAAGTTCATAATTTAATATTTGACCGTAGCAAATGCTATTTGTTCATTTTGAACAATAAATCTATTATTTTATTTGCAAACTTAAAAAAAAAAAAACATGTTAAAACTGATTATTTGAAAAGTGATCTGCGTGAACAAATTCATTTATTTTTTAAGAGCGGCTAAAGCGTTTCAAACATGTATGACACTCTTTCTTCTATAAAACACAAAAGGAAATATTTTGAATACTGTTTTAGTGACCACTGACTTCCATTGTATGGACAAAAAATTTTTTTCTAAAAATATCTTCTTTTGTATAATGCAGAAGAAAGAAATCCATACAGGGTTGGAACGATACAAGGGTGAGAAAATAATGACATAATTTTCATTATCCCTTTAACACTTTTTGAGGCTACTAATATTTGCAAAAATAAAAAACCACATTAATACTATTTGGCTCTTTTCATTCATATTCCACTTGATTCTGGTGTCACCTACATGAGATTATATCAGTTCTAAAACCTTCTGTGTCCGGTACGCCCAAGGCCTCCACAAACGACACATCAGCGAGCACAGCGACAGGGTCAGGGCCATTGTCTGCAATCAATTCCCTTGAAACAAAAGAAGCACCTGTCAGATTAGTTCCCTGATGACCCATCAGCGAGCATGAGCATCGCCCCCGACACTGGCCAGCCATGCGCCGGACACAAGGCCCCCTTGTTAACCCAACCACCCAGTTCGACAATTCCAGGAAACCCCAGGGGACTGAGTTTAGCACGTTACACCCCAGGGTCATACTGTTGGCATACAACGTACAGTATGTGGCTTCATATCAGCTCTACTGTCTACACTCCAGGAAAACAGGTCCCCCTGGGCCATGGACACAGCGGGGAGTGCAGAACACATGCACACGTCCTCCATCTATAACAAGCAATAAAGGATGTATTATGAGAGCTTTTACTGTACAAGTGGCCAATCTGTCCATGGCCCTGCTCATTGAGCCCAGGCCCAGAACCATCGCTTGCAGGTGCAGGTGTCATTTTCTCAGCCTGCTGCCAAAAAGGGCAGCATGGACCAAAGGACATATGGCGCAGGATTTGGCATGAGGCTTTCCAAAGGAAATATGTCAGACACTTGTTGCACATCTGTCTTAGGCTGTAATGCTTTAGTTTCTAAGACTCTCTCTTATTGCCTGTGCTCAGTTCGCTTGAGTACTTGTTAATCGATGACGGATTTTAATCTTCATGTTAACGAACATGAAGGATCTGTGCAAACTTGCTTACACCTTCCAGTAAAATAACTTTCTTAAAGCATGCCATGAATGTCCACACATAGCCGGAGGATCGCTTAAATCAGCCAGGGTAAAAACTGAGACGAAATCCTCTGGATGTACTACACAACATCGGACGCATAAATCAAGCTCAACATCTGTGGAGAATGCAAAAGATCACCATAACTTTTCTTTTAAGCTTATGTCAAATTAAAACCACACCCATTCAGAGTTGGTTTTTAATAGGCTGTAACCATACCTTGCATTGCCTGAATGCTTTTTCATCCCCCGCGAGGGTGTTTGAGCATTCCTCTTTAATCTTATTGCGATTTTCTCACTGTGGTGATTATCATGCCACAATAGAGAGCTCCTTTACATAGCGATACCAGTTTGACACTCATATGAGGAAATGGTGTGAGAATCTATCTAAATCACAATATTCTTTCAAATATCACATAATGTCTTTAGAACTCAGTCCAGTCGTGCAGTGCTTCAAAGCAGTGCACACATGACCTGAGAAAAAGTGTGTGGGTGAAAGGAAAGCAGTGTAACCATAAAATGCTAAAATGGATTGCAGTCTGTCGGCTATTTCAATCAACAAAGTCGGCTATTTGGTAACAAAGTGGCAGAGTGCGTCAGCTGATAAGGACGAACACAGGTCAGCATGCTCCACAGCAAACTCAGGTACATGTGCTGCACTGCATTCTGCCGCCCACGCCGTGATCACAGGTTAGAGGGTGCCGTCAGTGCGGAGCCGCCTCAGCAGAATGCCTATTTGTTTTGGAGTGTAAATAGAGACCAATTACCATGCGACAACTTTGATCAGCCCTCAATGTTGTTTGGAGAAAAAGAGACTCGGTTATAATTTTCCCACGTCAAACTTGATGGATACCTTGTTGATGTTTGGAAGTATATGACAAAAGTATAGCCATCGAAATAAATTAGATGTGTTTTCAATTTTCAGTATTTCAAAAGTGGTACAGTTTGTCTGACAGTAACAATTTAGAAAACGTTGAACAAATTTGAAAATACCAAACATTTATGTATGTATGTATTTATGTATGCATGTATGTATGTATATATATATACATACAGAGACAATGCCATCAGAAAGCAACCTAGTTTAACAAAAAATATGAGCACATATAAACAAAGTAGATGCATGCAGAATTTCCACAATTAGAGACAGCAGTTCTTTTGTAAGTGAGCGCCACCCATTGGTAAATGAATGCACTGACCAGGATTCAATTTCCAAAGGATCCAAATTAAGAGGGGCATCAATTCTGAGCTTTATTTCGCACTATTCGCAGAATCCGCACGCAAAGCTTTCTTCACTCTAAGACACATTTAAAGAAACTGAGGTCTCATCAGAGACTGAATGAAGGCAACAGCTAACCAGACAAGCATGCTTTCATGAGAGGGAGTTGCTGAACGCGTAAATCCACCATGCTCTTTTTGATAGAGCTTCAATCGTGTAACAACAAAAGCAGAAACAACCTCAGGACCCCCGCCACCACCTCGTGAAAAACACAAGATCTTACGACAGGCTTGAGAAGATGGGCGAAAAAGAAGGCCATCTTGTATTTCTCTCACAATCAAATTACTCTAATGCAAGTGGACAGGCAACCTCCATGCTATAGTTAGTGCGCACAATGCACTGTAATTACTTATTCACAAAATGCAAGCATCTTAAATGTAGGTGTAGGAGAACTATAGGCTTGGAAAACCAAAAACAGGCACACACAGACGTGAAAGTAAGCGATCTACCCTTAGCCCCCAATACTAAACTGGGCCCAGTGTGTTTGGTGAATAGCTGAAAGTTAGGCATGATACAGAGTTCAGATAAATAAACTGATTTGGTGCCTCTTACATCCCAAAGGTCAGCACAACGAATTCAAAGAGGCCCAGAAGTTTACCACGGCTGTGTAATGTGGGTGGTTAGACATTGTACGCTTTTAAAAGAAGTGCTTTCCTTTCACCAGCTGAAGAAGGGAAGAGGCAAAGTAAGTGAAAGGATAAGTTATAGCCTGTTCAAAAGACATGTGTACATGCAAATAAAAGAATAAAGAGAAGCACCTCTAAGAAAATGAATGTTGTAAACCGAACCTTGCAGATCGAATTAACTAGGATCAAACATTCAAACAATACAAACGCAAACTAAACAGAGGTTATATTTCCTAGAACTTGTACTCTGGGAAGTTGAACTAATAGCTCCTTTGGAAAGAATGGCTACTTTACATGCTAAAAATAACCCACAGTTATCCTAGTTAGTTATTAAGGTAGAACTAAGTTAACCCAAGTAATCGTGCCTATTTGTGACTGTAAACCACGTTGCATGACATTATAATATCAATGCTGCAAATGCTATAATAACTAATGCTTTTCAAAAGTAGCGAGCAGAACAAAAGCTTGCTTTTGTCAATAAGGGGCAGGTTACAGTCAAAGAATGAAAGCTGTAGAGGGTCTATATTTTCTTAACAGATGGGTGTTCTGCTATGCTAAGCTGCGAGGGAGTAGCCCTTGTGGTGTATATGTTCAGAGATGCAAATGGAGACTGCTGGCAGATGTGGCTTTAAATAGCGTCACACTGAGAGCTCAACTGCTGGAACCCACAGGGTTCAGGCCTAGCCAGAGCTTGGGTGGGGGAGCAGCCCAAATGAACATAAATGGATCTCTTTGGGTTAGAGTTGGTTCTACGGCATTAAGGCCTCTAGCTCGGAGACAGAGAAGTCGGTAGAGGGGAAGGGAATGGTAAAAATGTGCATTTAGCACTGATGTATGAAGACTTCCAGGGTGGTGTGGCGAAAGGGGGGCAGGGTGTTCCCTTGAAAACGAAAAAGAATAGAGAGAGCGTGTCTGGTTAGCTAGGAAATTCTGTGCTCTTGCACTAAGTGACAACATTATAGCTAAATAAATGATGCTTGTGAAAACACTGAAATGGCTTTGTTAAACATCAATTGCTGACTTTTTATAACCAAAATATTATATAATAATTATGGATAAAAATATATATACTTAGGCCTTAACAAAAGCACTACACCGCAGTCTTAAACTGCAGCAGGAAGTGGTCAAAGTTAAATAAACATTTCTCTCGGCTTGCAGTGCTCACACAGAGGTCTCCCAGACGCAGCTTAAATGGGCCGGAAGATTCCTTTTTTTCACCTTCTGGATGGAATTCCCATTCACAAAAAGATGAAATGTTGTGAAACAAGGGCCATTCCTCTCATGTTTCGAAGGTGGATGAGGCAACTCTGTAATTCAAGAACTGAGCTCTCTGGCTGTGTGCCAGGATGAAAAACTAATTAATAAACAACAGAGAGGGGGGAAAAACATGGTTCACAGTTGGGATGTAAACGGTTAATCGATTAATTGTCGACAAGAATTTACTCGATTAAATAAAATTAATTGTCGGCTAACATTGCGAACGTGACACGAGATTCTCACGCGAGAGACCCGACACAAACTTGAGGCGGCAAAAAAGAAACCAAACATGAGGCCGTCAAAACGGAGTGGACTACCAGCTAGGCTATATACAGCGTGCTAACCTCGAAAATCCAGCTGTAAGTTGTTCTAACAATAACTTAGCTCTCCTCGTTAGCTAGGCTCCTTGCATGCTGGCTAATAACTTTTTTTAAAGCTGGGTCGACATTAACAGCGCTGTGTTGGACAGATTTGTGCAGCGGTGTTCCATGAGGGAGAGAGAGCGTGAGAGGTATATCGAAAAATATCGATGTGGTGGTCAGCGTTGATATTGTGGTGGGCCGCCACAAATAAATGAACGTAGGCCTATGGGAAACTCTGCGCCTCTAATTTTACTGTCACCTTTCTCAGGGATGATTTAAGTTGTGTTCAGTTCTATATTTGAAGTTTCCAGGTCTAGTAATCTTACTTTTACCTTTCTCAGACCAAGGGGGATTATAAGTGCTGCTGTTAATGTTTCAACAAGTTTTTCATATAAGTGTTTACCAGATAGATTATTATATGTTGGCTTAATATAGTGTAGGCTTAGCCTACCCATATAGATTTTTATTTAAAATGTGTTTTATGTTGCTTAATGTTTCACATGCAACAGGTAAGCCAGTGCACAATTATTTTTTATGTATTTTAATTTTCTGTGCATAATTTATTTTGTTAAACCACATAAATGCCATTATCTGTACCATATCCCTGTACCAACTGTTACAATAAAACATCAATTGAGCAATATAACATGCATTTTTATTCAGTATATAAGCAATATTTAGCTTTTTATGTTAAAGACACTATTGATACCGTGAGAAATTTACATTCTCAGAAAAATAGCCGCTTATCAGATAATCGTTAATCGATCGATAAGGTCGATCAACTAACGATTAATAAATTAATCGATAATTTGCATCCCTAGTTCACAGCTCTAATGTAACTAAAGACTATTTGCTATTTAGAAGAAAAAATACCAAATCTTTTGATATGTCTCACCCAAACTTCCTGTTTCAACTGGACATACATATATAAAGAAAACTATTAGCCAATTTCATTGGCTATTTTGACTCATCTGATAATGCTTTTCCAGCTACCAATAAGCACCTTTTAAGTTATTAATTTATTGTGTTGAAATCGATTCCAGATACTTTAGTAGATTTCCAAAAAGTGACTAACCACACACACACGAACGAGAACTACTGTATAAAGTTGTAACAGATGATTTCAGATAGCCTTAGCACCAGAGTAATATGACAGCATCTTCAAAGCAAATTCTCTTGAACAAACTAACTTGACCAATGGACCAATAAATGACTGTCATCAGACTATTTGCTCTGACTCAAGACCAGTAGATATTCTGACACTGACAAAACAAGTAAACAAAAGTATTTGCAATGACTAGTCAGTTCTGGTAATGAAAAGTTCAAATAGACCGTTTAACATATTTAGGTCACTAAGAGATTTTATAAAATGCAAGTGCATTAAACTATGTTATCTATTATCAATCTCAGAAATTCTTTATTTGACCTGAGGATGTCACACTGGACTGGATACTTCACAATCTGTCCTCCATCTCACACAATCACTTGCAAACATTGGTATCTAGCAGATAACTCACTCTTTAGCTTCCAGACTCTTTGGAGACCATTAGCCACTGACCATTAGGTCATCTGAACTGGGGACTTACAAGATGACTCTGAATTTCAGTGGTTCTCTGCGGTTTGAGTTGTGTTAATAGTGTGTCTGGCCAGAACAGCTGCTCTAGGGGTTGAAATTACCAAGAGTCTACACAGCCTAGGTCATTTTGATAAAGATCACCTGCAGAAAAGCAAGGTGGGACCTGACCCCTTTCAAGCAGATAAGCAAACCGAAAGGATAAACTAAACAAACGGTTAAATATCTCTGTAAAATAGGCGACATATTATTTACCCCTGAACTGCTTTTATGGATATGCCTACATCTGCTCATGGTTTCTGGAGTAGGTCAAAGACGCTATTAAAGTAACAGAGCCCTTAGAGAAGTGTACAACTTTACGTCCAATAAAAGAGGCCTCAACTTCATTCATAAACTCATTCCTTTCACATTAGCATTGTCTAGACTGGTCATGTGTTCCTGGTGTGTGTGAAAGCTAGAAGGCTGGTGTGCCAGCCGACTTTGCTACAGGCAACTACTATCCATGGTGGTCCCATTAGGGGCCATTAGTTTTACTGACAATTATTAAGGCCTTGGTATCCAAGTTGACCTGAAGCCTAACTGCAGTATGGACATCCACCATCACTGACCACTCTTATAAACATGGCAGGAGACACGTACACCCACCAGTATCATCAAAGCATTGAGGAGTGGCCATTTGGACACAGTATGGCATTGGTATCTCCGGAATCCCTTTTAGGTTTGTTTACAACTCAGAGAGGTGACAAAGTCATCAAGAAAGCATTTAAGGAAGTGAGGGTGACCGGAAGACAGAAGGTAAAAGGATTACCACAGATCATCTGTCTTCTCACGGTCAAGTACAGTATGTCTTCATCGTCCTTCCCGTCCTTCGAATGAGACGTTCAACCGAGGTCCTGACTCTCTGTGGTCATTAAAAATGCCATGGCACTTCTCATAAAGAGTAGGGGTGTAACCCCGGTGTCCATCCAATGGCACTTGCCAATCATGGCCTCCTAAGAATCCCCATCCATTGAATCGGCTCTATCACTCTCTCTCCTCTCCACTATAGCTGGTGTGTGGTGAGCGCATTGGCGCCGGTGTACTGTGGCTGCAGTCGCATCATCCAAGTGGATGCTGCACATTGGTGGTGGTTGAGGAGAGACCCCGACATGATTGTAAAGTGCTTTGGGTGTACAGTAGTACATATGAAAGCGCTATATAAATGCCTCATTCATTCATTAATTCATAAATTCATTCACCTTTGTGTCCTTTAATTGATAACGATTGATTACGAACTCTGAGAAAGTGGCAAAGGTATAAAAATTTTCAGGTGTCTAGATAAAGACTAATATCGAATTTGCAATTAATGTTTAAAACATGGCAAAAAGGTCCTTCTATAATCAGGTCCTCTGAAACAAGTGGAGTACCTGTGAATTGTTAAGACTAAAATGAAGCTGCAATTATCTAAATTTACTCTGGCCAAATCTTCTTATCCTTAATCTTGGTGTTGGTGTTTGTCCCCAATACACATCTAAAAATACCTCTGGCCTGTACAATTTATCTGGAGTAATTTGTATGTATGTTGAATTAAGAGGCCATGTAATCCTACTGGGAGGACAGGAAAAGGATGGGAAGCATTCTTAACCCTGTTTCTAACTCCATACTGTTCTCCAACAGAGCCATTATTTATAATGAATGCTGAAGGCTCTATCTATAGGACAAGGTAAATCATATTCTTGGATATAATTAACTGTTTAGAGCATGACCCTTACAATCTTCTAATGATGTTCAATGGTTTCCCCAGCATGATCTCTTAATATTCCTGCTTCTTAACTTTCAACAACCAGGGCCCAGTTGTTCAAAATCTGATTTCGGCCATCGGCTTGGATCAAACCCTGAAAATGGGCTGTCAAAAGAAATAAAAAGGATTCTGAAATCAGATTAGATCACAAACTCCAATCTTGGTTTTGATCTGAATCAAATCATCAGTTTGTGTTGTTTAGCAAGATTGGGATACCACTGATCCAAAAAAGCAGGATTATACTGATCCCAGCAGAAGAGTGGATTTCAGGAATAAAGATTTAATACAATTTTTAAACTGAAAAAAAAAAACCCACAACATTTGTATCCAGGGCTTGATATTAACTTTTTTGCTCACCAACCACTATGCCTAGTGGTTTTCCAAAGTTACTACTCAGCATTTTCACTGGCAACACTTTTGATCAATTACAACCCCAAGGTTCCTGGCTGACTGACCTTGATGGAGTTATGGATGACGAGCCTAGCTGAATGGTCAATACCAATGGGGAAAAAATGGCATTAAAATCATCTTTTATTCTGCCGATATTTTTGACAACACTAAATTGCACAGTTTATTATTTCAGATGCCTTTTATTAGACTACAATTAAAAAAAATATATATTATTTATAAAATTCAACCCGCCAAAGTGGCTAGTAGGTGTGACTGCGTTACACGCCACTGCTAAAATACACACGCATTTGGCGTTCTGGAGGGTGTTAATGCTGTTTCTATCATACACACACATATTTTTTATTTCGCTCTTAATTAGTTTAACTGTTAAAATAAGAAATTAGAAGTAGACATCAGGCTACCTATTCAGCCTTTCAGTAGCCGACAGTAAAGTAAAAAAGAGATTTTGGCACTATAAAATAATACCCAAACAGCTGTAAATATCAAACAAAAATATTATATTTAATTTAAAAAGTTTTTTATCACGTTTTGTAAACTACATTTGCACAATCATAAGAGAACAAACCAGTCAAAAGTTATTTACGCGCGAACGCAAAGTTTCTCAGGTAAATTCTACGCTAAACTTTTCTGAGAGAAGGCAAAACCACTGAAATATTTTTTTCCACCCCCATCTCATATTTTTCCATCACCATGTCCCTTTAGAGGCTCCGTAGACCACTAGTAATCCAGATTTGGTCATCTGAAAAAGTGTGTATCTGGATCAGGGTGATCCAATCCAATTTTGCTTTGAAAAACCAGCACAAAAGTAAAATGGATTACCTGATCCTGGTTTGGAAACATGGGATTTCCAAATCCAGATCATTCTGATGCAGATTAAACTTTTTGAACAACTGGACCCTGATCTTAAGATTCAGTGAGCCCAGTTTATACTACAGTTATGGCAACCTCTATCACCCTATCCATGAACTTCTGGCACGGTAAATACTCAGAGATGGGTAGAAAGGCCAAGAATGGAGCAAAGGTCACGACTAAGACATTGGAACTCCCCAAGACCCTCCACAGAGTTTGATATTGCATATGTCTGTGTGTTTAGATATAGGTTTATAACTATGTCTATGAAAATGTACCCTTTATTAAGATAAATTCCACTTAACAACCATCACAACAACCGGTATTAATAGAAGATCTAATCGACTGTGACAGTAGATGGTTTGTTGTAAGTCCAAAATGGTCTACCAGTTCTGCCAGGTCATCACTTTGCAGGTTTGAAGTCATCTATCTGTCCATTCCTTTATGATCACTTTCAAATGGTTCCTCTATTGACATCATGTTATGGTTTGGTCTGGACAAGAAGAGACAGAGGTGGGGAATTTCAAATGACGAGCCCTTGACTTTGGAAGGCAATAAAACAATAAAAAGACACTAAAAGCTATCACTAAGAATCTGAAGGAGGGGAAGGGGCCACATCCACCAGTGTCACAATGCAGGGTGCATTTGTGCTGATCACTTGGAGCTTTGTTGAACAACTCAGGGGTAGTTTCATCATATAAGTCACAAGACAACAACAAAAAAGCAGGGTGAAGAAACAGTCTTACAATGCCCCTATTCTTTACTCAATTGAGGTATCAATTCTCTCAAAAGCCATTTGAAGAAAAACATCCCAAGAAAAAAAAGAGAGCATTCTTGCCTTGACATCCCCTCGTAAATATTGATTCTTTTGTGTGAATTATAGCACCATTCTCTTTAGTCAATCAAATCCTGCTCTTGCTTCACGAGATCCGAACAATTGCCAATTTCTATCAACACCAAATGAGAGCGCTTTAATGCTTTAACCTTTAAATTCATGAAAAGGAAAAGGAAGCTGAAGTTTGGTCCTTCTAGAGTGAAAGTAGAATTGTGTGGTGCTTAAGGTCTCTCACCTTTCAATGTCCACTGGAGCATGGACAGCACAGCAATCAATCAGTAAGAAAGGTCAGAGCCAATGCAAAGGAGCACATTCCACGGAATACTCTCCCATGGCTAAGCCCACAATCCATGTACACTGCTAACTATAACAATACAAAGACAACTGTATCAGTCCACTGCAAACAACACCTTACAAACTACATATTTGCAGTCAGTGTCCTTATCAAAGTGCCTTCAATCCATTCCCTGCACAACTTTCCCTTCATCTTAATGGTGAAATGGTAACTGCTCATTCAGTATAGATTACACTGACAGTTTTCATAATGACACTGATGGTCTCTATAATGCCATATCTGTGTTGTATATCTGTTTCTTTGAGAGAAATTATTGAGCTCAATGATTGCATTTTTTTTTCCGATTACATTTTCGACTGAGAGAAATGTCTCGGTTACGTATGTAACCTTCGTTCCCTGAGGAGGGACTGACGAAATGGGGGTTTCGCTTAGAAGCCTATCACCTTCGAGTTCTACAAAACGAGCCAATGGCAAGAAAATGCCATGGGTCTGCGAAATTTGCATAGCGCAACTCCACCCCACCGCGTGGGTATGAAAAGAAGGAGCGCTGGCAATCTCGCATTATGTTGAATATGGCATCATTTGAATCACATTCAATTACCATCACTAGTCCTGTTAAAATCAATTTTGTAGTTGTATATCTTCCCCCAGGTCAGCTTGGCAGTTTCTTGGAGGAGCTTGATGTGCTACTCTCATCCTTCCCTGAAGATGGTACTCCTCTCATAGTTCTTGGAGACTTCAACATCCACCTAGAAAAACCTCAGGCTGCTGATTTCCACACTCTGCTAGCCTCATTCGACCTCAAACGAGTATCTAATGCGGCTACTCACAAATCAGGTAACCAATTGGACCTTATTTACACGCGCTACTGCTCCACTGACCATACACTGGTCACTCCGCTGCACACCTCAGATCACTTCCTCCTCACTCTCAACCTCAATCTGCCTCAGAACACAACACACATTCCTCCACAGGTCACCTTTTGGCGGAACCTATGCTCACTTTCACCCTCTCGCCTATCCCCTTTGGTCTCATCCGCACTTCCTCCACCTGATCATCTCAACACTAGATACTAACAGTGCAACTGATACTCTTTTCTCCACTTTAACATCCTGCTTGGACAACTTCTGCCCCCTTTTCTCCAGGCTAGCCTGCGCCACACCCTCTGCCCCCTGGTTATCTGATGTTCTCCGCGAACATCGTTCTAAACTCAGGGGTGCAGAGAGGAAGTAGCGCAAATCGAAAGATCCTACTGACCTTGGTCTTTATCAATCCCTCTTCTCTTCCTTCTCTGCTAATATCTCTACTGTTAAAATGACTTACTATCACAACAAAATGAACAATTCTTCTGACTCTCGCATGCTTTTCAAAACCTTCTCCTCTCTTCTCAACCCTCCTCCTCCTTCATCAACCCTGACAGCTGACGATTTTGCCACATTCTTCATAGATAAAACAACCACCATCAGTGGCCAATGTACAAATCCACAAACTGACACACACATTTTACCAGCTAATTTACACATTCTACCCTTCTTCTCTCTACTTTCAGAGCCAGAAGTCTACAAACTCATCCTTTCCAATCGCCCTACCACCTGTCCGCTTGATCCTATTCCCACTAATCTACTTCAAGCCATTTCTTCCTCAGTTGTACCGGCACTCACGCACATCATAAACACCTCTCTTCACACTGGTACCGTTCCCACAGCTTTTAAGCACTGCTTAAGAAACCCACTCTAAATCCAGCACATCTGGAAAATTACAGACCGGTATCCCTTCTTCCATTCGTTGCGAAAACACGAACGAGTCAACCAGATCTCTTCCTTTCTTACACAGAACAACCTCTTGGACAACAATCAGTCTGGTTTCAAAAGCGGACACTCAACTGAGACTGCCCTGCTCTCAGTAATTGAAGCTCTGAGGCTAGCAAGAGCAGCTTCCAAATCCTCAGTTCTCATCCTGCTGGATCTGTCTGCTGCCTTTGACACAGTTAACCACCAGATCCTCCTGTCAATCCTTAAGATGAAGGGCATGTCGGGAACCGGACTCCAATGGTTCAAGTCTTACCTGTCAGGTAGGTCCTTTAGGATGTTGTGGAGGGGTGTGATGTCTAAGACCCAACATCTAGCTACTTTGGTGCCTCAGGGCTCAATGCTTGGACCACTTCTCTTCTCCATCTACATGGCATCACTAGGATTTGTGATTCAGAAACATGGCTTTTCCTATCACTGCTACACTGATGACACACAACTCTACCTCTCATTCCAGCCTGATGATCCGACGGTAGCTGCTCATATCTCAGCCTGCCTGACAGACATTTCTGGCTGGATGAAGGACCACCACCTTCAACTAAACCTTGCGAAGACAGAGCTACTTGTGGTCCCAGTCAACCCAACACTTCATCACAACTTCACCATTTAGGCTCGTCATCCATAACTCCATCAAGGTCAGCCAGGAACCTTGGGGTTGTAATTGATAATAATAATTTGTTACATTTATATAGCACTTTTCTGGGTTCTCAAAGCGCTTTACATTGTACAATGTACAGCATCTACCTGGATGATGTGACGGCAGCCATATTGTGCAAGAACGCTCACCACACACCAGCTTATTGGTGGAGAGGAGACAGTGATGAAGCCAATCAGTATATGGGGATGATTAGGAGGCCACGATGGACAGAGGCCAAGGGGCAAATTTGGCCAGGATGTCGGGGTTACACCCCTACTCTTTTTCGAAGGACATCCCGGGACCACAGAGAGTCAGGACCTCGGTTTAACATCTCATCCGAAGGACGAGAAGGACGGAATTAATGATCAATTGAACTTCACAGACCACGTTGCTAGAACTGCCCGGTCATGTAGATTTGCCTTGCACAACATTAGGAGGATCAGGCCCTTCCTAACAGAGCATGCTACACAACTCCTTGTCCAAGCACTTGTTCTATCCAGACTGGACTATTGTAATGCTCTCCTGGCTGGTCTTCCAGCTTGCTCTGTCAAACTTCTGCAACTGATCCAGAATGTTGCAGCCAGTGGTCTTTAATGAGCCGAAGAGAGCACACGTCACTCCTCTCCTCACAAAATTGCACTGGTTGTCAGTTGCCGCTCGCATTAAATTCAAGTCACTGACGTTTGCCTTCAGAACAACCACTGGCTCTGCTCCCTTTTACCTAAACTCATTACTTCAGACTTATGTGCCATCCAGAAACTTGGGCTCTGCAAGTGAATGTCGTCTTGTGGTACCATCTCAAAGAGGCACAAAATCTCTTTCTCGGACCTTTACCATGACTGTTCCCTGCTGGTGGAATGATCTGCCTAACTCAATCAGAGCTGCTGAGTCCGTAGCCACTTTCAAGAAACGGCTGAAGACGCATCTTCAGCCAGCATCGGCAGCACTTGATCCAGTAATACTAGCATTTTCTCTTCTATTCTATTTTTTTTATTCAAAATGTTTTTTTGTTTTTTTTTACATGTACTGCATTAGATTAAACTGAGAGGGGTCATAGTACTTGCTATTTTCAAGATTACCTGAAAACAACATAAGAAATCCTTTAAATTACATGATTAAGAAACAGGGTGACTATGCAATATTTGCCATGCACAATATTTGATCCTTAGGATATTATGAATCAATTACACTACACAGATGTAAAGAAGACAAAATGATCTCTCTAAATTGTCAGGCATTTGATGCTAAAATAAATGGATTAATACTTACATTCCCAGCTAGTTTAAGAATATTTAAATTAGGTTATAAAATACTTCTATAGTAATCTTCATAATTTTTTATTAGGTTTCTTTCAGCAAGAAAACATTTTGTTTACCATATGATCCTGTGACACAGCAGTAAAATGATCTAAATAAGATCAGCAGGAAACATTCTGAAACTATAAGGTGCTGCTTAACTTGGCTTTATAATGCCAACTTCCCCCTTTTCCCTGATCTTCTGTGCTTGTTCCTTCTCTCTGCCCATTTCAATGCCAGCGATTGCCAGCCAAACAAAGATGTAGGAGTATTAATTCCAAAGGGGGGACAGGAGTGGGTATCAATGTGATCTCAGCTGCATGCCATCCACAGGCGCGGGCAGCTGACAGGGCCAGGTTAGGTTGCTGTTACTGTGTTGTCAGGATGTGGTAGTAGGGGGTACAGTTTTTTTTTTTGGGGGGGGGGGGTCCCACCAAACTATTGAGCCCTGGCTTTACCCACTTCAACCTGCTAACAATGACAGCTCTGTCCTAGAGAACTCCAGAGCGAGCCCCGACCCCCTCCCAAAATAAGAGCCCTGATTTGTGGAGTGTGCCCCGCTCCCTTCTCCCTCTGATCCCTTTTCTATCCGTCCTTCGCTCCTTTCTTTCCTCAGCACTGATGTAATCCAAAAACATCCAGAGGAGCAGCTGCACAGCGACACTGTCCTCTCTAACTCTCTCCCTCACTTTCTCCGTCTTTCTCTCAGCTGCTTTATTTCCTTTCTTTCTCCAGTGGCATGCGAGGCTGTCACAGGGAGGGTGCAATGGGGAGCGGAGACAATCAGAGCCTTTTTCTCCACTAAAATGGGCTATCACTTCAAATCTCTTTTGCCATCTACCTCTGTATCCTGTATGAAGAGCCTCCGGCGTCTGGGTCGAGGGCAAAATGAAAATCCTCAGTTTAGAGTTTTGCACAATTAACAGGAATTCAGTGCACAATAATGACATCAATAAATCAGTCCTGAGAAAAGTTATCGTAATTATGGTATTGGTAATGTACAGAAAACCTCAACCCGAGAGCCAAAGGAAAAGACAGAACACATATGGTCTGAACCCATTACAATCTCAGGTGTAACTAAGACTTGGTAAATGCATCATAACTTCAGTCAGTTAATGAAATCTTGTTTAAAAAAAAAAAAAAAAAGGACTGTAAACTTTACAACAAAGGGAACACATGGTGTATTTCTTTGTTTTCACATGCAGTAACTTGTTTTGAAAGGCCTGAGGGCTATCCTGTGTAGCAAACACTGATACATCACATCTTTTGAGAATGCCAGATGTGTGTGTGTGGGGTAAATAAACAGTGTATTATAGCAGCCCCACCTTAAACGTTTTTAAAAACACATATTCAAATGAATCTGTTCAAGAACTTTTTCAGATCTTATCATAATATGCCTACATGTCTTTCAAAAACCTTCTGACTGTTCAAACCTCTTTGACCTTCTTGAAATTTGAGTTTAAGCAAATGTCTGTGCAGTCACAGAGTAAGCCATTTGTGGAAACACAGTAGCAGGTAAGGGTGTGATAGGTTTAGAAACAGGACCCCTGTGTGACTGCAGGGCAGGAAGTACAAATTCAGTGGCACAAGGGCACATTTGTAGTATATAAACTTTGTTAAAGCGCTGAATAAAACCTAACAACTCACGTGAGAGAGAGCAAGAGAGAGAAAACAGAACATTTCACTACTAGATTTGCATTTCCTTTAGGAAAAAGAGAATAGGGTAAGTAATAAGTGATAAAGGTAATAAGTGATAAAGTTCATAAGCTTAGATTTTGCCCTAAATTAATACATGATTAACTAACTGTATGTTTCTATGTACATTTCTGTAATGCACTTTCTGTAAAGCTGCTTTGAAACAATATGTATTGTGAAAAGCGCTATACAAATAAATTTGAATTGAATTATATTGAATTTTTTAGTAGATGACATTCAATGTGCATCATAATCTGTAAAAGTGCATGGCAAGTGTTTAAACATATGCAAGAAGGACAAGACCAATCAATACAAGTTGTTACGATCTTTAAAGGTCTAGGATAGGGAACGCAAACATTCAGATATCACACTACTGCTGGTAGATTGGGTACAGGAGAAAAAAACATGAATAGAATACACAAAGGGTTGGAAACGTGATAAATTATTAAAGAAAAAGTGGAAAATAAACTGAATTCTTCAGCATATTTGATAACCTAAAATCCTTCTCTAACGAAGAAAACAAAAATACAAAGGGTGGCGCACACTTCTTACATAGTGTGTCTAACACCTGACATTACTACGGGCACAATGTACATCGCGCGATCTACTGACCTGTTCTCTTTTCCCACATAAGCCTAAAGAACATTAAACTCAGAACATTGGCATAAAGCACAAATAACACTAAGGTAATTAATGTTAGACTACACATACGGGATTCGATTAAACTGATACAAAGTACGCTACTCAGGACACTGCACGAATATGGAGGACCAAACCTATAAAAACTAAAAATAAATCAATAAATACGCGAATAAATGTAAAAAAAACAAAAATAAATGACTATTTAAACTTTTATTTCCCTATTTATGTATAATTATATATTTTCCCACATTTATTTATTTATTCATTTATTTATTTATGCATTTATTTATTTCCACTTTTATTTATGTGTATATGCATTTACGTCTACATTTATTTATTGATAAATGCATTTATTTATAAATGTATTTATTTATTCATTTATTGCTCTGTATGCTAATGAGGGGGGCGTGTTTTACCTCAGACATAGCAATCGAGCTCAGAGTGGCAGTGCTGAAGCTTTGAGGCCTTGTGGTGTGACCAAACATATACGCAAGAGGTTTGTGGACGTGACTTTACAGGTGTCACAGGAAATAAATGGCTTAGAGATGGGCAATATGGCCAAAATCTTATATCACGATTTATGTCCATTAACTTAGCTATTTAGGCCTACCATACATTGATAGGTCTACTCTTTATTCCGGACATGGCCGTAAAACATCCGCTGGTCGGGATTTCTAAAATGTCTGGGCACACATGAACAGAATCCACTGATAACAGACACTTTTACACGGAAGCGCATCAAATTATCCACTATTATCCACATTTTATGCCATGCATTGTAGATCCGTTGACTGAAAAATTATTCTTGAAGTTCTTAAATCTATGACTAAAATTTGCTGCAACACAAAGTTTGAATAGAGCTGAATTTATTAATACTTACGATTAGGAGGTTAAGAACAAACCCTAAACAGAGGGTTCGAGAAATATAAATGCAGTAGTACTGCCTAGCACACAGTGTAATTATTTATGGAGTGTCCTGTTTAGGTGCCAGTTAAAACTATCCCAGTGGTTTGACTGGGAAAAAATCTTACTTTCTGTTCTTCAGCAGTTTTAATAGGTGCTTTTCACATACTTTGAAGTCTAAATGCTTTTTTAAATACACAACCAGAGTGTCAGGTTTAGCTATGTTGTAGGCTACAATAAGATGTATTATTAATATTATAACTTCAGCCCCAAAGGTATTTACCAGTAGTCAAATGAAATAATATTGCATTCCAGAAGTGCAGTCGGTTTCCAGGTGAAGCACAAGGCAGGGTGAGTTTGCCTGCAGTGGCTTGTTCTATTATCAGTCACTGATCTTCACACACACACCCAACCTATTCAGAAGCTCCATATCCTCCTCCACATCTTCCCATAATACAATATAGACTTTACTCTAACCGGCACTGAGAATCTGCATAAACAAAGAGTAATCCAAAGAGGTTTTCCCCTTTTTCTTAAATGGCAGCTATTTCGGATGTGATCTTCACAACTTTTTTTGCCAAATGACCACATAAAAAGACAAAGATCATGTTTGTGATAAATTCATATTATAGCTCAATAAATGTAGACGTGGTTGGGGGTTGGCTGGCTGAGTGAGACAGAATTTAGTCTGACAGGAAAAAAGGCAAATAGAAGAGGAAGTGGAACATGAGTTCGACTGTCAGAACTTGACAGCAAAGGACCACTATGGCCCTACATGCAGCAGCCATCTTGGTTCCTTTCCAAGCCATGCACAAGTGCCAAGAGATGAGGGCACGGGACCCAGGATGTGGGCTGACTCAGCAGCGTGGGTGGGCCGACCCAGCCTCTCCATATGCCTTTGGCCCCTGTGGATAAATGGGCATCAGGGCATGGCTATCCTGATCTATTCCCACTTAACCTCCATTGCAAGTTAGCACTTTTTAAAATGAAACATTTTGCTCATTTGTCAATATTAGATGTGTACGTAAGTACGTATTGTGATTGTTGGAAACTCTTTTCAAAATGGACAACTCTGAACTCTTTGCTTAACCACTTGGATGAATATGAAGTTGTGCACACCGTGTAGTTTACTTACCCAACATTGGGTTCAATCAGGAATAAATTCCTTGTAATCCAATCCATGAAGCGCTAACTTGCTGAAATGTATCCCATTGAACTACTTTCCTGGCAATACACACCATGCTACTTTCTCATGGCCAGGCAATTCAGCAGCCAGATGCTACTCTTTTTTGCTAATCTCAGTGCGTGTTCTTAAACAGTAATAATTGGGCCAAATTACGAGGCAAATAGCACGCTAATGCACAGCTCAGTTGACAAGGAAGTTTACTGTCAGTTCAAGAGCCTCTCATATCACACATTCTAAAGGCATTCGTTTCATGCTAGTCTAGTCAGTACAGGTACAGTTCCAAATTAACTAGTACAAATCAGACATCAAGAAAAATGACAAAAGATCAAATAAAAGCTGGTTAATTATAAATGACTTAAAATAAAATGTGATAATTAACAGTGGACAATGGTTACTGTGATAATTACATGCATCTTTATGTAACGATCATCATGTTTACTGTTGTTGTGTTTTGCTTGTTCAAAATTAAAAAAATAATAATAATTAAAACAATCAGCTGTCCTTCCTGTCTCCCTGTAGCACTGCGTCTTACATTACGGACATTGCAGTTTATTGCTCTGTCCACATCTGCAGTCCCTGCAGCAGGACTATGGCATGTTCATTTTTTACTGGTGTTTTTCCAGAGTCAGTATAGAAAGGTCTCGTTAATGTCCTAAGTTATTGGAACAGTGACATTAATTGTCTATCTCCTGTAAACTGTTAGTGTCATAAGAACTGTTCCACAGGTGCATGTGCAATATATTTAAAATCTTTCAAATGTGTGTGAAAAATATCTTTAAAATATATCTTGAAAAAGTGATGTATATTTTTAATAAAAGGCTTTGGGGTTCCCCACTGTGAGATGAATAGGAGCATGTATTTATCAATTATCATTGCCTGCCGTTGCTTTATGCAAATCACATCTTAACCAATGTTCGTCAGAGGCAGTGGGGTGTAGACACCTTGATACAGTAGTTACTGTATAAAAATTCCCCGAAGTACACAATAACCACACCTGAGGATAAATAAATGAGGATTAGAGGTAAAGTGTGTAATTCTATACATTTTGAATGTTGATCTTTTCTCTTGTCACAGTTTAATATGTGGAGAAAGCTATAAGCAAGCAACCTATAGGTTGATTTTCCTAAAAAAAAAAAAACATAAACACTGTGGCGCCACACTGATATACCAAGCATGACATAGCAAATTAGGTCAACCAATGGCGTGACTTTAGGGTGGCCTGTTTGAACAACTAATGGCAGATGGGAGGAAGGTTCAGGAAGGTTGCCTAATTCAACTTGCACTAATTTTTTGTTTATATTGCACTGGCTGACATAATCATTTTAGATAAACACTGACACCTAATCACACAAAAGCAATATATTTTAATTCAATTCCACAGCAGAAATGCTTTATTTGCAGTCAGCCATGATTTTTTTCCATGAGTGAAATTGTCCAATAATTGGGCGTTACTGAGATAAAGTAATTGTGGCAAGCAGGGTGGGGCCGAGAGCTGTGGAAACGACGCGAGTGCTAATGATCGTCACATGCGTGCCATACCGGTATCGAGTCTCACGGAAGAGCTCCGGAAGGATAAGGATAGAGGACCAGGCCTGGACTAATTATATTGCGTTTTATTATGTTTATATGCGGCAGTAACACAACATATGACACATGTAACATATGTTTCGTTTTGTTGTTTGCTTATTTTATTATTTAAACTTTACTCATTCAATCATTCACCGGTTCCCGGCTCCTTCTTCCTTTATCAACTTTAACTTTGTTACAGTAATATTTCGCTGGTCATGTGATCTCAACATGTCCGCCCCCATGAGGCAACCCACTCCATGTAAAATAAAATAACTTTTATTGGGCTACTGATCTGACTGAAGTCTTCTAATATGAGTGTAGGTGATCTCAAACATATTTTTCAAAAGTACTATTGATTTCTGCAGGGATACAACATATATAATGAATTAAATTTTACATTTAAGAAAGTAGACTACGCTCCTCAGAGTATAACTGTTGTAAACATCAAAAACACATGGCATAAAAACCTTTAAAGGGGTTCTGAAAACACTTCTGAACATCACTCATCCTTCATCTCACGCTCTTTGTACTTACCGTATTTTGATGGCAAATCATTATTTCTTGATGCTTGCCGATCGATTTGTTTAAATCTACTGTAGAGATTGTCACAGAAAAATGTGGGGGGGAAAGGGTCTGTTTGTGCGAGAGGAGAGCAAGGAGGCGTGAGTGGGGGTTTTGGGGAAGCAAGGGTTATCGACAGGCAGGGCGCAACGAATAGCTGGCGCCAGACGAGCTCCACAAGCCTGGGGAAGATTTAGCACCAAAGAGAGCGGAGTGTCGCAGCGAGTGTGTGTGTGTTTGGGAGTGTGTGTGAGAGGGTCAGGCTCTGAATGCAGTTCTGTTCAGGGCAGATTTCACGGCTGGCTGATCACAGGCGTCCATGGCTCGACCCTCGCGACAGCTGCAAGGCCCTGCCGTCAGGCCCGCCCGCCCCCTCCTCCCTGCTCCGGCACAAAGGGGGCCCTGCCTGGCCCAGCGCAGCCCAGCACGGCCCAGTCCAACGCAGCAGCGGCTGACAGGCTGCGGTCACTAACGATGGCAACTGTGTGAGGTATGCATGTGTCGTGTCGGGGGGTGCGGGGGGCGTCATGCTAATGGAGCAGGCAAGCGGGAAATATAGCGGCCTCCCTCTTGCCCTGTCCAGTCCGAGGGGGTTACCATTCCTATGAGATTATTTGTCTTTATTCTCTCCATTTACTTGGCTTATTTGTTTCACTAGCATTATCTTATCTCCTTCTCAAATCTTTTTCTCAAAGACTTTACTCAATCTGCATATCCTCACAGCCATCCAAAAAAAAAAAAAAAGGATGCTATGGCCTCTGCACAGGGGGGTTACACTGTGTCAGAAGACAGGCTGATGTCACCGAAAGCTAGACTTACTGTGTCTCATCAATGGGACACAGCACCAGTGAATGACAGGATGATAAAGATAGGGCATGAATGGCCAAAATAATTGATAAATGATGGCTGACTCGGTGCAAACGAGTGGGAACAATCTGAAAACTGCTGACCACAAACTTTCGAACCCTAAATATTTAGGTACAATTTAGTAAAATTTCTTATACAAGAGTCACATAATACTGCTTTTTTCAAGTCTAAGTCTTGTTTACAATTAAAACAAAACATTAAACTATGAGTATCATTAGTCAATTTTCCACACACATGCACCAACCCTTTTTACTTGTTTTCATTCAGATGCCCTTTGTATTTGACCTTGAATTTGGATACTGTACATCTGGATTTGGTTGACTGTCAGCCGGCTAACTCCAAGTGGAATTGTATTGATTGATTGACTGTCCCGGATTCGCATTCCCATTCGGATTCCATTTCTATATTCTGACTGCATATTTTCCATATCTAAGTTCTGCAGTTTTAATTGACTATTTATTTGAAATTGGAAGGTTTTTTTCATTTGTTTCATCGATCCACACCTAAGGTGACATCAGCAAAGTACACATTCTCCACAAAGAAAACTCTGACTCATGGTCATCATAGCAGCAAAGTCTTCCTCTGACCCAAAAGGATAACCCCTCTGACCCTTCAGGGTCACTAGACTAGCCACCACAGTGTGCCTCAAAATACTGTAATGAGCTTATACTGACCTGACACTCATGGTGGAGTTTACTAGAGCGCAACTAAACCATTAACAGCCTTAAACGGTTCGGATATTAGCTTTACACTGAACAATCTTTTAACAGGACACAGTTGGATTAACGGCAACAAACAAATACCAACTCAGACAGCACGTTTTTAGCATAAGCTAACACGTTTTTAGCTGCACATCCTTTAGCACCTAGTCAACAATAAAGCTGGAGGGAGTGATTGAAAATGCTAATATGCTAATATACACAATGCATTTTACATGCTGGTTTAGAAACACATGATTGGCAGTTACACAATAAGTTTCCAGAGCACATTTCAACAAACTTACTCAATGTAGCAGCTTTATGCACTTCTGTGTACAGTGCAAGAAGTTGAATTCGAGCCGACACATGCATTCCATACACCAGGAGAGCTTGGATGGGACGTGCAAGTGGAGAGAGCAGGTAGCTGAGTTTCACTGCTCAAGACTGGGCTTATTGTCCTGTCTCTGTGGGAAAGCCACATTACTTCCTTCAAGGGCGATTACCAGGAAACTTAAGATGCTGTATCAATGACGCTTCTCACATTTGCCGCAAGAACACAGAAATCTGCCCCTCATATCTACACACACGCACTGAAGGACACATACACACACAAATGATGAAGACCAACTGTGCTTTATCACTTGGCCTAGGTGTGAACATCAATTTTCTCAGCGTGGCCAACGGACGTGACCTGTTGCTTCTCGGCTTGGAGACAGATAAGTCTCTCATTCTGATAGGGCGAAAGATGAGAAGATGCGCCGGCAAAAGGTCACTGTTATCTTACTACATAGGTGGAGATTATACAGCTGTGCATCTTTATCTCTCAAGCAGAATGTGTTTGCAGCATGGTATGGCTCAATGGCTTGTTTAGCCAGGACGCAAGAGTCAAATGCGAACCGCACCGGTGGGTTGTGTTACATAACAGGGTGCGCACATGCAAAACAAAGCAGAGAGAAGTCAAAAAGAGTTTTTCTAGTCTTTAGACATGTAGCTCTTGCTCAATTAATCAACTGCCGCCACATGCACAAAACTTCTAAGTTTATTTAGAACAAAGGGAGCATGGGCTGATTGGCGCACAATTGTTGCTCCTGACACGGTGCATACTGACCTCTAGTGGTGGCCAGAGTAACAGCACTGTCCTTGTGTGAGCCAGAACAGTGTTGACAAGGACTAATGGCCCCCTTTGCAGCTAATGATGGAGCTATGTAGACAGCTGCTGCGCAGTCTCTTCAAATGCCAGCACTGACCCGGGCCTTTGAGGATGAGGGGGAAAAAAACTCTCTCTTTCTTATTTTCTCTTTCTCTCTCTCTCTCTCTCTCTCTCTCTCTCTCTCTCTCTCTCCCGTCCCCGTGCATGAAAGTATCCCTCTTTTGCTATTCAAAGCTCATCACCCCATTCGCTTCCTTTATCTAGACCTGCTTCTTTTGGCTTTTTCTTCTTCTCACCTGTATGCAAATTGGCCAGCATTCTGTTTCATTAATCTGGGAGAGGTAGGGTGAGATAGCAGCAGATTGCTTCCGCTGCTGCCGAATGTTCGCTGCACTTTGGCCACAAGTTAATTTATTACTGGAGGGTTTGGAGCGCCTGGCACACAGGGGATGTTTGTTAAAGATCCTTTTCACTCCATTCAGTCGGCCAGAGCACAGCGCTTTGAACCCCAGCTATTCCCCCTAAAGAGTGCCCATTCAGAGAGCGCAGGCAACCTGAGGAACGAAGCGAAGGGGCTGTTCTTGAGAAAGAGAGAGACATAGATGGAGTAGAAAGAAAGAAAGAAAGAAAGAAAGAAAGAAAGAAAGAAAGAAAGAAAGAAAGAAAGAAAGAAAGAAAGAAAGAAAGAAAGAAAAAGAAAGAAAGAAAGAAAGAAACGCTGTATTTTACACAAAGGGTTATTAGTGCGACGCCAGGCGGAGGGGTCTTGTATTACCATGAAGGGTGTTTATTTTGCAATAATGACCAATGGGCTGCACATTATCCTAGTTATTAGCCTACATGGCTAAGAGACTATAGAATGACACAAGAGAGACAACATTCACTTGCAAAGTTTAGCGGATATTATGACCAAAAAGTGAATGACCAATCCAAATGAAGTATTCTATAGAGTCATACAAAAATATATTACTTAAAAAATGCAGTTCTGGCTTCTGATTGCGTTCCAGCCATGTTGAGATCCCCAACACCCATTTACAGCACTCATATCGGATCTTTCTTGCACAGCAAAGTTCTGTCATGTCAGGGACTTACCCTGCATCCAGCTATTATCCAAAACACCTGAATGACCAATGACTGATTCCACCGAGATTCTACATTTTGCACCCGATGGACACTTTCCTATACCTCGAGGCTACACTAGAGGACTTATGTGTGGAAATTGGACTGCATTTTTAGTGATATATACGGAAATGATAACGGAAAGCACACAAATTCAAGAATTGTGTTTATCTCTGGACAGTTAAACATTAAACTGCCATCTCTGGACCACATCAGACAGCCCTCATTTTCTAGCCACGTCCAGACATGTGCCTTGAGTTCACTGCGCTAATTTGGTTGGTCCAGTTAATGCGAACACTCAAAGTTGGGTTTTGCTTTTAAGAACTTAAAGAAAAAGGCAATAAAAATGGAAGACGAATGTAGAAAACCAAAATCTTAGTTTGTATCTGAAATTGCATTCAGAGTAGGTGCAACATTTGATGAAGAACTTACGCTGCGACCATTAAAAATGTATGTTTTATAAAGCATGAGTGAATGTAGCATGAATGAAATTTGGACATACTACACCACCCATGTTGTCATTCTCGTGTGTCTTTACACTTTCTCATGGGCCTCATGGGATAGTAAAGTGTCCATCAGATATGGACTTCAGAATCTTGGCGGAAGTAGTAGGTCATCCAGGTACTTTTCGCCTACTGATTTATGAATACCATAAATTCGGGTATTCTTTTCATATGCCGTTTTTATTAGGAAAGTGTGGAAGTATTAGGGAACTAGGCATATTTAGATGCAGAGCTTTAGTTTCAAAGACTTCATGCTCAGCTGTGTATACAAAGAAAGCCTAGAGCTCTTATCAACACTATTCAGCCATAACTATTTTCACAAAAAAAATACAGCCTCTCATACTTTAAATATAGCATCACAGATTAAAGTCGTCAACCAAGTCATTAGTAGGGTGCTACAACTTAACTGACAAGTTCTACTACTGACAACTTTCTAAAGTCTTTTCCAAATGCCTGTTAGAAGAACAATTCCAAACTATTCTTATCACTCCAACACATTTTGATGACACAAAGACACACACACACACCTAAGCAGCTGCCGTCCACAAAAGACCAGGCAGCGGGAGAAAGGTGTGGGCTGTGCTGGAGCTGAAGTGCTGAACTTTCTCTCTCTTTGTCCCTCGCTATTTCCCGCCCTCCTTATCCTCGACCAGGCCAGAACAGGGAGCGGCTAGGTGATAAAGCGGCACCTGGCAGACAGGTGTTTGGGAGAGTCTGCCAAGGGTCGCAGGAGATTAACTGCCCTCGCTCACCTGAGCGGAGGAAGACAGGGGACAGGTGCATCTGCTGAGGCTGCCGCGCACACCCAACGTCAAAGGGACAGCCACCTAATTACAGTTAGGGAGGTGTGCGGAGAGGGCGTTGAATTGCAGCAGTTGAGGAGAATAGAGGAGGAGCAAGAGGAGTGGATGGTCCAGTCTCTACGTGTCAAATCGAGGACCCTCCTTGATCCAACTTCATTGTGTAGGTGCAGAGACACCCTCTCTTTTTCTTTGCCATGCCCTGCCAGAGGGTGAGGTTGGACATTTCTTTCACTCCTATTTCAGCAGAGCCTGTCTAGCCATCTCCTTAATTACAGCTTGAAAAAAGATGGCAAGGCCGGGTTTTCAGGAGCGGGATTCGGGGGTTTGGGGTCCAGGTGCTGGGCGGGTTATGGGAGCGAGCAAAAATAGAGGGAGGTGAAAATGAGGGGCATCATTAGTGCTTAAAGAGATGTTTAGCTGAACTTCCCGCCGAAGACAACAGAACTGTCAAATGTCCCCAAACAATGGGTTCTACACCAGCGTCCAACAATACTGAAAATGTTAGGGTGACAGTGATAGCAGCAAGTTAGCAAAAGATCGATAAGTTTAATGAACTTAAACTTGTAGTATTGATAACTGGTATGGCCAGATATAGACAGAGTGCTTTCAAGTGAGTTTGGAGGACAGGTTTAGAGCATTGATGTTCTCTTTACAATATATTTTAGTCACTTGTGTCTATGTGTCTTTACTTGACATTTAAAGTCATGAAATGAAGGTTGCAACTGTGACATATTTCCATAATGCAACAGCCTTGCATACATCATAGATCAAGTTATTTCACATCAAATATAAGCTATGACATCTTGAATATAGATTACAAAGTCAAATAAACACTGCAGTCGCTTTTGCTGCCACGTCCACATTTGTTGTCATAATTACAGGGCATGCTAGCAGGTGTTCACAAAAAGCGCGCACTTTTGACGAGCTCTGCGGTCTTTAACACCCTAGACTTGTCGATCAAGACATGCATTCAATGTAGTGGATGCTTTGTTGTCATTGGTTTCTGTTGTTGCAACCCATGGCTGACATATTAAGTTGTTGTATTAAATGATGAAAAAACACATTCCCCAATTTTTCAGACAAAGCTAAAGCCTAGTCCCAGGCTAAAATGCATGTTTGATCTGTTTTAACTGAAAGCAACTTGCACTGACAGATCTTAAAATATTTCAGTGCAATTATATTGTCTCAAGATGCACACCAGTAATGTTTTTGTTCCAAGGAGCATTTATAACAGCTACTTAAATGTCCTAATTGAAATAATGGCTTAATCTAAGCCCTGTCTGTGAAATCAGGCCATTGACTTTAAAGATCAAGCTTATGAAAATTCAGATTTCATGTTTTATTTTTCTAATCAGAATACAAAAAACAAACAAAAGTGATTTAAGTAGCATAGGCAAAAAACTAACAGATTTCTGCGGCCTGTCTGCACAAAGCTTTTTAATATGGGTACTTCGGGGTCCTTTTAGGTTACATTTTTAGTTTGTGGACCAGAATCTGCTTGATGTCAGAGATTGGTTCAGTTGGTTGATGTGAGGATTTGCCTGAGAAGGTGGTCTGGAGGAAAAAAAACTTCAAAACTTTGAAATAGTTTGCAGTTATTACGAATGCAATTTGCCCTGATTACCGTAGTATAAGTGAATATACTGCTATTGATAAAATATCATTTTCATCTTTTGCACACTTATTATAGTATGATCAATGCATTCCAAAACCAAACACTACAGTGAATCAGATCAATCTAATGAAGCGCAAAAATATTTAAGAAAATTTGATGCTGATGCGTGTTATTTTAGTGTTAGTAGTGGCAGCAAAAAGACCTTTTTTCCTTTTTTCTTCCCGTCTACAATGTTTTCAGTCAAACAGATAATCCCACCCCAATATCATGCAATTGAATGAGCCAATATTGTTATGTTGATCTGCTCAAAAAATAGAGCAATGAGCTGTTTACACAGAGCTGTTTACACTTTTGGAGACCTACAAATGGTTAATGTATTGTTGTCTCAGCACAAACTGTTAAGAGAGAATAGAACCTACACCTATAAGAGGAAAAGACAGTTGATGACCCTTAACTGCACTCATAAGCAGGTGATATGTTCCAGCTGAAGGCTCAATATAATTCTGTTGACCTAGCTAACATCAGAAGCCGCAGGGGGAAGTTGAAGCTTAAGGAATGTAAGCCAGGCTACCTGACAGGTGACAGCTGAACGTTTAAAGCCTTCAACCTTATGAGATCAACACATGCCCAAGCTCCGCTTCAATATCTTCCTGACATCCATTAGGATTTATGATTAAACTGAATGATTTGCATGGTGACTCAGGCTTGCAGTACCGTCCTCTATGAAGTTATAATCTTCCTACCGACATGTTTGTCATGCCTACGAACACCAATTCCGAACCACGGTGAGAACTGCATTTCTGACAGACTGCTGTAGCTGACAGAAATGGGGTAGGACACTTAAAATACAGCGCTGTGTAATGAGAACTCTGTGAGCAAGTAAAGAATGTGGTGGGAGGCAAGGCCTTACAAGCTGCAAATTCCACATGCAAAACCCTCAAAAGAACTAGTAATGGGAAAAATCTCAATCATCAAACAAGCAGGTTGCCGAGACAAGATAAGCATGGGAGAACTAACAGAAAGTGGCATTGCTCACATACCTGACATCACTGTGATGTGCCTGACATCACTTTTTACAGCTGTCAGCATTGTTCAAACCTGTATGGGTTTATGATGGGGAACCCACCCCTCTGACTCCGTTTGAGAGGAATGATAATGAACCGAATAGGCTTTATGCTGAACGTCACAGTAAAACTGGTTTCATCGCATCCGGTTGTCTGAGTGTTAGCAGCATGAATTGACAGCAATAGCTATGGACTTTTAAGATGATAAACTAACTTAGCAAGATTTTTTTATTGTTGCCATGTCATTTGGTTTTAACTCTTTCCCCACTATTGACAGAATTTTCCAGCTTTCCGTGTTTTCACTGTAATATGGTAGGAGGCGCTATTACACATCTTCTGAAAGAGTACAGAATCTCCTGATCAAAACTTAAAAAAGAAGCAGAACCAAGCGATATCATTTGTAAGCAGATGCATATGTAAAACAATGTGATCATCAACATTAAACAGCATATACCTAAATGAAAACTGCCAAATGATACTGAATGAAATGTGATCCAGGATGAGTGAAAATGTGACCCAGGACTGAGAAGCTTGATGGACTCGATCTACTCCATCTGTGTTTGATCCTCGTTCTGAATACGATGCGGACGTAGTCTTTGACAAACACATGATTTTCTCAGCTTTTTGCTCAAAATGGTGCTTTTTTATTAAACTTGCCCACATTAAGTGTTGATGAAAAAGAATGCATGAAGCTAGAGTAAAACTGTTTTGTTGTTGTTTAAAAGCAGAGGCTCTGTTCTTTCTTATAGCCTATATTGCATGTTCAGATACAACTAAATATTCTGGGCGCCATGAAACTTTTGTGAAAATGATTTTTTTTCAAATGCTGGGGGTGGTTGGCTACTTTTTTCAAAAACTCTGGAGGGGAAAGAGTTAATATCTGAATGTCAGTGAGAAGAAGAAAACTTGTATATGTCAACCAGCATATGTGATGGACATTGGTTATGCTCATCTTTGGTAGCTCCTTTAAAGGCATTTTGAGTAAAACAGCTCAATATTTAACATAGCAACTAAATCGGAGGCGATGTGACCTGTTTTACAGAATACGGAAGTTTGTTGCGAACAATTAGCAAAAAATAAAACACAAGACAATACTGCCACCTGATAATATACTCCCACCTGTTGACCTGTGCTTGAGAGAAGCATAGATATATAATTGGTCTTCGGTGCTCTGCGAAGCTGCCATGAACGTCTAGCTTGTGAAATAACGGTTTATACTCAATAGGAAAACAGCCACTGATGATGAGTCTTTATCTTGCATTATTTTAAGCTTGTTTGACAGAAGTACTTTTATTTCTTTAGGGGTTCGTTTAAAATAATGACTTTGAATTTAGCACTTAGGCAAAGAGTTGTTATTTGACAAGTGAGTTGAAAATCTCTTTGGCAACTCCACACATTCCAGAGCAATATGGATCTCCTCACTGCTGACAAAGGCATTCCTCAGAAGAACAGCTTGTTTATTATTTAAAGCCTTTACAATCAGGCTGTGTAAACTAAATTTCGAAAAGATCAATAATCTAGTTTTGAATGTTTAAGGGAATTTATGAAAGCCCTGTTATCTAAGCAATTCTGACAATGACAGTCCTGATTTAAGTTTGACTATCTCACTGAAATGGTGGACGGATGGTATGGTGTAAACGCATTAAAGTCACCATGAAATCAAAACAATTCTTGTTTTTTTATGGAATATTGTAATATCCGTGCACATCATTATTTTTTTAAACTCATGTGCTCTTATAATCTCGAATCAAAATAACTTCCCCTCCCTCTTGCAGCATCTCTTCTCTTCTCTGATGACGAGGGCGGGGCAACCTGTCACTCACATGAGATCAACCAATAGCAAACCACATCCATCCCAACATCCAATCAATTCTCCATGGACAACATCAAGTCCCGCCTATGGCTGGACGGTATTTTGAGTTTGTACGATATATCAATTTTATAAACAATATATGTACTGAGGCAATACCGCTTATATCGAAATACAGTATAGTTTGATACGAGCACATCTGAAAAATGACGGAGGAATCAGAGTGAGCTGCTGGAATTGGAAAGTGCATAATCAAATTTGTCCTAAACATGAGCCATACTTTATATTAAGGGCTTCAAAATAACTGGTAAGATATAACATGTATATTTTAAAGAAGCTTGCCCCATCAGATGCTCTGACATGCTGACTGACAGATAGATACTTGGCTTGCGCTGTTTAATTTTGAGATGTGTTCTCAATGTTCTGGAATATTCTCCATCTGTAAATGTTAGAAAGTCATGCAAATAATTCCATATTGAATTTTCAGCATCATTACTCCAGTCTTCAGTGTTGGATGATCCTTCAGGAATCATTCTAATATTCTGATTAGCTGCTCAGTTTTTAAATACTGGTGACTTATTGTTAATGTTTATGATCATAGAAAACGTAAGCCATTTTTTCAGGATTCTTTGAAAGTTCAAAAGAACTGCATTTATTTTAAAAAATTAATATTACACAGACATTGTAAATGCCTCTACTGTCACTTGATCAATTGAATACATCCTTGCTAAAAACAACAAGTAGGCTGTTATATTCTTAATTCTTACAAAAGGCCCAGAGCCATAGATGTAATAACTATAGCCTATAGTTGTATATAGTACTGGTATGGTAACAACTCTATCTCTATATGGCTCTGAATAGGCTCGCTACCCTAAACTTTTGAATGGTAGCATATATGGTTTCCACAAAAATATTAAACTATAACTTCGCGGATGTTCAACTCGCTTTGTACTGTTACAATGTCAGCAGTATGTAAATGAACAAAGTTTAATCGTTCTATGTAGTTATTAACTGGACCAATAAATCCACGTTTATTTGTCAGCAAAAGTTACGTTTATTTTTGACAGAGCTCCAGCTTTTGTGAAAACTAGATTATTTCAGATTGTTTGTATCCCCACCCACGGACAGCAGGATTATTAACAGAACAGTTATTGTTAGAGTAGGTTTATCACTGAAAATTGAATCGTACTATTTAAACAGCATTCTGGAAAAAATGGAACACTATGGTAACAGTTTTCTTACCTGTAGCCTATATGACGGCGTTTTGCTTCGGGAGTTTGGGCGGAACATCAGAACGCAAGTTCTCTTACGAGAGGTTCTCTCGTACTGCGTAATATCTTACGCTAGGGGAAAACCAAAAAATTATCCTTAATTTTGAATTATTGCAAAACGCGTTGCAGCAGCATACAGACATAGGCAGGCGGCTCAGCGTGCCTATTGGTTGTCCTGCGGCAACTGCAGCAGCCTATCGAGAGCGGCCCTTTGGTGACGGTCCAATGGGGGCACTTCGTGGCCATTGTGTCACGCTCGCGCCCAAAGGGGCGTGGTCTAGCCCTATAAAGATAGCTCGATGGGCTGATTTCACTGATTTTTCATCTCTTCAGCGAAGCTCTGCATCGCTGGATCCTGAGTGAAGAAGCCGCGCCGTCGAGACAGCTTTCTGCGGGACGAGCCTCTACACTGAAGTCGCTGGCCTTCAACTTGCCGCCTTCAGCCGCCGTTCCTGCTACGCTAACCGGCGTACTATATATCCTTTACTCTGCTCTGTGTGTGTGTGTTCGCCCCGCGACTCACACGTCTATCATCTAAAAGAGCCGCGTCTTTTTAAAGATGCCATCCTCCTGTGGCTCGTGCCGAGCCCCACTCAGCGACGGGGACCGCCATGTGATATGCGTTTCCTGCCTGGGAGAGGATCATGCAGCTCTTGCGCTCGACGACGGCGGCTGCCCTCACTGCGAGCTATTGCCTATGGTGACTCTGAGGACTCGCCTGGCATTCTTCTCCGAGACTGCACTTCCACCCGCTACAGTGCCGCGCCGTACTCAGCGGGTCCCCGAGCCTTCTCCAGCCCGTGAAAGCTCGCCGGTTCGCCCGCCAGCTTCACCAGCTTCACTCGAGTCGCTCACTGACGGATAATGGCCGCCGCGCGCCGCTGCTTCCGCCATTAATGACGACGAGATAGCTGCATCTGTAGAGAAGGCCAGCTGCTCTATCCTGGCGTCGAACAGTGAGGATTGGGCGAGCTCTGTGGACCTCTGGGCCAGCATCAGCATCAGCATCTTTACGTATAAGAAAGCTACCCCGCCCCCCGTGGGCGTGCGTCACCGGCAAAATGAGGAAAGGGTGTGTTTTAGTCACGCCGAGGACGGACTCCATTTCTCAAATATTTCTCAGCTCCTCTTAGTTTGAGCGGCTGAAAATGTCAATATTGCAGCAATAAGCCTGTTGTATAACACGCACAGCTGCAAACAAACGCCGACACACACAAAACTGTGATGACGCTCTCTTATTTGCTCGAGCTAATGTCGTTCCCCCCTGTGGCTCAGTGGCGGAACCCATAGCCTACGCGTGAGAGACCCTTGTTCGATCCCGGCTCTCGCAGCAGATAAAAATTTAGTCTCGCCGCGGCCAGACTTCCACCGAAACTTTTCGCTCATTCAGTTCCAGAAAATGCGACTGTTCCAGTGTATTTAGCAGTAAACAAGCCGGTACCATGGCCCGCTTGCCTGCTCACAAATGCCGTTTCCACGGCGACCCAGAAAAATCATACAAGCATTGTATTTTCTGGTATTCCGGCCACAGCCGATGGTGTTATGAGTGTAATAAAAATGGCCACAGCCCAGGGTTCATTTCTACACACAAACACAGCCCGCCACGGTACAGGGCTCGCACAAATGAAATCGGCGCATGTCAATTGTGCATTAAATGTAGTGAATGTGCCCCACAACCCAGTGCCCACAAACACTACACACTGCATGTACCACGGTGTCTGTAAAACGAAACCAACACAAGTCTTCCTAGCCTCCTAGGAAAACGACGGTGTTTCAGTCTCGCCGCGGCCAGACTTCAACCGAAACTTTTTGCTCGTTCAGTTCCAGAAAATGCGACTGTTCCAGTGTATTTTGCAGTAAGCAAGCCGATACCACGGCCCGCTTTCCTGCACACAAATGCCGTTTCCATGGTGACCCAGATAAATCACATAAGCAGTGTATTTTCTGGTATTCCGGCCACAGCCGATGGTGTTATGAGTGTAATAAAAATGCCCACAACCCAGTGCTCATTTCTACACACAAACACAGCCCGCAAAAATGCAGGGCTCGCACAAACAAAATCGCCTCATGTCGATTGTGCACTAAATGTAGTGAACGTGCCCACGTCTCAGTGCCCACAAACACTACACACCACATGTCCCATGGTTTCTGTAAAAACGAAACCAACACACATTCAGTCAGCTCAGGCCGACGGTGTTTCCAGTGCAGGAAATGTGCCCGCTGTCCCGCGCCCACATTCACTCACAGACATGTTAAGCCCCACGGGGCTCGCCCCGCTCTCTCTCCTTCAGCAAACTGCTATAAGGGATTTGAGTGCGGCCAGGCTGCCTGCCGCGTTCGGAGCGCCCCCCCGCCTCACACACTGTAAACACAGGGTCTGCGTTACAGCACGCCGGAGCTCCCTTGCCGTCACTATGTCACGGCAAGAGCCCAGATCTCATTCTACCTCTAGCTATTCACGCGAAAGCGTGGGCACAGCTTCCTGGGGTATCAAAATGGGTGCTGAACACTGTAAAAAGAGGCGATTCGCTACAGTTCGCTCGACGCCCCCGCCATTACACGGCGTGCCTCGAATCCACGGTGAAAACAGAAGTAGCACATCTACTTCGAGCCGAAATAGCGACACTATTGAGCAAAGGGGCGATAGAGCCCGTATCTCAAGCTCGGAGCGAAGGGGGTCTGTACAGCAGATATTTCCTGGTACCAAAGAAAGACGGGGGTCTCAGACCCATTTTAGATCTAAGACAACTGAACAGAGCGCTTATGAAACGCCGGTTCAGAATGCTCACAACCAGCAAAATCCTCGCGCAGATTTGCCAAGGGGACTGGTTTATGTCGATAGATCTGAAGGACGGTTATTTCCAGATACAAATAGCGTCACGTCACAGGCGATTTTTGAGATTCGCCTTCGAGGGCCAGGCATATCAATACACAGTCCTACCGTTCGGCCTGTCCCTGGCACCCCGTATATTTACGATGTGCATGGATGCGGCTCTCGCGCCCCTGAAACTTCAGGGCTTGCGAGTTTTCAACTATTTGGACGATTGGCTGATTCTAGCTCGATCTCATTCAGAGCTCATAGAACACAGGACCATATTACTCGAACACCTCGAGAATCTTGGTCTCACAGTCAATTTGGCGAAGAGCTCGCTGTTACCCAGCCAGGAAATATCCTTTCTGGCACAGAGCTGAACTCGCTGTCAAGGACAGCGTGATTATCGCCAGAGCGCATACTGAACATTCAGCGCTTCACAAAATCCTTTCGCTGCGGCACTAAAGTCCCGCCCAAGAGATTTCAGAAAATGCTGGGCCTCATGGCCTCATCACCATCAGTACTCCAGCTGGGTCTGCTTCGCATGCGCCCACTGCAGTGGTGGCTCCGGTCTGTTTCGCCTCAGGGTCAATCAGAAATGCGTCGCAGCTCTGAAACCTTGAAAGGCGACCGACTGGTACCAGTCAGGTGTAAACTGGTACAAACGGTGAACAGCAAAACAACACTGTGCTCGTGGCCTGTTCACTACAAGGATTTTCCATATAGCCTACTCTGCCTCCTTTAGCATAACCCAATGAACCCTTCACGGGAAACCAAAAGTAATCTCACTCCCGCTAAACAATCACTCTTTAAATTCTTGCACCCGGCAACAATACATGTTGACACCATTACTAGTTTGCTAAGAGTATTTCCTACTAAAGCAAGGTGGTATTTGACTCGTATGTGGTGGACGTGCTTTTTTGAAAGCCTAGCTGTGAAGTACCCTTTTAAGCAGCAAAAACTGTTCTCAACATTGATGATAATTAGAAATATTTTTTGAGCAGCAAATCGGAATATTAGAACGATTTCGGAAGGATTTCTGAAAACCCTCACTGAGGCGACAGCACATCTAGAGGAAAGGTAAACAAACAGTGTAAGGGAACTCTGTGTTTGTTTGGAAGATGAGGGGAATGATTGTGTCACTCTGATGTGTGTGTTCAACACAAGGTCAGGCAGACCTACGTTCTGTTTTGGGTGTGTATGTTTAGCCCCCTAATCAGTGGAAAGTGTGTGTGTGTGTGTGTTAATCTACTTTCCTGGAGGCTGAGGAAGTCCATAAAATCACCTATAAAATGGTCTTGCTAAATAGACTGTGTTGAAAATTAGACACTTGTGTAAGATCTCAAGCACAGGCTTGTGTGGTCCTCTTATAAAATGTGATTTCATATAAAGTTTGATACAAAGCATGCTAAAACTAAAATAATTATAAAAATCTGATTTGCCTGTACAGACATTTAACAGAGACACTTAAATCAACAAGTTTCTCTTAGAACAGAAATAGCAAAATACAGGGTTGTTATTCAACCATTTATACCAATTTTCAGTAAAATGTATTGATAACAGTAAAACACCATCTGTTGATAATATTGAAAACATGGAAAATATCCCAATCATGACCAAAGTCATTGATATTCACTGACTAACAGTCCAGGTCACATTGCCCCAAATTTCAAAGAAAAATAAGACATTTTTCACCCATTTGCATGACAATAAACCAAAATGTACTATTTACATTAATACAAAACAACAAACTTCTCAATCCTGTCAGGACATAATGATTGAATTATTTTTATTGCATAAATTAAAGGCAGTGTAAAAAGAAATACTACCATGATGTATACTTACAATTGTCTTTTGAAAATGTAAATAATATATACGTTTTTTTTTTTTCACATTGCAGTATTGAGAATTTTGGATGAGGCATGTGCTTAATTTTCATTTTCTTATACAATATATGGTTACACTTAATTTTACGGTGACATTTATATTGTTCTTACTTAAATAAGTTTGGAGCGATATTAATTAACTAGATGTACTTATAGAGCTATGGTTAGGGTTTGGTTTAGGGTTAGTTTCTTGTATTTTTTCTTGCATAATTTACTGTTATTACTATAGGTAACTACATGACCTTAAAATAAAGTGTTACCCAATATATTTATTGTATCAATTTCCTTTTCTTTTTTTAATTTTTGGGGTGAAATACGATCTGGACATTTCTAGAGATTCACCCATAAAGAATTCTGTAAAATCTAACATAAATAAAAGCACTGAACAAACATAATGTCAGTCAAAAATATAGAATTAATAAAAAACAAAGCTAAAAAAACATTTAATACATTTATGAGTCTTGTCCCTTTGTTTCCATGATTTTTTTAAACAAAAATCTATAGATTGGCATTTTGTTGTTCGATTGTAACAGCCTTACAAAAAAATAAATAAAGAAATATTGGTTATCATCAAATGCAGGATGAAAATATGTTTGGTTTCCTCAAAAAATAAACTTTAAAACTCAAAGAAGGAATTCCAGCAACAGGAGTGGCTTGAGCTAAAGCTTCTTTTTAAATTGAAGTTCCTCTGAACATTAATCATGTGACTCTCTGTTAGAAAACACATACATCCTTTCCCAGGCCGACCTGAAGCAACACAGATCCTATAATGGGAAACAGGTCCTCCAAAACGGATGGATGTGTAAACATGAGGCCTACACAGACGTGATGGAGTCCTGGAGGATTGTGGGATTGTTTTGGAGGTGGAGGTGAGGGGCTTTAGGGTCACCAGGAGAGGTGGAGATGAGGATGTTGTTGTAGTTGAGCTAGTAACTCTTCTTCTGTCGGCTCTTGGACATGCTCTCTGAAAACAGAGGATGGGCAAAATAATAGAAAATAATCAGATATTTGAACAACACTCTTACCAACCTATCACTTTTCTCTCACTTTCATTAAACAGTTATAGTTAGAGAAAGGGTTTGGCGTGGGTTTGCTATCGTGGTAATGATAAAAAGTGTGTATTGATAGAGATTTTACTACATTGTTAATATTAGGGGTATTCAATTAAAGTTCTAGTCTCTATATTTCCTTCCCAGCGGAGGTTCGGACAATACTTTTTTGGAGTAGTTATATATATATTTCCATTTAGGCAGCAGTAGTACACTGATTTAACCCTCTGAGGTCTAAGGGTTTTTGGGTTCCTTGAGGTGTTCTGACATGCTCTGACATTTGTGCTTTTTTCAGTTATTTATAAACATGTTAATGGCAAAGGTGTAAATTCACTCAATATAGCACAAACGGGGCTACCGTCATTTCTGAGCAACAATTATGAAACATGTTTTTATTTTTGAGAGAATATTGCTTATGCATGGTTATTGAAAAAACTAAAACTTAAAGTGTCTGAAATAAGGCCACAAAACACATACTAAATATGTGTCCACAAGACTTTTGACTAATCAGTGTTGTTGCCTAGAATTTTTGCTTCAAAATGATCTGAAAATCATCCTGCCTAATCATTTACACAAACACATACACTGATTTAAATTTTATTCGAGACCTTTGGTTTGGAAAGGCAATATGCAGTGGAGGCGTGTTCACACCTGAGAAGACAAAGGCCGGATAATGTGCCGCATAATGAGCTGCATATTAATTAGCCCTTTCACACAGGTGTGTCACAGGATCCCAAAGAATGCAAGGACAAAAGAAATTATCTATATAGCCTATACATATTTTACAATTAGAAATTGTAACCAATTACAAATAGGTTACAATTACAACAACAATGACAATTTTAACAATATTTCAAGTGTATTTCTTTGTAAAAAGTATACATTTTATCATACGTATTAAAAAAAGGTAAGGATTCATTAGTTTGAATATTGGAACAAACACTATAATGACATCTTAGTTGATAATCAATATACCTACTTTATTTTTGACAAAACATCATACTATAGTATATTTAACTATGAGCAGAAATTGGTGAACAAAAGCATACCTTTTTAATGTGACAGTAGTCTTTTTTTTACAGTCAAAACTTTATAATCTATCCAAAACTAATCACAAAATCGTGTCTAAACTTTCATATTTAGTCTGTAATATATTGTGTATGATATATTAGTATATACATGTGAATTTGCAGCTTGTTGCTTATACAGACATTTTATTTCAACATATATCAGTCTATTTTTACTCATCTTAGTAGGCTATAGCAATATAGTTTGGATGTGTTCATGTAAACATAACGTTTACTAATGTAGGTGCGAGAGTGAATGAACAAGGCAAAGACACGCGCTGTATAACTGTAGTAAACAAAGCGCGCGCGCCTATGCCGTTCATTCATCATTTAGCCTACACACAGACACGCAATTCATATTTAAACAGTCTTTTTGCGGTTTACAGTCAGACACTATTCAATATCACGATTAAAACAAAGCACTAGAATAAGTGACTTACTACATCAGCTGGATCCGTTGCTCCTCGAAATGAAACTACCAGCACTTCTGGTACATTTTCCAGGGTTAGATAGTATTATTCCTCACAGCGAAAGGATACGCTGTGTACACAGCTGTACAAGCTACTTACTAAACACGATGTGTTTTATAATCCAGCTGGTGGGCGTTGGCATGTTTGAACGGCTTGTCTAAGATCATTTGCGTTTGAATAGCGCGCGCTCTCTGTGGGCGTGGCACATTAACGCGTAATTAGGTATAATGAGCTGGAAAGAAAAATACTGACATCTCTCTCTTTTCATACAGATTACATAAGCTGAGAATATTAGTTTTTTTATATAAATTAATTAATTTAAAAGAAGAAAGTTCAAGCTTCGTTATGGAAAAACACTCGTGCCTGTATGACAAGTATTCGTGGAATTACAGTTATTTTTCGGACGCGTTTCAGAATGGACTTCACTGACAGAGAGAAGGTAGAACGCGCATCATGTTTGTTTTTCTTTATTTGGCGAAAAGCACAACACTTTGTTTTTATTGTGAGTATCCACAAAAAAATAGACACTTATCAGGGTCTAATGATGTACAACACTTAATATGTTAGATCAAAATCAACAGAGTATTTTGAGTTTCTTTTGCACTGATAAGAAAAAAGCGAGACTATCGCGCCGGCGCGATAGCCGACCTCAGAGGGTTAAATAGGAAAATGCTTAAGAGTGAAAGAGTCTATGATTGGATCCTTATCGCAGTGATTATTATGTTTCTAGCATGTTATATGTTTGGCAACAGTTCTTCTGACCCTAATTGGATGGAGTGTGTAGCTTTTCATTTCTTAAACATCCATGTATGAAGACACATCATGGCCATATTCCAGGATGACAAGCTCAAGATTCATCAGGCTCAAACTGTGAAAGAATGGTTGTGAGGAAGAATGAAGAATCATTTTCACACATGAATTGCCTCCTCTGAGTCCAGAGCTTAAACTCATTGAAAGTCTTTGGGATGTGCTGGAGGAGACTTTACAGAGTGATGGACTCTTGCATTGACAATACAAGATCTTGACCAAAAATCGCTGCACCTCTTGATGGAGCTACATTTTTGTGATGTCCATCTAGAGGTTTTGAGCCTAATGGATCTTGACATTGTTATGCTGGAATATGGCCATGATGTGTCTTCCTACATGGTTGTTTAAGAAATGAGAAGCAACATCAATTAGGGTTAACTGTTGCCAAACATATAACATGTTAGAAACATAATAATCACTGCGATAATGATCCAAAATCCAACGCACACAGAGCAGAAAGGGCTTGAATGAAGCGCGTTCGACTCTTGATAAAAATATTAGAGGATATAGCACATAATTATCATTACCATAAACGACTCTGAGTGCTTGTGGTGTGAACAGCTCTGTTGTTTTGACATGCTGCTCACTTTAAACTGTAGAAATAATCAAATTGTGCTAGAGTTGTCATTTTGTCTCGCGGTCCGCTATATGAGGATGCCTGGTATATATCGTGGTATGTACAGTAAAACTGGGGGACATGTTTTCTCCCATTTCTCGAGGAACTTTTACCAGAACGTTCAGGAGATGTTGTAACAGTGTAATTAGACAAATAGGTCATTAATTACATGTGCTTACTATAGGGCTACGGTAAGGGTTTGGTTTAAGATTAGTTACTTGCAATTATGCATATTTACTGTTATAGCTATAGAGGGAATGCATTAACGTCACTTTCCCGCCGGAACACGCCCCCCTCAGCCGGACTGAGTGGCAGAAGAGCGGCTGCGTGGCTGGAGTTAATAGAGGACACTGCGAAAACGCGAGTAAAACAAACTATTATCAGTTTAAGCTAAAAGTTGGACTCGATATAGTGTTCCTTACAACTTATCAAAGATCCAGTGATCCATGGATATTGACATGCAGCCAGGAATCGTGTTTCCTGACATTTATATGTGCCTGATTTCGACGCCGGGGAACTAAATTAAGACAATTTGCCTGTAAACGTTTTATATAAATACAATATAGATAGGTCTAAATCTGAGTGATCACTTACATTAATGTTATACTGTATATCATCCTATCGTCCAGCCCTAAAACTTGTATAGTTTTTTGTCAGTGTTTATTTAAAAACATCCAATTATGCAGAATATAGTCTGTTCTGTAGCTTTTTGCAGTCTGTAAAAATATACAGTACCTCAGATTTCTGGTCAAATCTAGTTGTACAGTCAATCGCAAAGCTCTTTCCCGTTTTAGATGTGTTTTGTGTGTTTTTCACGGCATTCACGCTGAAAACAAATGCCGCCGCTCAGTCTTTTTGCCACTTAGTGGGCGTGACCGCATTCACTCCGGCCGACGGTGACGTCATGCGCATACCCTCTATAGTAAATACATGTGACAAGTAACTGCCTGTGTGAGGTTAAAGTGTTACTGGGAACTTATCGATGGCTTTATTCCCGCAGTCTTACCTGAACATAAGCTGCACAGTGCTTTGATAGGCGATTCTCTCCACATCCTCAACAGACATAGTATTACTGCGGTCCCACTTATAGGTGAAGTTCTGAACACAGGGAAAAAAAAAACACACAAGGTTAACTAGCATGCTTAGAAACAGATTTATTAACCTGTCAAGAAAAGGTCAGACTTTATGGATTCAGTTCAGGATCTCATTATGACAAACAGTAATGCTATGTAAAAAGGTGTGCTTCCAACACTACATTAAGGTTAAGGTTAAGGGGTTAGTATTTGACCCTATTTATATAGCCCTATTTCAGTGTTGTGTAGGTAGTCAGCACTGTGCACTTCACTAAAACAAATCAAGCTATTGAGAATATGTTGAGTAGTTCATCAGATTTCAGTCATAATAATAGGGCTCTATTTTTTTTCTTTGGAATAATGTGCATGTGATAAAATCACAATAAGACCAGGGAAGTATATGGTCGATCTTGAATTATTTAAACCAAACAATCTACATACCTCCAAAATGAGTGCCACAAACAGGTTGACCCACATGACTGAAGATGTCATCCACCAGGCCACAAAGTACACCAAAGACCACCTGACATGGAAGAGTTATGGGTAAGAATTTACAAAACCCTGCCCAACCAAAGCAACCAAATATGTTAAAGATAGTCAGAAGAGAGTGTGTGTACTTGTGTACCAAACTAACAGGGGACCATTGTGCGTTCGATTGCTTCTACATTTATAAATATCTCACATTTTGTCTATCTTTGAATGTAATGGCAATGCTAAAAAATGTGATAAGGGACACCTGAGCATAACACCAACAGAAACTGTAACGACATTACTTAAATACATAGACATTCATATGGAGTTGGTCCCCTCTTTGGAGATACACCAGCTTCTACTCTACTGGGAGGGCTTTCTACAAGATTTTGGAGTGTTTCTGTGGGAATTTTGCAGATTCATTCAGTAGAATATTTGTGAGGTCAGACACAGATGTCGGACGAGAAGTCTTGGCTCGCAATCTCTGTTCCTTTAAAGCTGGCACAATGCATTCTTAATGACATTAACTTTTTTACTCACCAGCCACTGTAGCTAGTGGTTTTCCAAAGTTACTAGCCATTCAGCATTTTCACTGGCCACAATTTTGACATTGATACCATGGGAAAAAACTGCCATCTAGATATTTTTAATATCGCATAAATTGTCAGCAGGAATATTAGGCTGCTGTCACTTTAAGACTTGATGCAAGGATCCATTATACCGTTACTCATGCGTTTTCTTTCTCAACTGTTTTCTTTCACCTAAACATTGTTTATGTGAATGAGTGTATTTGACTGTCTAAGCGCAATAAGCAGCGAAAAAGATTTAGTACTGAGAGACGGCTTTATGTGCCGCACTTTTTGTGTCTGTGAGCATAAAATCTATGGAAATTAGTAAAATTATGCGCAATACCACGCTGAAATTCAAGCCCTGCAACACCAACAACATTCATCGGGAGCAAAAGGAACGAGTGAGTGAGGAGAGGCGGGTTTGTGTGTCACTCGCTGTCGGAGAGATGAGAGAGAGGGGGGGGGGGGGGAGAGCTGGTATCGTCTATATTCTGGTGAAAATTTGTATTGGAAGCGTTTCAGATATTTCAGGATCGATATGTATCGAAAAATCAATATTTTGACAACACTACATTGCATTTAGTTTATTACTTGAGATGCCTTTTTAAAAGACTACAATTGAAGAATGTATATATTGTAACAGTATAAAACGTTACTTGGTTTGGTATATTGTTTTTTTTGTTTTCTTGAGGATGATGCATAGGGGTCAAAATGAGTTACCACTAGCAGCCGCTTGAGGGCGCTAGAGTTAATTGATTACAGGATATAACCCTGATCACAGACGAGCAAGCGAGTTGTGTTTTGAACTCATGGCTACCTTTTCTCATAAGTCCTGTTTGAGAACTGTTTGAGTTTACGCTCAAACGTGAGTATATGGTGTTTAATATCTGTTTGATATGTGATGTATTGGAAATTACAAAGGCTAATGTGAGCTATTTGATTTCTTTTATAGAAAGGACTTTTTGGACAGTTGGGATATTTGATTGGAGGTTGTTTGATACCTTTTGTTGGTCCAAGCTGCATGAGGTCTTCTTATCTCATCACCATTTACAGGGTGGTTTTCTATAAACAATGTGGATTTGGTGCTTGGCTGCTTATCTCCATTTTCACACTCATTTGGATTACAGGAATATAACATTGCATCGATCTCAAATAACTGTTTGGATCTCAATCATCTCATCATCATCGGCTTAGTCATCTAACTATTAATCAGGATAAGTTTAACTTATTATTGACTCTTCTTGATGCTCAAAGGCAAAGACTGATTGGTTGTTTGTTGATTATTTGTTGTGCACTTGGGGAATAAACTGAAGTAGAAGAGTATTTGTTTGTTGAACCCCCTCAGATGTTTCATCTTAAATTAAGGGAGGTGTTACAATATTATATATAAAATTCAACCCGGCAAAGTGGCCAGTAGGAGTGAGCGCGGCGCTGTTCTTTGCACCACTCCATCCCACTCTTGGTATTGTACTTGGTGATGTGAGGCAATGGAAACCGTATGTCATATGTATGTCATTTTTGCTTCTTCAAAATGACCAGAAACACTGGTCCACTCTTGGTCAATGTCCAATGACGGTCCCCTGTTAGTAATATTGGCATGTATATGTGTTTGTGTGTGTGTGTGTGTGTGTGTGTATCTTACTCTGTAGTGTATCTGGTGTATGCATCTGTGAAAACATGCCAGTTATTCACCACCATGATGTTATAGAGCAGGACCAGAGAGGACTGGAAAAATGTAACACAAAGAAAACAGAGTTACATTTATTTTGCATCAAGAGTTCAATCGTTTACATTCATTTTCGATGTTTTTCTTAATTTTATGAAAGCTTAAAAAATAAAATATGTAAGAACAAAATTGTCACTGTCGGGAAGAAACCTTGTATCTCCAAAAACAAATAATCAAACAAAGCATTGTCAAAATTGATATTGTGGCTTAATGCATGGTCAGACAGTTGCATGTGTCACTATATTATTAACATTTGACCCAAATCATGCTCAAATAGAGACAGCACTTCATTGAAGTTTGAGGCGAGTGGAGTAATGAGGTTTTACCGACAGTTTGAGGATCCAATGGAGTTACAAGGTTTAGTCACAAGATCTTTTTAATAATTTTCATTGGTTAGACAGATGAAAATGGTGACCAATAGTAACGATTTATGAAATTTAATGAAATGATTGCAATTTGGTCAAATCCATTGACTAGTTCTTCCTCATAAGTGCCCATTTTAGCATTCTGGGACCTTGTTAGAAACCTATTTGTCATGAACCTATTCGAATGTGTGTGATCCACGCGGGTGTCATGGGAGGCTGAGACCTCTGTGCAACTTACAGCAAAATCATCAAAATTGTTTGGCCAGTACTCCAGCTGTTCAAAAGTGCCACAATCCATGCTGTACGGACCCGTGTTGTTCTCCGTGTTGGAGTTCAGACTGAAAGGAGAGCACATAGAGAGAGAGAAGATGTAGAGCTTTTAGAGTAGTCAACAAGGATTTACACTAATATAGCAACACATAACTAATTACACTACTGGTCAAAGCCAGAGTTTTCAGCATCATTACTCTTGTCTTATGATCCTTCAGAAGTCATTCTAATATTATTATTGGTGTTCGTTTGTTATTATTAGTTCTAATTGACCCAAACTTTTGAATGGTAGTGAATCACCACAAAAAAGAAGAAGAGTAAAAACAAAAAAGATAATAATCAGAAATGTTTCGTTAGCAGCAAATCATCATTTTAGAATGATTTCTGAAGGATCACGTGACACTGAAGACTGGAGTAATGAAGCTGAAAACTCAGCTTTGATCGCAGGAATAAATTACATTTTAAAATATATTCAAATAGTAAATAAGTCTTTCAAATTGCAATTATATTTCACAATATTACTTTTTTTACTGTATTTTTCATCAAATAAATGCAGAGACTTCTTTCAAAACATTTTAAAAACTTATTTATTCCAAACGTTGCCATCAAAGGAATAAAGTACAATTTCTAATATTTTTAAATATATTAAACTCTAAAATGTTCAAATAGAAAACCGTTATTTTTAATTTGTAATAATATTTCACAATATTACTTTTTACTGTATTTTTGATCAAATAAATGCACCCTTGTTGCGCATGAGAGACTGTTTTTCCCAAAAGTTTTACCAGTAATACTGAGATATGTTTGTGTTAAATGTGCAGTTGATGTACAGTACCTCATGTTTGGCGGAGGGGTTATAGCTCCCTGGAAAAGCCAGATACCAAGAACTGCAAACACATAGTACACCACCTGCATCAGAGACGACACATGTACAGGTGAAGAGACTAACCTCATCATTAACTAAGTGACACTGTAAAAGGAGTCCGCTCACTCACCAACAGAATGCCAGCAAATGCCCGCAAGTTCTTCACCAGATCCACGAGAGTGCTGGCCACCACGGCCATCAACTAAAGCGCAAAGAACAAAAACAAAATTAAGCAATTATTAGAGCACTTGATTCATGTCAGATGACAATTGGGGGTGGTGGAAGACAATTTATGCCAACTACTGTATATGAAATATAGTCATAGCCAAAAATACTGGCACTCATGAATTGTTTTTTAAATATTATGAGCAATAATGTGCAGTCAGCTAGTTAGTGTAACAGTACCAAACCAGTAAGAGAGACAAAACTTGGCATTTAAATCTATTTTTAAATAGGTATAAAATATATTTGCAGTGTATATGTTGTTATATTATTTTCTAAGACTGACGACTTCTCAAAGAGAATATTAACCCCTGGTTTCACAGACCAGGCTTAAGCTAGACTCAGACTAAAATGCATGTTTGAGCTGTTTTAACTGAAAGCAACTTGCACTGACATATCTTAAAATATGTTTGTTCTGTCCTAAGATGCACACCAGTCATATTTTTTTCCTAAGACACATGTATAAAACTTACTTAAATGCCCTAATTGAACTAAGGCCTAATCCTAGCTTAATCTAAGCCCTGTCTGTGAAACCAGGCCAGGATTAGTTTTTATTTAAGCTGTGTCTCTGTTCTGAAGTGGCAAGCAATGAGTCCAGATTAAAATCCACCTAAATACCATGATGAAAACAGCAGAAAGAAAGAAATCACATATAAATCAGAGAGAATTTGAGTAGTTTGCAAATGGCCGTATAGAGATGTATGGCTATTGGAAGCACTCATGTACAGTTATGTTTCCTAGCCTAAAGTTAATCGTAGAACAATTGCCACCAATGGTCTCTACGATCAACTTAGGCTTAACCCTCTGAGGTCTAAGGGTTTTTGGGGTCCTTGAGGTGTTCTGACATGCTCTGACATTTGTGCTTTTTTCAGTTATTTATAAACATGTTAATGGCAAAGGTGTAAATTCACTCAATATAGCACAAACTGGGCTACCGTCATTTCTGAGCAACAATTATGAAACATGTTTGTATTTTTTAAAGAATATTGCTTATGCACTAAAACTTAAAGTGTCTGAAATAAGGCCACAAAACACATACTAAATATGTGTCCACAAGACTTTTGACTAATGAGTGTTAGTCGAATTTTTGCTTCAAAATGATCTGAAAATCATCCTGCCTAATCATTTACACAAACACATACACTGATTTAAATTTTATTCGAGACCTTTGGTTTGGAAAGGCAATATGCAGTGGAGGCGTGTTCACACCTGAGAAGACAAAGCCCGGATAATGTGCCGCATAATGAGCTGCATATTAATTAGCCCTTTCACACAGGTGTGTCACAGGATCCCAAAGAATGCAAGGACAAAAGAAATTATCTATATAGCCTATACATATTTTACAATTAGAAATTGTAACCAATTACAAATAGGTTACAATTACAACAACAATGACAATTTTAACAATATTTCAAGTGTATTTCTTTGTAAAAAGTATACATTTTATCATACGTATTAAAAAAAGGTAAGGATTCATTAGTTTGAATATTGGAACAAACACTATAGTAACATCTTAGTTGATAATTCAATATACCTACTTTATTTTTGACAAAACATCATACTATAGTATATTTAACTATGAGCAGAAATTGGTGAACAAAAGCGTACCTATTTAATGTGACAGTAGTCTTTTTTTTACAGTCAAAACTTTATAATCTATCCAAAACTAATCACAAAATCGTGTCTAAACTTTCATATTTAGTCTGTAATATAATCTTGTTGCTTATACAGACATTTTATTTCAACATATTTCAGTCTATTTTTACTCATCTTAGTAGGCTATAGCAATATAGTTTGGATGTGTTCATGTAAACATAACGTTTACTAATGTAGGTGCGAGAGTGAATGAACAAGGCAAAGACACGCGCTGTATAACTGTAGTAAACAAAGCGCGCGCGCCTATGCCGTTCACTCATCATTTAGCCTACACACAGACACGCAATTCATATTTAAACAGTCTTTTTGCGGTTTACAGTCCGACACTATTCAATATCACGATTAGAACAAAGCACTAGAATAAATGACTTACTACATCAGCTGGATCCGTTGCTCCTCGAAATGAAACTACCAGCACTTCTGGTACATTTTCCAGGGTTAGATATTCCTCACAGCGAAAGGATACGCTGTGTACACAGCTGTACAAGATACTTACTAAACACGATGTGTTTTATAATCCAGCTGGTGGGCGTTGGCATCTTTGAACGGCTTGTCTAAGATCATTTGCGTTTGAATAGCGCGCGCTCTCTGTGGGCGTGGCACATTAACGCGTAATTAGGTATAATGAGCTGGAAAGAAAAATACTGACATCTCTCTCTTTTCATACAGATTACATAAGCTGAGAATATTTGTTTTTTTATATAAATTAATTCATTTAAAAGAAGAAAGTTCAAGCTTCATTATGGAAAAACACTCGTGCCTGTATGACAAGTATTCGTGGAATTACAGTTATTTTTCGGACGCGTTTCAGAATGGACTTCACTGACAGAGAGAAGGCAGAACGCGCATCATGTTTGTTTTTCTTTATTTGGCGAAAAGCACAACACTTTGTTTTTATTGTGAGTATCCACAAAAAAAATAGACACTTATCAGGATCTAATGATGTACAACACTTAATATGTTAGATCAAAATCAACAGAGTATTTTGAGTTTCTTTTGCACTGATAAGAAAAAAGCGAGACTACCGACCTCAGAGGGTTAAGGCTCGTACACACCGGGACGAATATCGGTGCGCGTTATTCGCCAGCGTTTTTCAACGTGTTTTTTGTGTTCACACCCAAGCGATTTTCGCTGACGATGAGCCGAGTGAACATGCAAATTCATTCCCTGACATTAGATGGCGCCCATTTGCTCTGCAATACCACGCCATAACAGTTCTCTTTTATCAAGATTTTTGTAGTCGCTGTCGCGTTTGTCATATAGTTCTTTATGTTCCGACACCAACGAGACCAGCAGCTCTACATTCATCTTGCCTTGCATCTTCCTCGTCTTATTTCTTCCCGGCAGTGTCGACGCTACTTGGCGTATATCTTCATTGCCGTTACGTGTGTGTGCTCGGCAAGACCGCTTTGTGTTTGAGTGCCCCCAAGTTGTGTTTTACTGTAACTTCAGAAGCTCCAGACACGTGAGCAAAAGCGCCAATCTCATTGGTCGGATAGTTTTTGACGCGGCGCGTCAAACTAAAGAAACGAACCCGAGGCGTTTTTTAAAAAATTATGGTTTTACGCGTCGGTGTGCACACTCACATTGGCGGCCTTTGTTTAGTCACGAGGCGTTAAACGTCGGCGAATATCGCGTGCGAAATTCGTCCTGGTGTGAACAGGCCTTTACGATGCTTTTGGGAAACGCAGTTCAGGCCATTTATAATAATAATAATAATAATTAATAATTTGTTTAAGTTTTTTGGTCGGTAATAAGCAAAGTACTTTGCAGTGTTCTGCAAATATTTTGCTTTTAACAGTGATCTGCTAGAAACTATAAAACTTTTTTTTTTTTTAAATGCAATGGTGCAAGTGTGTTCAGCCACAGCTGTAATATCAGCTTGTAGAAGCAAGGTGTTTAATGTGAGTAGCCTGTCACCAACCTTGATTTCTGGAATTATCCTGAGGAAACGGAAAACAATCAACATGTTGACCAATCGCACCATCTCCCACAAAGCCATTACCCGGTGTGGAACCGGATCCCTGTCAAAATGAGAGGAAAACATCAGATCAAGGCGTTTGGAGAACCTTTTTAAAGTGATCTTATGATTGTAAATTCCACACACTCACACTTCGTCAGCGGGAGTCCTGTATGTGATGAATATGGCAATCTGAAGAGCCTGTTGAGGATAAAAGAACAACACAATGTGTCTCCAGTGAATGCATGCATGCATGTACGCTGCAGAAATCCCAGGATTATTATAAATAGAATTAAATCACAAAAATTACCAGCAAAAGAACAGTGAGAAATCCATCAAAAATGTTATTCCTGAAAGACAGGTAACCTCTCCAACCAAAAGCCACTATTTTCAGTAGCATCTCAATTAAATAATACAGGATGAAAGCACAGTTGATGATCTAGAAGACAGAAAAGATATTTGCATTAATATTCATTGAACCACACTCAAAATTCAGAAAACACAACAAAATCAACTATTGCTAAAAAATAAAAAATAAAACACGAGCCAAAAGGATTCGATTTAAAGTTTTGAACCAGCCAATAAACTTTCTAAATGAAACGTCATTATTGCAGCAGCATAAATAGTTCTCAATGCATGAGATGGTCACCTCCATATAGAAGTAATTCCTCTCTGAGGCGGATTTCTCTGAATTCAGAACCAAGGCGGTCTGCAGAAAAACAACAGATATCAGAGATGAACTTCAAGTTTCAAAGAGCCAGAACAACCAAGTGCACGGTTTGTGTTCAGTATACAGGATGGACTACTGTAGTCCTTTCAGTGGCTATTGTTATGAGTTTTTTTTAAATGCATAAACCAACCACAAGATGGCACCATTTCACAAGGTATACTTTACCCTTGAGATTTCAAATAATGTTCTAATCTTTAAATAAATAAAATGAATAATACAATTATTTTGCAAATATAAGGTCTAACCTGAATTGAATTGTAGAAATCATTTATGGTGTGTATGATCACCTTTATATTTCTAGATTTGTCTGTAATCTGAGGTCAATATTTCCCCAGTTTGTATTACAAGATTACAGTAAAAACACTTATATTTTCTAATTTGTCATTTAATTTAATTTGCCATTTCTATCACAAGATCTATCCCATTGCAGCTCCATCATGAACCACTGGGTGGGGAAAAAACAATGTGGGAAAAGCTTGTTTTAATGGACTGAACTCTGGAATTGTATGTGATGTTCTTTATGTACGGGTAATGTGATCATTAAAGCAAGTGAAAAGCAAATGAGGTTTCTTACACAGATACAGATGACGTTGGCCAGAGCGACAGCGTTTCCCAGCACTGTAATGTAAAAGTGGCTGAAGATATACTGGATATGCCGCAGGGCAGAAGAACTGTACTCTGGCTTTGCTGGATGCTGCAGGGAAAAGACAACAATGCAACACTTCATATGTCACCAGAAACCAGAAAATTAAAACCAGAGTGAATGTTCATTTCCAATTCAACTCTGTAGCAAACAGAACTGACATTTATATTTGAATCCAAGGAAGTAAAATTCAAAGCAACTCTGCTGTGAATGCAGTTTAAATATTACACTCCATTATCCAAATTACTTTGAATTTGAAAATGAAAACCCATAAACATGACCATACACAAAACATGTGGGGCATTTCCTGAAAAAAAAAATTGGGGTGCAATTTATATTATTTAATTATATTATTGGATTCAATTGTTTAATTTCATAATATTTTTTTATTATATGAATTCAACTAATTGTATGGACCTAATAGCACATTACTTTCCAGAATGCTTGCTTAATCAAGTCAGGTCTCCTTTATTTATATAGCACTTTTAACAATACTGATGGTTTCAAAGTTATACTTTATTATATTAAATATAACTTTAATATAATAAAGTTATATCGTTTTTAATGTTTTGGCTGTACAGCAGATCTAGAAGAAAATAGTGTCATTGTCCAGCTTAAGTCAGTTCAGTGTTGATTCATTTCCGTAGTAAAAAATTATTCGTTATTATTTATTATTTATCTATACAGCAGCTCTGGAGAAAACAGTGATGTCATCGTCCAGCTAAGTTCAGTTCTCATATAATGGTGTCAAAACAGTCAGATCAATAATATTGTTGAATATTAAGTGTCCCCAAATTACCCCAAAGTTTTCAAAATGGACCCAAACGAAATGAAACATGCAAAATTTAAACAGTTGTATATTCTTGCCCATTTTGTTGTTTTGTCCTGTCCAAATTACAACTCATAACATGTAAGGGAGCCGATTCTTCACTTGTGAATTCTGCCAAACCCTAATATAAACCATTGTCTAATGATTTAAATACTAGTTTAACTGACTTGTGCATACTGTAAAAAAGAGAGACTCCCTGTAAGAGTCTGGATTCACACTGTAATGTACACTGATCCACATATGTACTGTAGATGGTCACACACCTCTTTCATAAAATCCTTGTCCAGCTCATTAAAGAGCCTCTGGAAGGCCTCGCCATCGATGAAGCCGTCTGGAAACTGCTGAGCAGCCTGAGAGAAACACAAGACAGGTCAAACTAGCATCCAGTTTACTGTATTAAACCATCCTGCAATCTATATTCACCTTAGTAATAGCTTGTCTGCAGTAAGACTTCATGTGGACTCTACTCATGACCTGCAGAAACATGTTCACCGCCACTCGCTCCCTGAGCAAACAGGAACAGTCATGTGATCAGAGACGGGAGTAAGAGTGAATGTGTGCAGAGAAAGCTGTACTTACACATGGCCTTCCGACTGAGTGCTGGTGTGTCCTCGTCCCGGACAGCACAACACCTCGAACGCAGCCCGAATACCCAGACGCCTCCTGATTATAGACGTCTGAACTGACATCTACACACGGATCACACTATCAATAATTAAAGCAAGAGCTGACCCAAAATGAACATTCTGTCATCATTTACTAACCCTCATTTTGTGTGTATGACTTTTGTAGAAAAGGAGAAATTCTGAAGAATGTTTACGCCGCTCTTTTCCATATAATAAAAACGTATGGCTTCAGAAGCCGTGCCCCTGTTTTCATCTAAAGTTGCACATTTAACGTGCACAAATTTGGAATATTGCATAAAACATCTGCGAATAAAGCACTGGTTCCATACCATGTGTTCAAGAGAATTGGGAAATTGGTGCAAAAGATGGAAGTTGCTGCAATCGGGGAAGAAACTGTGGCTCTTTTATAGATCAGTTGTGTCACCGAACGTGCAGATGAAACCCAATAAACGCCATCTTACCTTACGTTTAGATGCGTGATGTTTGTGAACTCAATTGTGTGAGACACTTCTATTATACCTAATCATTTTGGTGACAGACTTTGGCTCAGGGTTGCCAGGTTCGTGTCAAAACCCACCCAGTTGCCATTCAAAACCCACCCAATCACGGCCAAAAGTAGCACAATTGTGTTCCGGAGGGTTCCCCGGTAAAAATCACGTTCCAGGGGGTAAAGATCTTGAGTGTTGTGATTCGCTTCGACCGGCAGACTTAAAAAAATAAACCCGTAGCAACAGTGTAAAAGTAGCCCAATTCAGTGGGAAAACCACAGACTTGGCTAAACTTATTTGGCTCGGGCATTTCAAAACGACCAAACCAACATTTGAGATGCTGTGCAATGTGATTGTCCAATCACATACTCTGTTGAGGCAAAGTCACATGACTTTTTTTTTTTTTTGCGCATCAAGGGATTTATTCAGTAAATGTGTTTCCATTATATTTTATGTGTGTCTTCTTATCATCTTGCACATCTTGGCATTTCCATCCAGATTTTTTTTATGTGATGTCCCAAAATTCACATTAAAATAGGTGGATGGAAACATATCTACTTTTGTTGTATAGAAGAAGAAAAAAAGGAGCTTGGAAATTACATTCAAAATATATTCTGTGCTCCATGGAAGAAAACAGTCATTTGGGTTTGGAAATAATGACAGAATTTACAATGCTGAACTATTCCTAATAAACAAGCCACAAATTCCTAAAAAAAAACAATGTAATATGACGTTACTCACCAGTAAATATCCCCTGAACTGGTTATAAATAATAGCCGTCATTAGATTCATCAACAAATACGTTCCTGGCAGAAGCAATAAAGAAATGTCAATGTTTAATGCAGGTGGAGAGTTATAAACGCAAGCATTATTTACTGCACTCTACATTTACAGTGCAACTCATCCCGACTTACCAAACACACTGAAGAGTATAAAAAATATAGAATATCCACGGTTCAGAGAGTATGCTGGGATCATGACTGTTGAGAGAAAGACATGTTGGGATTACAAGGTTGAAGGACATTGGTGCGGTTTCACATTTAAAACACAGATACCTGTGAAAGTTTAACAGAACGTTGTGACAAGTCACAAGACTTCATGTCATGTGGTTAAAGCCAATGACTCACCGCTTCTACTGCAATGAGCCAGAATAACGGAGAATTCGACACGGCAGTGCCAAAATGTCATCTGTGTCACTAAACATCTAACACTTTACTGAGTCATTCAGAGAGTCGCACCTCCTGATGGACTTCAGCAACATTTACAGCCACATAAAGACGTACCGTCAGGGTTATTGGCGGTGGTGAGCAGCACTAGCAGAGAAGACAGGGCTTTCGGCAGGTTTTTGAAGTACGTTTCCCATTCTCCATTCTTCGTAGGGTCCTACAGAAACACACAGAATAAGTCAAGTGGAGAATTTGCATCGTTTATTATTCGTAAGCTAATTTAAATACATGTGTCGGCTAAATTATTCAAAACATAAAGTTTGTTAGATGTTATTAGCCCCTCTAACAGCCAGATGAAAGAATTACAGATAGTACATTTTTAACTTTTACTGAATGAAATGAAAGTGGTTCTCGCTGCCAGTGTTTCAGACGAGTGAGTGCTGTGTGGTTGAGCTATATATGTGGTTTCAACGGTGTGCTACTGAGGTGATGTGCATGGCTGCAATGTGGCTGCTTACTGGCCCGTGTCAAAAGAGCCCACACACAAGCTTCTCTATTCTTGACTCTAGATATGACTTTCAATGCAAGTAAGTCTATAGCCCATTGTACTCTCTGCCCAGTGAAAATCTTCAGTTTTATCCACATGTCAAACTCCGCTCCTGCAGAGTGTAGCTCCAATCAGCTCCAAAACACCTGCCTGGAAGCTTCCAGTAATCCCGAAGACCATGATTAGCTGGTTTGGGTGTGTTTAATTAGGGTTGGAGCTGAACTCTGCAGGACAGTGGCTCTCCAGGAACTGAGTTTGACACCCCTAATCGCTAAGATTAGTAATAGCACACCTCTCGTCCACAAGTATTAATTCTAGGCTCTGTTTACACCTGGTATAAAGAAGCGTTTTGGTCGATCGGATCACAAGTGGACGACGCTAAATACAGGTGTAAACCGGGTCTAAAGCGTTTTGAGCTTGTCCACTTTTGACCTCTTCCAGAGGCAGTGAAAAACACACTCGACCGGATTGCTTTCATAGTGTAAACGCTCATGTGTTCGAATGTGTTCAAACAGCCACAGACCGTCTTCTCTCCGTCTACTGATCTAATGCGTGAACATTATGGGAAGCGCTCTAGCCAGACGGGATTTAAACTTTGCCGGCTGAAGACCCAAGTTTGGTTTGAAGATGAAAAACATACCAAGCATAATGTTCTCTCACCATTCCTGATTTCTAACACACACTCACAGCGTTCGGCTGGTCTTGCGTCTGTCAGAGCAGAAACTAAAGCTGATGCTCTCTGTGTGTTTTTCTGTCGTCTCCGGTCGCGTTCATATGTAAATTGCACAAGCTTATTTTGTCCCTTAGATCGAAAGATCTGATAAAGCCCCTACATTTACCCACACACAGACCCTGCCCTCGAAGAAATCAGGACAGAAGTGGTTGAAAGTGGACAAAAGAGACGGATTATAACACCAGGTGTAAACAGGAATGTGTCTCCCTCGTCTACTTATGATCCGATAGACCAAAACGCATCTTAAGGGACGAGTTATTTGGCAAAGATTATATTGTGAGCACTTATTACATCTGATTTGGCAAATATCAGCATTCCAATCATGGTGAATATGCAGAGGTGTAATGCCAGGAGCAGGACAACACTGAAAGAGAAAGAGAGAAACATAGAGAGAACACTTTTGGTCAATGTGTACTGGCATTATTTTAAAATTGCAATATTAGAATGAGACATGAGCATCCAAATTGAGAAGTGAAAATAAGTCTGGAATTATAAAAAGGCCCACATAGGGAAAACCCACAAAGAAATATATATATATATAATTACCTTGCTATCTCTGGAAGAGTCCTTTTGATACATTTTAGAGTTTTCTTCATGAGGGAAGAGTTTTGCAAGAGGAAAAACGGGCGAATCAGTCTCCTGACTCTCAAACTCTGTGGGACAGAATGACAGGGCAATATAACAATCGCTCCACTGCTGATTGAGTCAGTCCTGGGTCAATTCCCAAGACATGCTCAGTGTTTACTCACTAAAGACTTTAAAGCAGGGGTGTCCAAACTCGGCCCTGGAGGGCCACTGTCCTGCAGAGTTTAGCTCCTGCCTGGAAGTTTATAGTATGCCTGTTAAGAGCTTGACTAGCTGGATCAGATGGGTTTAGTTGGGGTTGAAGCTGAACTCTGCAGGACAGTGGCCTTCCAGGATCAGGATTGGACAGACCTGCTTTAAAGGAATAGATCACCCAAAAATGGAAATTTCATTTAAATGTGAATTTGCAAATGAGATTTGAGAGTGACAGTTAAGGGCAAGATTTAAATGACTTACAATTTTCAATTCTTCAAATGAGTGAATTATGAGTTGTCATATATGGGTTAACTATCCCTTAAAGACCCACACGGCCGCCGTCGGCAAAGAATAACTGTTGTTCTTAAATGTTTAAGAACTTTTGAACCGCTACTCCAATCCGTATGCTTTAAAAAGTCCCATAAAGAGGAGATTCGCGGCTTTTCTGAGGTATTTGGAAATCGCGTTTAGACATTCAGAAGCTCCGTAGTGAATGTAATTGCGTCATCAAGTTTTGATCAGGATTGATTCGTCAAAGAAACCCGTGCGGTTTGTTCCTCTGATCCAATCATGAATGATTGTTGATGCTTAGTCCCACCCCATGCCCAGATTGGTTGAAACTATCATCTACTCAACCAATAAACATAGTTTTTGGTCTTTTGCACGACCAATTAGCATCTTGCTTTGGAAATTTGAACTGAGGCACGGAGGTAAAGTGAAAGTAGTTCATGTGTGTGTGTGTGTGTGTGTGTGTTTATATATATATATATATATATATATATATATATATATATATATAAAGTTTATTTTACTTCAGTGTTCTATTACAATCATTCTATTTATTTTACTTCCTGAACTTTTTTGGACACATCTAAATTGTCAGTAAATAAAAAAGATCTATAATAATGGTGTAATAAATGGCTATAACTTGCTTAGGGATTGTTACATGTAGTCATAATTACATCTGGAAATGTAGAATATCCAAGTACAACTTTCTGAAGGAAAAAAAAAAACTTCAGAAGGATTTGTTTGAGTGGAGTAAAAAAAAATCACTAAAAATAGGCTGCCGTTTTTCTTAAATCTGGTAAATTCATCCATTCTAAGACAAAATAAATCTAAAATTGGATTATTTAAATGAGATAGATCGCAACTTCAAGTTCTCCTGTTTAAAATGATATATGGCACTTGATGCTGACTGCTATAATGGGTTAGAAAAACAAAGAAAAGAACAGGCGGTGCAGGTGCTCCAAAAATGGTCTAGGTCTTTAAGGGTTAAGTGTATGGTGGGGTGTAAAGTACTACTTAAATAAAATGAAGAAATCAATTATCCATGTATAATTTCAAAAATAAAAAAATTGATAAATCACATCAAATTGACAAATAAGCATATTTAAAACTGTTTATTTTATTCACGCTTAAAAATACAATCAAATAATATTTTTAAATCAACTTTTTGAGATTACTTAATTGGACGTTATAAGGTCAAATAAATGACATAAATAGAATCAGGTGTTCTATTTTCTGTCAAGACACTGAATCGAAAACATTTTATCTGTGCATTTTACATAAAGTATTTTTTGTGAGAAACCTTCCACTAGTATGTGTTCGACCTCCTCTCCTTGTTTAATTCTAATTGAAAGAAAAATAATAATTATATTTCTATGAAGATTTTACACATTTTCCTTATTTATTTGACAATAGAGTTGGGCAGATCACATTTGGGGACTTTCGATTAAATGACTTAATTTAAACAGGTCTTTTCATCTGTCAATTTGAAGAGTGATTTATGAATGAATTGCCTTGTCACATTTAACTTTATTTGTGTTTTAAATATGGCTAAAAACATTTAATTGTTTACAGAAATTATTTTATTTTTAAGCGACGCTAATAGTCCTCCATGTGTTAAGAGTTTGGAATCACTATAATATACTAATATACTACAACGCAGGAATCTTGGTGCCTTCTTTGCAGCAGTAAATGTTTGATGTCTCCTTTATTTAACAGCTGAATTAACTCATGTACTCTATGACCTGAGCTAGGTGTGTCCATCCAAAATACGCTGCGCTGGGGAGGCTCCAGGAACGGTTTGAAAACTGCTGTTATAATGTAGGCTAGGCACGATTAATAAGCAGATTTGTACTCACCTCATTGCACATCATGCTAATGCTCAACATCCAATCAATAACTGATGCTGCAATCACTATTACATAACCAATCAGCCATTTGTTCATACGAAACTCCTCCCATCCTATCAGATAGCTCTGCAAAACAAACAATACATTCAATACGTTCCTTAATACAATAATAAGCAACGTATGCCACATTACAAAATTAATGGTAACAGTTTAATCAAAAAGGTCAATTTAAAGTCACCATGAAATCAAAATTGACAATTCTTGGTTTTAATGGAATATTGAGTTTTATACATTTAAAATTCATGTTCCCTCGTAATCTAGAATCAAAATAACGGAGCGAGGGGGCGGGGCAACCTGTTACTCACATGAGATCCACCAATAGCAAACCACAACCATCCAATCAATTCCCCTGGACAAAATCAGCTCACTCCCTAAATTTTTTCTTGTTCGAGAAACTGTTTCACTCGGATATAGGCACAATAGAGAAGAAAACACTATCGCAACTTCTGTTTCATGCTGACTTTAACTCTGTTAAAGGGATGGTTCACCAAAAATGGAAAAAAGCAACTTTCCTAGGCTACGTTTACACTGTCAGTCCAAATCCGATTATTTGTCTATCCAATTAGAATCTGATCTAAAATGATTAATTGTCCACATTGTGTATCACAACTGTTCAGATTCAATTTGTGTCCCAAGCCACTCATGTTTTTCAGAATATCTGTATTGGTTTGTATGGCAATGACGTTGCGCTGGTAGGTATATGCCAAAAACGACAACAACTGCAATATGGAGGGGTTTGCGAAACAGATGTTGTCTTTTTTACAACATGACATGTTTAAGTTTTACGTGGCGTGAGAAAGTCACAAAAACCACACAGAATCCGATCAGAGCAGTCAGACTGAAACGGAAATGCAATTTGAATAGGATTTCAAAGTAAACCACGTGTATGTAGCTCGAAACGTATGTGTAAAAATCGCATTTCATGCGCTTGTTTGCCGTGCACACTTGCCAAGTCTGATCAGATTTCAATCGGATACGCACAAAAATCAGATTCGAACTGACAGTCTGAATGAAGCTGAATGTGTGTCACACAATAAAGTCATTCATACGGGTTTGAATGACAAATAATGACAACCTTTTCATTTTTGGGTGAACTATCCGTTTAATGCTCTCCCCGTGGTCAGTTGAATATTTCTGGATTTCTACCTTCACAGTGACATCTAGGATGAAGATACAAAGGCAGACTATCTCAATCCCCTCCGTCAATCCACAGGGAGGCTCCCAGGGCTTGGGTTTGAAACGAATGTCCGAAGTGTAGGTTAGAGAGGACGGTCTCTCAATGAGGGCCAGTGCCAGTACAACAGCAATAGTGAACCCCAGACCCCTTCAAGAGAGAGAGAGAGAGAGAGAGAGAGAGAGAGAGAGAGAGAGAGAGAGAGAGAGAGAGAGAGAGAGGGGTGGGAAAGCAGATTCAATAACAAATACTGACAGATAGAAATATGTTCAAATAACCACATACAGTAAGATGATGTAACTGTAAGTAGGCCTACTAGAGCTGTTTTTTTTTTGTTTTTTTTATAGAGATCACGATTCTCCCAAGATTCTGAATAGACAAATAAACAATATAACATGTAATTCACATGTTAATTGCTGCAGTGTATTATACAATATTTATTCAATTTGAATAACTTATTGGGAAAAATGGAATGAATGATTCAATGACTCACTCATAAAGTGACAAGACTTCACTTGTTTTCATTACTGGATGAATCAGTGTTTTTGAACAAATCTATTGAATCAATGATTCAATCACACATTTTTTAACAATCACTTGTCGCCACCTACTGGTGTAACAATGTAATTGATACAATCGTTATTTGAAGTATCAAGTTACTTTTAAAAGGTGATTTACAGTATTTAGTCAATTGTTTTTACATTGTTTTATTCAGCAAGGATACATTAAATTTGTCAAAAGGGACAATAAAGACTTAACATTGATACAAAAAAATTACAAAAAAAAAGTATCACGGTAAAAAATAAATGTATCTCGTTTTCACAAAAATATTGAGTACTGCTTTCAATAATCAGAAATGTTTCTTGAGCAGCAAATCAGCATATTAGAATGATTTCATAAAGGCTATGGAGTAATGATGCTGAAAATTCAGCTTTGCATCACAAGAATAAATACAACTTTTAAATATATTAAAATCGAAGGGTTATTTTGAATTGTAATACGTCACAATATAATTGGTGAGCTTAAGAGACGTTCAAAATTATTAAAAATAGTACTATTGATCAGAAACTTTTGAACAGTAATGCATATTGAAGGATAATTTATATTTTAAGTAGCCAGTGTATGGGCTTTTTCAGTGTTGGGGTTAAAAGTAACTTGGGTTAAATCAGATTACCTTTTTAGAGTAATGAGTAAAGTAACATATTACTTGTAAATTTACAACAAAATATCTGAGTTACCTTTTCAAATAAGTAACACAAGTCTAGCATTTATTGACCTACTATACACACTAAAAAAATGCTGTGTTGCTTCAGCCCAAATTTGGGTCAAATATGGACAAACCCAATGGCTGGGTTACATTTTTAAAATCAATTGAAACATTTTTAAATTACATTTTTAACCCAGCGTTTGGGTTTGTCCATATTGTCCATACAACCCAGCATTTTTTAGAGTGTACAGGCATGAATTTATATATCCTTCAGGCTGATGCTTATTAGGGCTGTCACTTTACGTTCGAAAATCGATTGCACAATCGATCGGACCAACCGACACAAGTATCGAAAACGAAAATACGGAATCGATTTTTTAACGGTCCTTTTTTTTTTTTTTTTTTTTTTTTACAAAAATGTGTTTTAGGTGGACAGATCAATACAGTACACAGAACATGTAGGATGTTGGAAAATAACAATGTCTTTTCTGTTAACCAAATGCTTTTTAATATTCGCTATTACTTCAAAGCAAGTGAACAAGCGCGCCGTTATTTGTTGCTTAGTGATGTGTGTGTTCAAGTAAGCCAGAAATGCGCAGATTCTGTGCAATACGCCGTATTTAATATATCATGAGGATCACGAGTTGCGTATTTGCGCTAAATCCGCGCAGATTTGGCTTACACGAACTTCCACAGCAAAGAAAGTAAGTTAACATAGAAACACGCCAGATTGGCTCGTGATTTGACAGCGTTTCCCGCCAAAGTTCATTTTTACCCGCATTTGGCGGGTCGGAGATTGTTAATTTCAATTCCTGAATGTTGCGCTCCTGTTTGTCATTGTGCACGAAACTTCACGCCAATAAATCATCAGAAATATTGCTGACTTGTGCGTCTCAAGCGCCCTCTTTACGCTCGTCCTAATGCCTGTTAGTTGTCCGTGGATTTGCCTATATTTGGTGATGAAAATGGAAACGTCTTTAGACATGGAAAATCGATTTTACAATCGATTCAATGAACACTTACGTCTCAAAAATCGAACAGGATTTTTTCACAAAGTGACAGCCCTAATGCTTATTCATTTCCCTTTTGGTGTGAAAGGCACTTTACATTTGCCAAAAATATAACATTTGTCATTATTAAAAACAAACAAGCAACCCCAGCCCAATTGTGAAAGAGTAACGCAACATAACACATTACTTTCCATTAAAAGTAGCTAAGTAATGCAAATAGTTACTTTTTTAGGGAGTAGCACAATATTGTAACGCGTTACTTTTAACACAGATCGTTTTGAGTTTATGCCACAGAAGGTGAACTAAAATCTGCTGGTACAGTGGCTATTGCTATCCTGTGACACATGAAATTAGGGAGAGGGACATTCTCTTTCTAAACAACATTATATTTTTCAAAATGCCCATGGATGCAAGATGAGTCATACATTTTTTGTTTGTTTTTCCAGAGGAAAACTGTATATACTCTGATACAGGTTAATTTTGGCAACTTTTAGGAGTACCAGTCAGACCAGCTGCCCACGTGTATGGGACATAGTTGGCAAAACATTGTTGTTTAAAAAAAAAAACAATTTCTGCTTGCTTACCACTGACATATCCTGGAGTAATACCATCTATATAACTGTAAGGACCCAGAATCAACCCTGTGATTGATGGATCGATACTGTGGGAAAATAGCACACAGGGAAATTAGACAGACAGACAATCAATCAATCAATCAATCAATATATAAAAAACATGAATTTATATAAAAATGTGGACAAATAAAAGCAGAAATATTTTTCACCTGAATTGCATCCTCAATAAATACAACTGCCTGCTGGATATACAGGTCTGAATCTGCACCTGTGCCATAGAAAGAAACAAAGAGTAATGTGCTTGACTTTCAAAATATTTTTGTTGTTCCAAAATAGACCCTAAAAGATTTTTGCATTGGAGATCCTGTAATATTAAACAAAGTAAAAAATATTAAAAGCTCTGTTATCAAAACAAAACTCCAGCGAAAGATATTATTACTCCTAAAAAACATCATTCTTATATGCCCTCCATTTTACCACTCACAGAACAAAATGTGTGGGCCAGTTGCAAGAACACAGCCAGTGTGTTAAAACTGTGTCTTGAAGGTGCAATAAGTGATTTCTCAGAAACGCTGTTGATATTTGAAATCAGCCCAAACAAACACACTCCTTCCTTCATTGCTCCGACCTCAAAATGCACAAGTGCTCAACACAAGAGTGGATGTCTCTTTATCCTAGCTGAAGCAAAGCAAAATAATGCTTAGCAAAAAACACTGTGAAGATGACAATCAGTGTTGGGAAAGTTCATTTTCTACATGAACTAGTTCAAAGTTCAGTTCACAAATTTTAAAATGAACTAGTTCAGTTCATAGTTCATACTTCAAAAAATGAACTAGTTCATAGTTCTTTTTTTCCATATGTTGCTGCGAGCTTCTTCTTTTTATTTTTATTAATTATTCCCACAGCCCATATACAACCACAGACAACAATTATTTTATCGACGGGCAAAGTTTGCACAGAAATGTACGATTTTTCCCATCCTCACCGACCATGTCATAAAACGCGTTTAAATGATCATACGACGCCTCCTCGCTCGCTGCTTTGTCGACTACATGCTGCTTTTTGTTTTGATGACGCATGCGGCGGTGCGACACTGGTGGCTGGTGTTGCCAGATTGGGTGTTTTTTCGCTACATATTAAAGGGTTAGTTCACCCAAAAATGAAAATTAAGTCATTAATTACTCACCCCCATGCTGTACCAACCCCGTAAGGCCTTCGTTTGTCTTCGGAACACAAATGAAGATATTTTTGATTAAATGTGACAGCTGGATCACTCCTCCATAGGCTCCCTAAGGGAATGAACGGCCCAGAAAGTCAATGAAGAAAATGTTTAAATATTCCATGTCGCAACAGTGGCTCAACTATAAGTTTATCAAGCGACGAGAATACTTTTTGTGCGAAAAAACAAACAAAAATAACGACTTTATTCGACTATTCCTTTTCTTCCTTGTAGGCCTGAAACGAGACTTCAAGAGATTTCCACGACGCATGCGCGAGAATTGCGATCTCCTTCAACTACTTCAGTTCAGTTCTCGCGCGTGCGTCGTGGAAATCTCTTGAAGTCTCGTTTCAGGCCTACGAGGAAGAAAAGGAATAGTCGAATAAAGTCGTTATTTTTGTTTTATTTCCGCACAAAAAGTATTCTCGTCGCTTGATAAACTTATAGTTGAGCCACTGTTGCGACATGGAATATTTAAACATTTTCTTCATTGACTTTCTGGGCCGTTCATTCCCTTAGGGAGCCTATGGAGGAGTGATCTAGCTGTCACATTTAATCAAAAATATCTTCATTTGTGTTCCGAAGACGAACGAATGCCTTACGGGGTTGGTACAGCATGGGGGTGAGTAATTAATGACTTAATTTTCATTTTTGGGTGAACTAACCCTTTAAGGCCTGTTTACGTGTGTTTTAGGCGGGGGTTTTCGCCTGGAAGGCTCTATAGAAATCTAGCACCCTATTGAACGAAGTTAAACTGAGAGAGCGTGCGTTCACAGACACCAGAATGAACGAGTTCACAGTAACGTTCATCAGGCAGTAATTCAGTACGTTCAGTTCACGTTCGCCCAAAATATGAACGAGTTCATGAACTATCGTTCATTGAACGCGTTCAGGCACAACACTGATGACAATAAACGGCTAAGGACTTTGTTGTTAGTCGCCAACAGCACATCAGCTCCAGAGAAACAATGACACTCAAAACTGTCCTGTTACTAGAGCTAATATTACAGCAACAGCATATCTTGGTTCTGTGAAACAGCAAAACCAGTGTTGCTCACATATAAAGCAGAATCAACAGGCCTTCCCGCTTGGGTCTCTCCAGCACTGGAACGTTTTTCTAATACTAACGCGGGTCCTAAAGCTCTAGTTTGATCAACACCCTTCTTTTCCCAGTGAGATTCCCCTGACCTTTTCTCTTTTGTAATGTCGACAGGCTACGTCTACATTTGAAAATGGCATTGAAAATGCCGCAGGACAGCAATTGTCATCTTTGCAGGACTGTAATAGGAAGATTCTACAAAGGAACAGTTATCTTTAGCAACACTATGAAAGTAAATAGCAGGCACAACAATGCCGGAATAACCATAGATATTTATGGGTACAATATGCATCACATGACTAAACAGGTGTCATCGTTTTCCTCCGTTTTCACACTCCAGACTACAACACGGAAACGGCGTTTTCAAAAAAGCTCCGTCTTCGTTGACAAAAACGCCATCTCAATGTCGGCGGACGGTAGCCTGGGTTTCCCCATAATGCCTTTGCGCGCCGCAATTTTATTCATGCTGCTACTCAGTCTGGATACCATGGACCAAATTTTCGCCTCAACGAGGGGACCAATCACAGAACGGGGAGGGAGCAGCAAGATGATGACGACGTCTATGCGACACACTGAAGCAGTTTGTTTATACCTATGGATCCAACATGGCAGCAGACGCGAAGTTACCTTTCGATGCAGCCTTGGATATTGTTCTAAGTATTTTAGAACGCAAATAAATCTCTGACCCATCGTCTTATTCCTCGTCTAATTTCTTTCGCTCTACGTACGTCATCTGGTATAATTGAAACGATTGGCTATGAGCTACGTACAGGCGCATTTGATAGACATTCGTAGCACCTAATAAACGGCTCTGGGCATTCGTAAACCATGCTTCAAATACGAGAAAATGAACATGTGGTTCCCAGACCACGTCTCAATGTCAATGAGACATGGTCTGACGTTAGCCAGGCTAGGCGGACGGCCAAAATGGAGAGAAAATTATGCTTTTTTAAACTCACTCTCTCTGCTCCTCCATAATGAGTGGACACGCCCCCTACTGCTGATTGGCTACAAAAGTGTTGTGGCGCTCACTTTCAACAGCGTTTCTCAGAAATTGCTTACTACACCTTTAAGAACTAACAGTTTGCCCAGGAGTATCTAGTATTATTTTTCAGATTCAAATTAGACCAATCTACTGTTTTATGTAACTGACTTTAAAAAGAAGTTATGATCAGTCTTGAAGAAAAAAATAAAATGACTAACTTTTAAGACTTGTCTAAGCAACTGGCCACCGGTTGGAAATTTACTGGATCATCCTATGTCCGGTACCTGTACTCTGAATTTATATAAATAATCTGAATGTAGTGATATCTCAGATTTCAGGTCCTGAAAGCACCAATGTCAAAGGATATCCAGGAATCTTTTGCCAAACCTGAGCTTTTCAACAGGATATGAGCCAGCAAATCCTAACCATCCTTGAGTGATGATAACGCTATTGTGCCCACTGAAAGTTTCACTTGACTTTGTACTGGGTGTATGAAACCACAGACTAAAACATAACCAGTCAGCTTGACACTCAGGATAGCCTGACACAAAGTTTAAGTTTTATATAGCAACACTTTATATAAAAACATCTCCAGGGTACTTAGAGTACTAAGAATTAAACTGTTGCCACATGCGTTTAATATCTGTAATTTGATACATGCTAGAACACATTAACAGCATATTTGAAGTCAAAGTGACCTGAAAGAGCAACTCAGTAAATAAGGAGACAATGGCGTGTTTGTCTGACAGCAAAAACAGAAAGTTAAGGTGAATATAACACCAGCCTGGACAGAAGATAAGCCTAAACAATGTTATGGAAATGTTTTATAGTCAGCCAGTATCCCAGGACACTTGTCTCAGGTCATAAACTGAATAAATACATACCTTGCTCCTCACTATCATCAGTGACTGAATAGGACAGCCGTCTTGATCTTGATGATTCTTTATGTTGATGTAGATCACTATCATGAGATCCATAATCTCCTGAGCTCCGGTTAATGCTGCCCGTAAGCAGCGGTTCTTCTTCCATCTAGACAATCGCTAAGTCTCAAAGTATTCCAAATAAATCCCAAACAGGGTGTTAAATGTTTCGGTAGTGACGAAGGACAAACCTAAACGAGTCTTCTGTCCATGTTAAATAGGGTGACAGTCTCGACAATAAACATAGTGGAGACGCACTTGGTTTCATTCCCACGCACGTCGGTGTAAAAACATGTCAGGGAGGACGACCGTTCTCGAAGTGCTTTTAGGAGACGTCAACTCCTCCCATATCCTCTAACGTTACTCTCTCACATAAAACCTTCTGCTTGCTCGCTCGTGTCAGAGTTTCACTTTAACGAATCGGTTCCAATGATTCTTCACAATGAACCAGTTCAAACATTCACTTTGTTCAATCAATCATCACCAAAGCACGTGTTAGTGAAATGTTGATGTTTATCGCTATGTTTTAATTAGATTTCGCCAAACGCTGATGCATAGTGTGTTCTTAAACGCAAGTGTTTACTTGAGAGCACTTTACTCTGCTGGGTTAATGGTGTACTGCGGCGATTAAATAAATGTCTGCTTTGTTTGCTCGTCTTTAGTCTCGGTGGACGGTGGGGACTGTGAGTGTAGCAGCTTGTCCTTCCTGAGTTAATTTGCGTCATAACATGATGAGCAAGCGTGGGAATTTACAGGCGACTTTTAACAGTTTTAATGCAGGTTCTAAGAACGGTTACACTATTTTAATGGATCACCCTGAAACAATCTTTCTTTCTTCTCATTATAACAACAATGAAAAGTGTGTGTGTTTATGTGCTTGCACAGCTATCTTTGTGAGGCCTGGTTTAAGTCTTAAACCAGCTAGTGGAGTGAGGACAAAAAGAGTAAAGTGAGGACATGTTGGCTGGTCCTCACTTTCTGAGAGCCATGTTTGAGTGTCAAGACCTGGTTTTAGGGATAAGGTTATAATTAGTTTAAGGTTTAAGGAAAGGGGTCGGGTTAGGCGCTTAGTTGTGATGGGTAGGTTTAAGATCTATAGATTGCATTGTGTCAATGAATGTCTTCACAAAGATATATGTACAAGAATGTGTGAGAGAGAGAGAGATAGAGAGAGAATGATAGCAGGCCAACACAGAATCAACATTGAATCAATGTTAATGCATCAACCAAATTACCATTGAATCAGTTGAAATGTAACATAGATTTTTAATCAGATTTGCACACTGAAATAGTGTCATTTCAACAATGACAAATATACATCAAATCAATATTTGTTCAACTTAAAGGAATAGTTCACTTAAAAATGGAAATCCTGTCGTCATTTACTCACCCTCAAGTTGTTTCAACCCTGTATGAGTTTATTTCTTCTGCTGAACACAAAAGAAGATATTTTGAAGAATGTCGGTAACCAAACAGTTGATTTACCCCATTGACTTCCATAGTATTTTGTTCTACTATTGAAATCACTTTTTTAACATTGAATCAACATAGAAACAATATAAAAATCAATCTTGCTTTGTGTACAGCAGGATTCTATGCCAGTTAATTGTCTTTTTTATTTACCCCTTTGGCTGCAATGAATTATTATGGTTTTGAATCAAAGTCGTTCAAAGTAAACAACATTCTTCAGTTTACATGCAAATGTATTTATTTATGCCCCACACTGTTTAAACAGGGGAAAAAATGCATTTTGTGGTGACTTAACACAAATACTATTAAGTACAGAATATAATAAAATGGATGACTTTTACATTTACAATGAAATTGTTATATCTGAATTTATAAAGCAAAGGCCAGGATAACCATGACAACATCTGGAAAATGGCAGTAAATGCAAATGGAAACTTGCCAACAAAGACAGAAACAATTCAGTATTAAAGACTGAAACATTACTCTGATGAATAACATTACTCTGATACTCTGAATAAACTCAAGAGTTTCCACCACAAGCAATGCACATTGTGTGTGTGTGTGTGTGTGTGTGTCTGTGTGTATGAGCAGCACCACCGTGTGTGGGTGAATGTGCAACACCACTGCGAGTGTGTGTGTGGGTGAACGAGCAGCACCACTGTGTGTGTGTGTGTGTGTGTGTGTGTGAATGAACCTGCACTAATGTGTGTGTGTCTGAAGTTCAGACCGTTTCACACATACAAAGAGGAAGTCAATTCCTCCTCTTAAACCCCAAACTCATCCACATCCGCCTCGTGCTTTCTGCCTTAACAGTGAATCTCTTTCAAGTACCTACGTTTGCATGCCGTATGTTTTAAAATGTTGGACAAAATATGAAATTTGTATTCTTTAAAGGATGTTTTCTAGGGGATATTGTTTGTATCAATATATGGCTTTTTTGTCCTCAATATCACTTTCCATCTAATTAGTCTCTTGTAATATCTAAACAAAAAGCCACTTCAAACATTCTCCAGGAAGTGATATCATTTTTCCTGGGAAAACCAGTGGGTTTGCAATAACAGACATAGTAGCATTAGCAAACAATGATTTAATGTACTGTTTTTGTTGTCTCACTTTAAAACATTCCATTCTGTTTTTCAGATGTCAACATTTATTTGTTGTTTGTTTGTTCAACATTTCAAAAATTACCTTCAGGTTAAAAGAATAGTTCAACCATAAATGTTCTTATTTTGCGTACTCATTTAGTCATTTGCTCTGAATCCAAATGAGTCAATGCCTGAAAGATACAGGATATGATATCTGGTACTAAGATTATTTCCCCTTCTCACTTTGTTTCTCAAAGTGGGGTTTCGCATTGAAGGACCTTTTTGGTTCCCCAAAGAACCTTTCAGTAAACAAAGAACCATAATTTCTTAGTGTGACGAACATTTTAATAATGTAAAAAAACATTTTTCCACTATAAAGAACCTTTTGTGCTCCATGGATGTTAAACATTCTTTATTGAAGCATGAATGCCAATAAAGATATTCATAAAGCATTTGAATATCTTCATATGTAATGTATCATACAGTAAATAATTCTAAGACAAGGAACAGGAACTCGCTACAGGAGACCGAGCGATGTAGAGAACGACTGCTGATCACATCAGTGGCCGAGATTAATCTTTGGACCAAGGATCAATGGACTCTCTCTAAAAGTTGGACTCCATATCACTCCATCAAACATAATAAAGAGTGGATTATATAAACAGAAACACTACATGCAGACAAACATCTATACTAGAGCCCACTGAGATCACACTGTTCAGCAGAACTGCTGACCTCGTTGTCGATGCAGCGGAACTGCCAGGCCCACTGCGTGTTGTAGAGGAAAGGACGGAGGTCAAAGCGGTTGTCATCGGGACTGTAGTTTTCAGCATGATAAGAGGGTGTTACTGTTGTCATCTTATGCCTGTTGATTGAGTACATCCTAAAGAAATGTTTCACTTTAGTAGCCACCTGCAAAAAAAACCAAAAACTGGTATTCAACACAAAGCAGATAGTTAGGCAATTTAAAGGGATAGTTCTCCCAAAAATGAAATTGTCATTATTTACTCATCCTCATGTCGTTCCAAACCCGTAAGACTTTCAGAACACAAATGAAAATCTTTTTGATGATATTTCTGTCCCTCAATTGACAGTCTACACAACTATCACTTTCAATCCCTAGAAAGGTAGTATTTCACATCAATTTTATGAAGTGACTCGAGTGCAAAAAAATTGACTTTACACCTAATTTACAAAATATTATCATGAGAGCACCCGCAAGAGTGAACCTTGTTATGTGAACGCGTGTTGGAGATTAATATTTTGTAAATAAAGTGGTAAATTATGTTGTTGTTGTTTTTTACACAAACATAGCACTCGAGTCATAAAATTGTGGTTAAACCACTGGAGTCCACATGGATTATTTAATTATCTGGGGCTTCAAAAGTTGTAGTTGCGTAGACTGTCAATGGAGAGACAGAAAGCTCTCAGATTTCATCAAAAATATATTAATTTGTGTTTTGAAGATGAACGAAAGTCTTATGGTTTTGCAATGACATGAGGGAGATTAATGACAGAATTTTCATCTTTGGGCGAACTAACCTTTTAATTATCCTAGTAAAACACTACCCCTAAAATAGCATTGATAAAACCTTAGTACGGCTTTTAAAAGTATTTTTAATCTGAGTACAGTGATGTTTAGGGCATGTTTGACCTGTGAGGGAGAGAAGGTCTCTTTCCATGAGTGAATGAGCTTGCAAAACATGCTGTACGGGCCACACTTGGAGATCTTCCTGAGTCGGCCAATCACAGACAGCTCTGAGTAGGTCATTCCCATGTCGGCCTGTGGGAGAGGGACACAGACCCGCATGAGTAAGGGCTCAGTGCTGTAAAACAATCTGTCTGCATGCACACGGTGATGGAAAAAGTACACAAGGGCATTGCAGCATAGTAAACATGCTCTATTAGAAACAAGGACATTTTGAACAAAAAAAACAAATGCATTTTTAATGCCTACAACGAAGAATACGATTATCTTCTCAATCGGATTCAAAAATACCTTTGCCGTGATGCATGTTTACCAGAGCCTTTTTTAATACTTCTTACGAACTTGCATATGTATATTTACATCTTACGAACTGGTTAGTTGAGGAGACTGAACATTTACTAAATATTTGCAAAAAATAATGGCAATGGCAATGTATTTATATAGCACAATTAAATACAATTTACATTGTCCAATGTGCTTTACAATATTAATAAAAAAAAATCATAAAAACTAAAAACAATACAACAACAGTACAAATATAAATTTAAGTAAATATTTGAAAAAAATAATAAGCTCTTCTGACACATTTGTCAGCTTTACTTTTAATTATGTCATCAAGGCCAAAATGACAATTATGCTAATGGTTTTCTCAGTTTTCTCACTAGGCACAAAGCATGCACTTAAGTTTTGTTCGGAATACATAAATGCACATGTAATTCAAAATGTGAATGGTTAGCAAAGATTAATATAAACAAAACTTTACGAATCTGAAATCATTCTGATTGATGACAATTAGTGCATGTGAACATACGGAGCTTTGCAAAAATATCAGACATTAAACAAATGTTCATTTATTTTTTTATTTATACACAGGGATTATTATATATTGTATTTATAGTATAATTAATGCATAAATATATTTTTATTTGACCTAAAACTGAAAAAATTATAGTTAGTGATCATTTAATATTCCAAATATATAATATACCTGATCATTTAATATTACCGAAACATCTTAATATCAGTCATATTTTTTTCTTAGAAATAAAACTGATTAAAAGTTACTTATCAGACTAAATATTTTGAATTGCTATTTGACCAATATACATAGTCGTCTCTCTATTTTCCCTAAAATGTTCCCTATAACGTGCTACATTTTAATGTTTAAAAACATGCAATCTGTCTGTGCAAATGTTCCGTGACGTTTCTTGATAAATGTATTAGTGAATGAGGTTGACGATGTTTACCTCATCGGTCTGGACCACCTTGCCATCAGTCAGTGGCTCAAGCTCTGCAGTTGGAGGAGCATCTAAAATGCTGCACAGAAGATGGGCACATGTGATCATGCTGCTGTTTCTGACTCTCAAAGTACTGCAACCTGACGTTCTAGCAGAATCAGCTGCCTAACTGTGCTATACACTCGCCTAAAGGATTATTAGGAACACCTGTTCAATTTCTCATTAATGCAATTATGTAATCAACCAATCACATGGCAGTTGCTTCAATGCATTTAGGGGTGTGGTCCTGGTCAAGACAATCTCCTGAACTCCAAACTGAATGTCAGAATGGGAAAGAAATTTCTGTGGGCGAAAATGCCTTGTTGAAGCTAGAGGTCAGAGGAGAATGGGCCGACTGATTCAAGCTGATAGAAGAGCAACTTTGACTGAAATAACCACTCGTTACAACCGAGGTATGCAGCAAAGCATTTGTGAAGCCACAACACGCACAACCTTGAGGCGGATGGGCTACAACAGCAGAAGACCCCACCGGGTACCACTCATCTCCACTACAAATAGGAAAAAGAGGCTACAATTTGCAAGAGCTCACCAAAATTGGACAGTTGAAGACTGGAAAAATGTTGCCTGGTCTGATGAGTCTTGATTTCTGTTGAGACATTCAGATGGTAGAGTCAGAATTTGGCGTAAACCGAATGAGAACATGGATCCATCATGCCTTGTTACCACTGCGCAGGCTGGTGGTGGTGGTGTAATGGTGTGGGGGATGTTTTCTTGGCACACTTTAGGCTCCTTAGTGCCAATTGGGCATTGTTTAAATGCCACGGCCTACCTGAGCATTGTTTCTGACCATGTCCATCCCTTTATGGCCACCATGGACCCATCCTCTGATGGCTACTTCCAGCAGGATAATGCACCATGTCACAAAGCTTGAATCATTTCAAATTGGTTTCTTGAACATGACAATGAGTTCACTGTACTAAAATGCCCCCCACAGTCACCAGATCTCAACCCAATAGAGCATCTTTGGGATGTGGTGGAACGGGAGCTTCGTGCCCTGGATGTGCATCCCACAAATCTCCATCAACTGCAAGATGCTATCCTATCAATATGGGCCAACATTTCTAAAGAATGCTTTCAGCACCTTGTTGAATCAATGCCACGTAGAATTAAGGCAGTTCTGAAGGCGAAAGGGGGTCAAACACAGTATTAGTATGGTGTTCCTAATAATCCTTTAGGTGAGTGTACTGTCGCCTTTTTCCACCTGTGTTGCCATTGGCTTGGCTTGCTTACATTTACATTTATTCATTTAGCTGACGCTTTTATCCAAAGCGACTTACAATTGCTATATATGTCAGAGGTCGCACGCCTCTGGAGCAACTAGGGGTTAAGTGTCTTGCTCAGGGACACATTGGTGTCTTGCAGTCAGTGGTGGAGGAAGTACTGAGTCTCAGTACTTAAGTAAAAGTACAAATAACCAGAGACATATTTACTTTAGTAAAAGTAGAAGTACCACAATGACAATCCTACTTAAGTAAAAAGTAAAAAGTACCTGATTTTAAATGTACTTTATGTATTAAAAGTAAAAGTACTTGCATAATTTTTTTTTTCTCTTAATGTATATTCTAATGATTAATAAAACAGTTAATTCTAACTCATTCAACCTAATAGCCTACTCCTATAATGATGTTCAATAATGATGGATTTATTTTTTAAGTTTTTGTCACCATTTCTGAACAAGCTTGCAATTAGGCAATACACACATCAAGCTTACTATATCCTTACTATATACTAGTATTTGACGGCGTTTGGCTGTAAACGCGATTAATATATGGCGTAATTCTGAACCTCTTGCCTTGCCATACTAATCCTAACCAAACGTATAATTCACACGCACCCCACACCACTACTAAACCTACCCATGCGTACCATATGCACGTAAAAAAATAATTTTCACGTATAAATTGCACGATAAACACTGCGTGCTATAGAGACGCATTTAGTGTGACCGGGTTCATATATCTATGGCAACCAAACTTCACTGGTGAGTGGTGAGACAAACGTGCGACGAACGGACGGTCAGGATGACGTTTTGGCAGGAAAAACTGTTCAGAAAATGTAACGAAAATGTCACAGAATATAGTAGAAACGTACTGGAGTAGAAAGTATAATAATTGCTGCAAAATGTAACGAAGTAAAAGTAAAAAGTATGCACTACTGATTCTACTTAAGTAAAGTACAGATACGTGAAAAATGTACTTAAGTAAAGTAACGAAGTATTTATACTTCGTTACATTCCACCACTGCTTGCAGTGGATTCGAACCCGGGTCTCTCACACCAAAGGTGTGTCATGTCTTATCCACTGCGCCATCACCATGCTTAGTTGGGGACATTAATCACTATTATACAAGAACTGAGCTGGACGATGACATCACGGTTTACTCCAGAGCAGCTATATATATATATATATATATATATATATATATATATATATATATATATATATATATATATATATAAATGAACTAAATTAATAACTTTTGTTAAAACAAAAATGAAACATCACTGAACTTACTTAAGCTGGACTGTGACGCTATTTTCTTCTGGAAACAAACTTTTTTTTTGCATTATTTTCATGTTATCTCTGTAAAGCTGCTTTGAAACAATCTGTATTGTAAAAAGCGCTACATAAATAAATGTGACTTGACTTGACTATAAGCTCATATAGGCTATAGGCCTACTAGTGAAACAAAATCTGCAGAATATATATATATATATTATATATATTTTTTTAGAATGTTATTGAACATGGCAATGTTAATGTATTTGGTCTTGGCGGACTAAATCTGCTGCTGCTGCTGATACAGAACAAGTATGTACTTGCTCCTGCTAATAGATAGACAAACACACTGCTGTGAGCATGTAAGATATGCTGCTGCTGCATAAATAGACATAATTAATTTCCATAGCAGATCTAGGCAGGAGGAGCTGGAGGAGGTGGAGGGTTTCAGAGCAACTCTGATAGCATGCTTCAATCAGACTATTTGAGGGTGCGTTTACACGACAACGATGTACTAAAAACGGAAAAGTTTGTCCTTTGCATTTTCCGTATACAGACGACACCATTGTCAAAACGATCCCCGTTCACACAGATCCGCGAAAACTACTTAAAACGCTGTATTCTGCTGCCAGGCCAGTAGTTGGCGATGTCACTTTGTAAAGAAACACTACTCGACTATAGACTGAACATACGCATATGTAATACACATACGCATGACGTCATTGTTTTCACAAATTAGCGTTTTTGTTTTTTACATTGAGACAATAACGGTATAGTTTGAGAACTTGCACTTTGAAACCCCGTTTTCAAAAGTATGTGTTTTCAGGCCCTCAAAACACTGTTGTCGTGTAAATGAACGGCCATAAAAAAGTTTTACATCACGTTTAGTTGAAAGCAGTGTTGTGTAAACGGCCCGTGAATGTTGAGCAAGCAATCTCATTGGCTGCAGGATCAGCAGATCCAATCATCTTGTGCCATGCATTAATGATGTGATTGCTTGCAGATTACATGTAAAGGACCTGCGCCATCTAGAGTTTCATGACTGAATCTATATGTATGTGATTTATTTTTTCATTCATTTTGTCGTCTGCCAGGCCAAAACTATAAATTATTAAGATTGTGTAACTAAATTCATCAGTGATCTGATCAGCAAATGTGCGACAAAAGGAGAGATTACACACGTTATGAGGGCAGTGAGCTGGAAGCGTTTCACACAGTACTGCAGGAAGCACTTCAGGTCCATCTTACTAACACCTCCAATTGGATTGATATCAGCACTGGAGCAGTCGTACTTTGTGAAGTATCCAGTCAAACTGCAAAGTCAGAGAATACTTTCTTTAAAGTGATCTCCATTATTATTGATATTGGGATGCTGAAAAAAAAAAAAAAAAAAAAAAAAAAAAAAATATATATATATATATATATATATATATATATATATATATATATAAATAAAATAAAATCACACCTCTCATCCACGTTTGCTGAACCAAGAACTAAGAGACCACCAGGTTTTCCCTGAGCCCACAGGCAGAGCTGGGCAAAGAGGTAGGCCAAAATCATCCTGACACGAGCCTGTAGTGGAGTAAACACGCATACATGCATCATGCACATACAGCATACTATCAGGTTTCAAACAATATGCTATTTAGGTAAAAATATGAAAAAGGTATGAAATTCCTAATCTATTGCATAATTCACACAATATTTCATCATCAATGGATCATGTAAAGTCACAATTTTTGCTTTTTATGGAGTAATGCTACTATAAAAGATTTATCTGTGCATTTATCTTTTTTTAAACTCATGTTTCCTCATAATCTTTAATCAAAATAACTTCCCCTCCCTTCTTGCAGCTCATCTCTTCTCTTCTCTGATGACGAGGCAACCTGTCAATCACATTAGAACCACCAATAGCAAACCACAACATTCATCCAATCAATTCCCAGTGGACATTATCAAGCCCCGCCCTACATTTGTTCTTGTTCAGAAGCCATTTCACTCAGATATAGAAAAGAAAAGACTATCGCAACTTACGTTTAATGCTGACTTTAAAGGTGTCCAAAGTAATTGCATGCTTCACTGACCAGAGAAATCTTGATACCTATTATAGCCATGAATGCATTTTTTCAAAAATGTTTTAGAAAAGCAATAATTTTCAATTACCCTTACTAGGGATTTTCAAAATAGGAGGTTCACAAAAAGGTAGTGAAAAATTACAAGATAATTATTTAAACTATTTTGAGGCTTTCAAACAATGTTAAGATATTAAATGCTTAATGCAATAATTCTTAATAAATTTGTCAAATTTGATATTGTTACTATTTAATTTTTATAACGACGGGTTAGAAATCATGACACTCATCATGATTATTTGATTTTTGTTTTTTGATTTTTGGGATACATTTTTTTCTTAGTTTTATCCAATTTTATTTATTTGTGTTATCTATTCAGCATTGTCTTGGTCACTGGGGGGGGGGGGGGGTTAAGGCAATACGTCTGTAATGCTGGCATGGAACAATAACAACATTTATTGTGAAAAGAACAATTTTAATTATTTGAAATTGAACTGAAATGTTTATATGTCTATACTCTAGTCATATCCGTGGTCTAGAACATTATAAACAAGAGATTTCATCAGTCAAAAGGGCTATTCATTTCTTTCCAAACCTTTTCATCTTTCAAAGCTGTGACCCATCATATTTGTGTGAATGTGTTAAACTGGCAAAATTATGTTACTGTGTTACTTATGCTTTGAAATAGTGAAACTCAGCAAATTTGTAGGTCATCTGACGCTTTCTTGGGGTGACTAACTGCAATTTTTTTTTTGTGAAAATTGTGGTGGTTGTGTTACAATGCAAGCAAACGGCATATTGAAAAAGTCAGCAAAAGTATCACTTTCATAGAAACTGCTTTCTCAAGCCCGCACTTTTGTGATCCCATGGGTCATGTAAAAAAAGAGCCACATAAAACAAATCATCACCATCTATTTTATTTCAAAATGGCCACCAGCAACAAAATGCAACACTCTAAGCATTGCACATTTGTGAATGTTACTGCATAATGCTGCTTTCCATTTATTAGTATGCTTTTGGTTGTTTCTGAGACTTTAATGTAGAGCTGCACGATTAATTGTTAAAAGATCTCGATTCAAACCCCCATGCGACCTTATTCCTAAGTGACAATGAGTGAGTCAGCGAGTCATTCATTGAAACCAATGATTTTTTAAAATTAATTCAAATGTAACGCTTTACAAGTAACTTGAGTTAGGGAATCAGATTACTTTTTTCAAGTAACTAGTAAAGTAACGCATTACTTTTAAATTTGCAACAAAATATCTGAGTTCATTTTTCAAATAAGTAACACAAGTTTGTTTTTTCCATTTATTGACTGAACGCTCTCCTGTCCCTATGTTGAGAGAAATCGTAAGTGCAGATGTGTGAAGTGTGAAGTGTGTGCGATGTGTGAACACATGATAGTTATTGTAATTCTGGACTATATACTTAATGTATTTTATCTTACTTTATTAACCAATATCTTTGCTGGTGACCTTTGATGATCCACTTCAACCATACTAATAAGCAAACATTACTTTTAGCAATAAAAGAAGAAGAAGAAAGAAACACAAATGTGGTTTATCTAAAGCATGTTGAACTTCAAATGCATCCTATTCTTCTTTTATCCAGAATAGCAGCAGAGCTGAAAGTTTTTTTTTGTTTTTTTTTAACTGTGCCCTCTACTGTACAGGCATGAATTTGCATTTCTTTCAGCCAAAGCCTTATTCATTTCACTTTTGGTGTGAAAGGGCCTTTACATTTGCCAAAAATATAATTTTTTTTTGTTATTATTAAAAAACAAAATAAGCAAGCCCAGCCCAGGTGAGAAAAAGTAAAGCAAAAGTAATGTAACGCGTTACTTTCCATAAAAAGTAACTATTGTAAGTAATGCAATTAGTTATTTTTTAGGGAATAACGCAATATTGCAAAGCATTACTTTTAAAAGTAATTTTCCCCCAACATGCAGAAAATCATGCAGCTCTATTTTAATGGCGGTAAACAAACCATTTTTGCTGAAATACATTATATATGCGGTTCAGAAAATAGGCAACAAGCCCCTAATAAAAGGAATCATGCATTTAATAATAACATCAGCGTCTATGACGAGTGCTGTACCTGGACGTTCTGAAGAGCCAGGTTCTCTCTAGCACTTCCTCCATTAGCTCGGAACTGAGGCCACTTCCCTGTGACCATGGAGAAGATTCCCAGCATGCCTTTCACTGCCATGTCAATGTTGATATTTAGGTGATTGCTGAGAGGAGAACAGATATAAATCAAATGGCACAATAATACATTTTTAAATTACTACTATTAAATTGCATACTTAAGAAGAGATATATAAGAGTATGGAAGCTTGTTTTCACCACAGAATAAAAACTAAAAAAGGTAATTGCGACTTTTATCTCAAAATTCATACTTTTTTTCTCACAATTGCGAGTTTACATCTCGCAGTTCTGACTTTTTATCTCAGAATTGCATGATATTAAGTCGCAATTGCATGTTATAAAGTCAGAATTGTGAGATATAAACTCGTAATTGTGAGATAAAAAGTCGCAATTATCTTTTAAAATGTTTTATTCTGTGCCGGAAACAAGCTTCCATAGAAGAGACTTCATTTTTAAACTCATTTAAAAAATCGTGACTATTCCAAACTTTTGACTGGCAGTGTATGTATATATATATATATATATATATATATATATATATATATATATATATATATGTATGTGTATATATATATATCAATCATATGTATCAATCAAATGTTTGCCATGTCATCCACTGACCTGCCGATCTGAGCAGCGAGATCTTTGGCTCTGTTGCATGTGTCCTCAGAAGAGTTTTCACTAGACATGTAGCATGTGGTAAAGAGGCGTCCACACAGCTCACGCGGGTCCTCGGGCCTGTAGGACGAATCGTTGACCACACGCTGCACATCGTCCAGAACCTGACAATCTGAGACGAATGGTGCACACGTTTAAGCCTCTAGATTACATGTTCTTATGTTTTGAAGACCTATTGTGTGTGTGTTTTGGACTTACTGCCATCTTTGACGGCTTGGCAGATCTGCACACACATGGAGTACACAATACAGGCAGAAGATGAACTGTCCACACCACCACTAAGAGGAAGAAGGAAGCCAGCCTGAAAACAACAAAACACACAAACCTCATTAGCTAAACATATCTCCACATTCACTGCCAAAAGCATAAACATGCTATTAAAAATATTAGCTAAGAAGATTGGTAACAAAACAAGCACAAAGAGTAAAGCACATAAACATTAATATTAACATGCATCATAGAATAAAATAAAAACATACCTGTCCACTCCTTCTTAAGTAGTCCCATAACCAACAGGCAGGACCAAGGCTGAAATAACACCCAAAATATATATTTAATATTGTAATAATTGATTTAATAAATGCTGCATCAATTTATAACACCAAACAGTGCATATGTGCCCTCTGGTTTACTGTATAGTGTTTTAAATAGATTCATATTTGGGTTTTACACTTCTCACAGTTTCTACTAAACAGATATGATAAAAACAGTCAGGAATAAATGTGTGTCACAAGGTACTCCTAAAACCTCTATAGTATAAATAGTCTCACTGGACCAGAACACATTTCATTTAAACCACATGGCAATTCTGGGTGAACTGGCTGCTCTTTAAGTCATAATTGGGTTTGCAGGACTCTTTTTGTTCTGTTTTATGGTGTACTAATGTACAGCTTCACTAGAGAGAAGCTCACACATCTCTGTTTCTAACAAGTGTGCTGAAAACACACTGGAAAAGTGAAGCCAAAACATTTCGATCGCCTCCTGGTGGCTGGCTGCAGTATAGGTCATAAACCCCGTCCTCTTCATGTAATCAAATGGGGCGAGAAACACTAAAAAAATCCAAATAACTTTTTCCAAAGATGGTTACTGTCATGTAGTTCTTTTCACACACAAGTGTTTGTTTTTCCAAGAAGAATAGATGCTATAAAAACAGGGTGTAACATCATGATTGACAGCTGTGCGTGTGGGAGTGTGGGCGGGACCTTCATATTTGACTCTGGCTCCAAATGACGTAATCGGTGAAAAATATTTTGGCAGCATTTTTCTACTCGTGACTTTTGCACCCCACTGTTCATGCATATATACTGAAGTTAATTTTTCTCTGTGAAAAGTTACCTGATCTCTTCTTCTGGGGTGTTGAAGATCCACTCCATAGGCTGGTGTGTGGGCAGACACCTGTCATCACAGTCAGACAGACAGAAGTCCGTTTTCATCCTTTGATACGCTTTGTGCTCATATTCCTGTACAGTGAGAAAAATATTTGAAGCATGGTAAGTTATTTAAAAATCCAAAAGAAAACAAAACAAGGAACTCCCGCACATTATCAATACTTGCAAATGAGTGTCAAAATTGTATTAGCAACGTTTCAGTCTCACGACCTTCACCAGGCATATGAAAGCATTCTTTAGAAATGTTGGCCCATATTGATAGGATAGCATCTTGCAGTTGATGGAGATTTGTGGGATGCACATCCAGGGCACGAAGCTCCCGTTCCACCACATCCCAAAGATGCTCTATTGGGTTGAGATCTGGTGACTGTGGGGGGCATTTTAGTACAGTGAACTCATTGTCATGTTCAAGAAACCAATTTGAAATGATTCAAGCTTTGTGACATGGTGCATTATCCTGCTGGAAGTAGCCATCAGAGGATGGGTGCATGGTGGCCATAAAGGGATGGACATGGTCAGAAACAATGCTCAGGTAGGCCGTGGCATTTAAAGGATGCCCAATTGGCACTAAGGAGCCTAAAGTGTGCCAAGAAAACATCCCCCACACCATTACACCACCACCACCAGCCTGCACAGTGGTAACAAGGCATGATGGATCCATGTTCTCATTCTGTTTACGCCAAATTCTGACTCTACCATCTGAATGTCTCAACAGAAATCGAGACTCATCTGACCAGGCAACATTTTTCCAGTCTTCAACTGTCCAATTTTGGTGAGCTCTTGCAAATTGTTGCCTCTTTTTCCTATTTGTAGTGGAGATGAGTGGTACCCGGTGGGGTCTTCTGCTGTTGTAGCCCATCCGCCTCAAGGTTGTGCGTGTTGTGGCTTCACAAATGCTTTGCTGCATACCTCGGTTGTAACGAGTGGTTATTTCAGTCAAAGTTGCTCTTCTATCAGCTTGAATCAGTCGGCCCATTCTCCTCTGACCTCTAGCATCAACAAGGCATTTTCGCCCACAGGACTGCCGCATACTGGATGCTTTTCCCTTTTCACACCATTCTTTGTAAACCCTAGAAATGGTTGTGCGTGAAAATCCCAGTAGCTGAGCAGATTGTGAAATACTCAGACCGGCCCGTCTGGCACCAACAACCATGCCACGCTCAAAATTGCTTAAATCACCTTTCTTTCCCATTCTGACATTCAGTTTGGAGTTCAGGAGATTGTCTTGACCAGGACCACACCCCTAAATGCATTGAAGCAACTGCCATGTGATTGGTTGATTAGATAATTGCATTAATGAGAAATTGAACAGGTGTTCCTAATAATCCTTTAGGTGAGGTATATATCCTTTAGGTATATTTCTGATGAAGGTCGTGAGACCGAAACTTTGCTAATACAATTTTGACACTCATTTGCAAGTATTGATAGTGAGCGGGAGTTCCTTGTTTTGTGTTTTTGACCTGACTCATTTGTTTTTTTTTCCCACGCATCTGCAGGTTTGCGATGGTGATTGCTAATTAAGTTACTAAAAAATTTAATCTCATGTCTTTCAATGTCCTCTCACCATATGTGGGTGACATCTCTCTCCTCGATAGCTGCGCACATCTTCCAGATCGAGAGTGGCGGTGACAACCTCCTTCAAATCGGCAGAAACGCATCAGATTGATCGAACTGAAATGTTTAGCATTTTTCTCAAAGCCACTTGGGTGAGTTTCAACATTCAAGCACTTACTACATCCTCGAGTGAGAACTGCGCTCCTCTGGCAACAATATCTCCATTAATGGCAATCATAGCACAGCCATCATAGTACAGACGGTCTCCATCACAGCCCTTCTGATTGGCAAACAGATAAATCCCTCCACTCTGAAACATATCCACAACATGTGAGCGCCACAAATTGAAAAAATAGCTGGAATATATAAAGTCACCTTTGTCTTTGCAGAGGCCACTTGAAGTTGAGTTGGTTTCATATATACATATACTGTACATACATTACCGGGCAAAAGTTTGGAAGTTTTTTAATGTTTTTGAAAGTATTCTCAATCTCACCAAGACCACATTTATTTGATCAAAAATACAGTAATACTGTGAAATATTATTACAATTTAAATGCACTGGCTTCTGTTGTAATATATTTGAAAAAGTTTTTTTATTCCTGTGATGCGAAGCTGAATTTTGTCTGCATCATTACTCCAGTCTTCAACGTCACATGTATTACACATATGAATATATTTGTGTGTATAAATGTGTTTACCTTTGTGGTGGCGGATTTGACCAAGTTCACCCTGTGGTCAGCCTTACGTAGCTCATGGTAGCTTGCAGAGGAATTGGTAAAAATCTCAATGCCATCTAAACCCATGTCAACATGTGGACTAAAGAAAGAAGTAAAAGAAAGTTCAATTGTGAAATTAAACTGTTTTATTTTCATATCATAAAACACATGTCTAAATGTTCTCAGCAGGAGATTAAGGAAGGATTTAAGGAACAACCTAGTGAGGATTCATTAAGAATATTAATTTCTAGGGATTCACGATATATCGGCCACTGAAATATGATAACTTTTAATGTTATCAGCCCAATAAGAAAATTTGTCCAATATATTAAAGCTGATAAATAATTAATTATTTCCTTCTGGTGAGACGCTTCAGATGCCATGATGATGCCATGAGTTCGCCGTGATGGTTTTGAATTGCTTGAAATATGATTGAAATCACTTCAAAAAAGGAAAAGAGTGTTAAGTGCAACATGCAGCACAAGTCTGTCCTATAGTTCGCTTAAAATTATTATGAAAACATTACAATTGTGTGTTTGGGACATGACTTTTGTTTTTGTAATCAGGATCTCAAAATGTGTCTAAAAATTCGGATTTAGATTTATCGGCTTTCAAATATTAAGAATTACCGGCTAAATTTTCATATCTATTGCTTTTCTATTAATTTTCCATTCATATAGTATTGATGAGATGATTATTTGCAGAATAATACCTCCTGGGGTTCCACAGTTCGGCACAAATCTCACTCCCTATGCAGGTGTCCTTGGTGGACAGCACCCCGTCTCCAAACGGCACTGTGGTCTACCAATGAGGACAGCTGACATTACTATACATGCCTAGAGAAATTTACATTTTATGCATGCATATATTAAATAATCATAGTTTCATGAAATGCTTTGTTGATTCATTTTTGAAGTGACGAGGAAGCATACTTTACCTGCCCTGTCACATCTTGGATCATTCTGGGTAGAAAGTACTCCTCAATATGTCTGCAAATATGTCATTGTGATTTATCGCTGACTTTGCTGGGAAAATATTTAACAAATATAACATGGAATATACTTTGCATACCTGGGTCGACTCCATGGTGAAAACCATCGAAATTCCCTGTTGTTGCCATAATTAGCCAAGAGCATTTTAGGACGGATTAACAGTATCTGTCTGTCAGATACAAAAACATTAGACATAAATGCATATTATTGTGTTATTATAATAATACGATCAATAAGCAGCTGTAATGCAAATGCTTTATACTACTGTACTGTAGTAAAATCATACTTGTTCAAGAAGATGACTCTGCAGTTATATCGAACATTGTGATGCATGACAGGCCTGAGGAAGAAGCACATCAAAAAAAATTTTTAATCCATTAGAAATCATAAAACATATTTATAAATTATTTTTTTCCGAATGTTTTACTTACATTCCCACATCACAGATGATATCTTGGGTCAAAGGAGATTCTAGTAGAGACTTCAGAACCTGGAAACAGTGTAGCAGTGTGTCTGACTCGTAGAAGTGATCTGCACAGCCGTAGCCACTGATGCAAAGAACACATTTACTCATATTATATCATACATTATATCATTAGTTACTCATTATACTGAATTAGTTCATTGTGTACTTTATTTTATGCTGATTTGTTCAATGTATTTTTCTCTAATTAAAATTAAAAATACAATTTTTTTAATTCAATACTTTATGAGCATACGCCAATACAGTGTGTCGTTATTCTCAAATGTGAGAATAAATGCATCACACATTCGTTAAAATCTGCAGTCTGTGGAAGACAATATTAACGTTACCAGATTTCTAGCTCTGGCCCCAGTCTGTACTTGGCTCCTTTCTGCTTGGCTATCTCAATACCTGTTTTGGAGACAAAAGTAGATATAAAAATGAGGACGAGGTCACTTTAAGATCGTAAGAACTTTAGTAGTATTTAGTAACGGACTACTGGTGAGAAATTGCATATGAAAAGTCGGAACTTACTTTTAAGTATCCTTGACAAGTTCCCTTCAAAATCCAGAGCCCACTGATTCAAGCAGCAAGTCGCTAGTGTAACCTTGCGACCCATTTTGCACAGCTAGAAATGATTTAAAATGTATCAAAACAAGTCTGCACCTGACTGTAGTTGCGCAACAGCACTCGAGTCGAAACTTTTACTTACTGTAGTCCCATTTCCGGACTGTACAATCATGCACTTCAAAATAAAAGTTTCGCGTAAGGAAGGCTAAGGAACTCCACTGAAGCAGTGCTTTGGAATAAATATTTAGGTTAAACATACTTTGCTCAAGAAAAGTTGTAAATAATATATCTTTTTAAGTATAAACACTTAATTGAGTCAAGCTGCTTTTTCACTAAAAATCACCAGAATACATTTTAAATGAATAAATAATACATTTAGTAATAGATGTTATAATAATTTTTTATCTTACGTCCGAAGTAAAAAAAAAAAAAAAGTTTTTTTAATGGCAGTTACATATATTATTAACTTTTTTGCTCATTGATCCACCCCATGCGGTAAGTTAATTATTCGCATGTGCCAGTGGACTAAATAAAGCTTTTAAGTGTGTTAATAAAAAGGCTGATATTTTCCTTAGAAAGAAATTATTTGTAACTGACGAATTACAATTTGACATCATTTCTCAATCATTAGGCACTTAAAAATAAAAGTTTAGCGTAAGGAAAGCAATTTAAATATATTTAAAATATATTTACAGTAAACTGCAGAAGGTATTGAGGTTAGACATTCTTTGCTCGAGAACATGCAACTGGTCTGTCAAATTATTAAACTACTATCAACCTAAAATATAGTTTCAACGTATTTAAAGATTTAAAACAAAAAACGCATACAATTGAGTCAATCTGCTTTTTCAGTAATAAAATATTATTATTTAATTGTGTTTAGGATTATGTTTGATTATTTGTAAATACTCCCTGTTAAAAACTGACGAATTGCGATTTGTCATTGTTTATTATTCCTGCGTAAATGTGGTGCAGCTGGAAGCCCTTCATGAGCTGAGCTCATCAGGCGCTCATGGGTTCAGGTCTCACTTGTCCAATCACTGACAAGAGGATGCATTTCGCCTCTATCTGATTGGATCAATGGTCATGACGATGAATAAAGGGTGGAGTTCTAACTTGACCAGAGTCTCCCCTTTACCATGCCTTTACTCGTTACATCCATGGTTACATCACTGTGAACATCTGGGCAGCGTGAAGTGGCGCAGCATCACCCTTATAACTGTAAGCATTATTGAACTTTTTGAACAGTTGCTTTTATGCATTTGAAAGCTACGTTTTATATTAAGTCGATATATCAAGATTGCATACAGCATATTCAGATCTCTGCGTACGTATTCAGCGCTTAACTCTAGATGGATGGGGTAATTACAACTGTCACATTGTCACACTGGAGACTGACATTGATATGATAACTATAATCTCACACTCTAGTAAGCATGTTAGGGCAGGAGTCGTATTTCACGGATTAAGCTGAAGCAGCACCTTTTTACTTTCCAGAAGAATAACGCACGTTAACCCCTGACGTCATCTCTGCGTGATACGTGATTGGCTGTTTTTGGTCACTTTTAGCTTTGTTGATTTTCTGACAATAAACTCTTTAAAAGTCATGAAATTAACGTTTGCTAACACCTCAAATTTCATGAACATCATGTCCACCAAATCTACAAAAATGTTATGTGTTAAATAATAATGATGATGCATAGCCTATACATCTATAAATGGAGTAACTAGCATTTTATGTTCTATTTAAAAAAAAAGTGCACAATAAGAATAGCCTACTCAACACAAAAGTGATATTTACCTTGATACCTCATATTATATCTCATACACTGAAAATGTTGCCTTTTTGGTAACGTTTTATTAAAACTTTGTTCTTTGTTGTAGTGGAAAGTATGCCTCTACTGAAAATGATTTAGATTATTTCACTCTTTTTTATATTACCATACTTTAAAAATTTTTTTTGTTTTTATTATCCTATGTACCTTTTTATTCATGCGTTTTGTACCCATTTCATATGAAGTGTCTTTAATTATCATTTGATACAATGCAGTTATTGTGTACATACATGTTTTTACATTGTACTTATTTATATATATTGCAATTCAACACGAAGAACATTAATTACTATCAATCTTTTTTTGACATGGTAGTTAATTTTTTTTTTTTTGTTGCATAAATGATTATGATATTACATATTAGAAACCATGTAACCCTGAATTGGACATTTCTTTTGATGTTGTTAATATGCAGAAGTTCAAATAATAAAAGACGCGACAAGTTTACAATTGACTACAAACCCGCAAACCTAAAAAAAAAATTAAAAAAAAAGATTGAGACAGAGGAACTAGCTTTGCTTGTATAACATAAGCACACAATTCATAACCTCTTATCAGTTGGAGAGATAACATTATGTGTCACCGCACTAAATGCAACAACCCTGTTCCTCTAAAACTGATATTTGATATGATAAACTAAGCTATTTAAAACCATTGAATGTCCCATTAACTTTTTCAGTTGATGCAAATGTCATTACTTATCATATTTAGCACATATATATATATACAGGCCTAACACCTACATTGTGTTATCTGTTATCTGCAGTGCACTTTGTTCTCCACTTTATGCCAGAGACGTGTTTACCATCTCAGAGGTTATTCTTATGTTCTTCCCCACTATTCTCTCTTTCTAAATCTCACTCTCACAGACATCCATGATGGCAGCCGATGCTGTGAGAAAGCGCCACAAGGGTAGCTCTAACGGAGCACAGGCAGGGCCGAGAGACCAGGGACAGGAGCCGGCTCAATGGGGAAGAGCATGGTCAGTCACTGTTCATAAAACATGGTTTGGTCAGGTTCAATATTATAACGTATATGTGATAGTGTGGAGCTAATAAAATGACAAAATGATTTGAATTGTGTAAATTTGAATTATTTGCAAGTGTAATCTAACAAAATTGAATTTTAGGTGGTAGTTTAAATAGTTCTGAATTTGATTTTTTTTTTTTGACGAATATTGAACATTTGAAATTTAACAAATTGAAATGTTTTTATGGCTGAATTGTATAGACATGTATTTTCTAACAGCTAGTTTTTTTGTTCTGAATTCAAATACTGCAAATATTCAGTTTAAAAAAATACAGATTCAAGTTTTCAAGATGAAGAAATTCGGAACTTCAAATTCAGTTTTCTAAAATTCAATCTCAAAAATGCAGGTCTTACAGAAAGTATGTCACAGGTCATCCACAGGGAAGAGTAGATGATCTCAGAAAAGTCGAACAGAGCATTTTGGCCAATTAGGGACTGCAGAAGTTTTCCAGCTGAACGTGAATTTTTGAGATTGAATTTTAGAAAATTGAATTTGAAGTTCTGAATTTCTTCATCGTGAAAACTCGAATCTGTATTTTTTTAAACTGAATATTTGCAGTATAAGAATTCAGAACCAAAAAAATAGCTGTTTGGAAATACATGTCTATACAATTCAGCCATAAAAACATTTCAATTTGTTAAATTTCAAATGTTCGATACTAGTTTAAAAAAATCAAATTCTATTTAAACTACCACCTAAAATTCAATTTTGTTAGATTACACGTGCAAATAATTCAAATTTACACAATTCAAATCATTTTGTCATATTATTAGCTCCATATGATAGTAGTTTTATTTGAAGTGAATTACTGATTTAACCCATCATTCTGAACATGAATTTGGAATTATCTTAGGTTAAAAAAAGTTTAGCTTGCTACTATTTCTGTGTTCAGTCACTAAAGCTGTGTGAGCCACCCAAAGGAATCTACTAATCAATAACACTGGCATTATCAATGCATTATTTATATTTATACAAAACATACAAGTTTCAAAAGACATGAGAAAATAATGACAGAATGTAATTTTTTATGAGCTATTGCTTTAATAAACTTGTTAGCAGACCAGACACATGCAGATTCAAATACACAATTATATGCATCACGGTTTCATGACCATTTCAATATAAATTAACTAAATAACTGCATAATAAAATATACTAATGGATAACGTAGTGTAATGTCATTTAATAATGTTTGTGAATTGTATCATATAAAGTGTTTTTAAAATGTAAAATATGTTTTTTATATATATATATATATATATGAAGAGTTCAGATGCAAAAGCCTCTAAGTGCCATCTGAAATTTTCTTCTAGAATGATCATTTTTATCAAGCTTGTAAGTTCAGTAATTTCACTTGAATGACAATGAAAATTACCTATTAATTGTCATTTAAGTGAAATTACTGAACTTAAATATACTAGCTTGATAAAAATTATCAACCTAGAAGAAAAATTCAGATGGCACTTAGAGGCTTTTGCATCTGAACTCTTCATATATACTTCAGTAATCGGTTGCAAAACAAAACTCAGACACATAAATTACATTATAAAGTTGAATCTTCAGTGGAATATTTGGAACGACCACACCTGATAATGTAACAAGGGATGCACCGAAATGAAACAATAATTCTCTATATGTGAATGCCGATTACCGATATATTGGCCGATAAATCTAAATCCAGATTTTTATATAATTTTTGAGAGCTTGGTCGCAAATACAAAAGTCTCACCATTAAAAGCCATGTCCCAAACACACAATTATAATGTTTTTATAACAATCTGATCTAGCCTATATGACAGACTTGCATGTTGCACTTGACCGTATTTCCCTTTTTTAGGTGATTTCAATCATATTTCAAGCAATTCAAAACCATCATGGCGAACAGTGCGCATCTGAAGCTTCTCAGCTGAAGGAAATAATCCATTATTTATAGGTATTAATATATCGGCCAAATTTTCTTATCGAACCGATAACGATAACATTAAATTGAACGTATATCAGCCGATACAGATATGGTGGCCGATATATCGTGCATCCCTAAATGTAACAAATCAGGCTGACAATGTCATCAATTCCTAAAATATTCCTGTTTTCACTCATACTGAAAACCTGTGTATCCCTGTAGGGAGGTGGACTGGTTCTCTCTGACCAGTGTGATCCTGCTGCTGTGCTTCGCCCCCTTCATCGTGTTTTTCTTCATCATGGCGTGTGATCAGTACCAGTGCTCCATCAGCCATCCGTTACTGGACCTCTACAACGGTGACGCCACCCTGCTCACCATCTGGACCCGGGCCCCTTCCTTCACATGGGCCGCTGCCAAGATCTACGCAGTCTGGGTCACATTTCAGGTGTGCAGAATCACAGAAGAACACAGAACAAAGACCGTTTGTAGTGAGAAAAATATGGACTTGAACTGTGAGGTCCGGTTGTCTCTACACTAGGTGGTGCTGTACATGTGGGTTCCAGATTTACTGCATAAGATCCTTCCAGGCTACGCGGGAGGAGTTCAGGACGGGGCCCGAACACCTGCAGGTAATCAAACATACATCATTCATTTATCAGAAATATTCATGTACATTTACTCCATTGACTAGCTTTTGGAAGATGTGGTAGAATGTACACTGGTGGACAAAGGTTTGGAATAATTCAGATTTGAATAATAATTACTTTCATAATTTGACTCTCCAAGGCTAAGTATATTTGATTAAACATGTTAAAATATTTGTTTTCTAATTCAATATAGTTTAATCCTGTGATCAAAGCTGAATTTTCAGCATCATTACTCCAGTCTTCAGTGTCACACGATCCTTCGGAAATCATTCTAATATGTATTATTGATATTGAAAACAGTTTTTGCTGCTTAATTTTTGTGTAACATCTATCTTTATTGTCACTTGAATCATGAATTTCCCTGTTGAATAAAAGTAATGTGTATATATACACAGGTGAAACTCGAAAAATTAGAATATCGTGCAAAAGGTCATTTATTTCAGTAATTCAACTTAAAAGGTGAAACTAATATATTATATAGACTCATTACATGCAAAGTGAGATATTTCAAGCCTTTATTTGTTATAATTTTGATGATTATGGCTTACCGCTTATGAAAACCCCAAATTCAAAATTAGAATATTGTGAAAAAGTTTTCATAAGCTGTAATCCATAATCATCAAAATTATAACAAATAAGGCTTGAAATATCTCACTTTGCATGTAATGAGTCTATGTAATATATTAGTTTCACCTTTTACGTTGAATTACTGAAATAAAACTTTTGCACGATATTATAATTTTTCGAGTTTCAACTGTGTATATATATATAAATTATTTATTTATTTATTTTTACTTACTTTCCCCCGACTTTTAAATGGTAGTGTGTCACAGATTCCACGGAATATTAAGCAGCAAAAACTGTTTTCAAGATTATAATAATCTGAAATATTTATTGAGCAGCAAATCATCATATTAGACTGATTTCTGATGGATCATGTGACACTGAAGACTGGAGTGATGATGCTAAAAATATTGCTCTGATCACAGGAATAAATTACATTTCAAAAAATATATTCAAATAGAAATCAGTCATTTTAAATTGTAATACTATTTCACAATATTATATTTTTTTCTGTATTTTTGATCACATAAATGCAGCCTTTGTGAGCAGAAGAGACTTAATTATTCTTAATACTTCATTGATGTAATATGGATGTGTTGCTTTCTCTCTTATTGCCAGGTTTGATTAATAAGTATGAGGTCAACGGTCTGCAGTGCTGGATAATCACTCATGTTTTGTGGGTGGCTAACGCTCAATACTTCCACTGGTTTTCACCAACCATCATAATTGACAACTGGATCCCTCTGTTATGGTGCACCAACATCCTCGGCTATGCCGTGTCCACTTTCGCTTTCATCAAGGCTTATCTGTTCCCTACCAACCCGGAGGACTGGTGAGAAAAGACATTCTGATTATTTACTGTACATACAGTGGGTAAATAGTCTACACAAATCCTCAACAAATGAATCCACGTAAAATCATTTCAGATTTTTTTTTCACATACAAGTTATTATTGAAATCAAAAAGAACAACGCACGTTCTTTGTATTTGCTAGACATGGCTTAACACATATATCCGGGGTTAATCAGCATCAATTAAATGACTGAAGGATTTAAAAAGGTCTTTAAAAGTCTTAATTCCACAATCAGAGCAAAAGGCTTCAATTCATAAAGTCATGCATGCACTGCAAAAAAAGTGAATATCTTCCTCAGTTTTTGTGTCTTGTTTTCCAGTAAAGACATCTAAACATTCTTAAATCAAGATAGATTTACTGGAGAAGCTAAATTGAGATATGAACTCTTATTTTCTGAGACTTCTAACTGAGATTACACTTAAAACAAAAACAAATGTGTCAATGGTTTTGAATTTATTTTAATCATAAACTCACTTCATTTTGATCAATTTCACAGAAAACAAGACGACTTCTTACACTATACCACTTTGCTTCTCCAGTAAATGTATCTTGATTTAAGAATCTTATTGGACTGGAAAACAAGACAAAAATACTGAAGACTCTCAAATACTGCGGTTTCTCCCTCAACATTTACATTTAGAGCACATGTTCTGTTCCCTTGACTTTATTCCTTGGATTTTCTTTACTTGGTCTTTAAAAAGTCTTATATCTACCTTCATAAAATCTACAGAAACCCTATTATGAAATTCATGTTCACACTAAACGGGCTCCGTCTTGTTCATGTGTGATCTGCAGTAAATTCACAGGCAACATCTTCTACAACTACATGATGGGAATAGAGTTCAACCCTCGTATAGGAGAATGGTTCGACTTCAAGCTTTTCTTCAATGGCCGGCCTGGTATCGTGGCGTGGACTCTGATTAACTTATCCTATGCTGCCAAACAGCAGGAGCTGTACGGTTACGTGACAAACTCCATGATCCTGGTCAATGTTTTGCAAGTGAGTCATGGAGCCACTAGGTGGCATTGTGAAACAACTTAACTATTGCTCATACTTCACTACAAAACCTTTACCACTGCCCTACAACATGCAGTGGTAAAGCTTGATGTGTTTTGTACTTTAGTGCATTCACTTAGTTGGCTTAAACTCCGCCCCTTTCTCACAATCAGCTAATTTGCATATATTTCTAAAAATATATATATGTTTGGATAATCAAGTAAACCAAAGTTGATTCAGTATAGTAAGTGTTATTCTCATGATTACTTAATGAAAGATTTCACAGCAAAACACATACCACAACATGTTTTTAGAAGTATACTAAAAAGGCCTTTTACCTGCTAAAAAAGTATAAACTATCAATTGTCACGGGACGTGGTGGTAGGACGGACGAGAAGATGAACAGGAAACAGGATTTTAATAATGAAACTAAACAGGAACCACAACACACGCTATACTTAAACGAGAACCGAACCAGGACTTACTGAACACAGGGAAACTAAGTACAGATACAAATGAACCCTAACGAGGTGAGGACAGGTGACACAGATGATGATGATGATGATAAACAGGTGGGTAATGAGGGAGTGAGTTCAGATGTGGAGACAAGGAGGATTCTGGGAAGTGTAGTGAAGACGAAGACAGGATGGTGCAGACCATAGATATCCATAATAAAGGCTAGATGTCTTACGGCAGAGTCTCTATCGTCATCACCGGCGGCCATCTTGTCACAGGCAAGCTTTCTGGCGTGCCCTGATGCAAGATGAGTGATCAGCACGAACACAAATACTCTTATCTCGTTGAAATCTTGACGGATTTACAAACGGTTTGGTTTCGTACAAACGTTATTAACGTGGCTATATTTCTGGATGATTATTTATTGATACACTTATTATTCATAAGTGTGCAGTGTCATAACTACATCTCTGACGTTTATAACAAACCAAACCGTTTGAAAATTGGTAGAAAATTGAGCAAGTTATGGTTATTTAAAAAGTACATGCACCATTAACACAATGTTACGAGTGAACGAGCTGCCTGTGACAAGATGGCCGCCAGGTGCTGACGTCGCCCTCCATTGGCCAGCAGCGCGGACGAGACATCTAGCCTTTATTATGGATATCTATGGTGCAGACGATGACTGTGACATCAATCAGTCGACCAAAAAGCACGTGGTAGATTGTGTGCAACAGGTTTTTCAGCAAAGTTTTGATCATGTTGATCATTTAGAGGCTTTAGAAATGTACATATCAAATATGATACAGGAGGCTAAGTAGGGTTAAAATTTAGCTTCAATTTGCAAAATAAAGGTTTAGTGTTGCATAACATTTAATTAGTCACAATTGATCAGATGATGGCTAGATTTAGTAAAACATTTTCTATATTGATTCATAATTGATTCATTATTATTTATTTTTAATCCATATTATTCCCATCACTACCTCATATCACTAATGTGCCCTCTTTCTTCTCTAAGGCCATCTATGTATTGGACTTCTTCTGGAATGAAGCCTGGTACCTCAAGACTATAGACATCTGCCATGATCATTTTGGCTGGTACCTGGGCTGGGGAGACTGTGTGTGGCTCCCGTTCCTCTACACACTGCAGGTGTGTGTCAGCGCTTGACTTCTGTTGGTTGTGGCATCTACAATATTGGATTCGCTATTTTATCGAGCTGAATACATTTAGAATCACAATTGACCGTTCGAAAAGACAGCGTGGAGAAAATGTTGTCCTCTCTTTAAGAAATTGAAACAATAAATACCTTTTTGTGGCTCTTTAATGTGTCGTGACAGATCGTGAACCGATCATCTCTTCCTTCTAGTCAACTTCTAGTTAACATGTTTAGCATCAAATAAACATGAATGAACACCAGAAGGAATGTTGTTTCAACCGCGAAAAGACGTCAGTACACACCGTTTTTTTTAAGTTCAAGTCAACCGACGTTAATCTAATAACTCCTGACTGTTTTGTTTGACACAAAATTGATGGATGGCGGATTATGATTTGTCAGATCGCCTGTCAATCAAACTCCCGGCGAAGGGTGAATTGTTTTTGTTTAAAATAGAGATCACGATTCTGAACAAAATAACGTAATTTACTAGAGGTTCTGACAAAAATGTTAATTCCTGCAGGCTTTAAGGGTTAGTTCACCCAAAAATGAAAATTAAGTCATTAATTACTCACCCCCATGCTGCACCAACCCCGTAAGACCTTCGTTCGTCTTCGGAACACAAATGAAGATATTTATGATTAAATCTGAGAGGTTCATGACTGCTACATAGGCTCCCTAAGGGAATGACACCGGACGGCCCAGAAAGTCATTAAAGAAAATGTTTAAATATTCCATGTGACAACAGTGGCTCAACTATAAGTTTATCAAGCGACGAGAATACTTTTTGTGCGAAAAAACAAACAAAAATAACGACTTTATTCGACTTTCTTTTCTTCCTTGTAGGCCTGAAACGAGACTTCAAGAGATTTCCACGACGCATGCGCGAGAATTGCGATCTCCTTCAACTACTTCAGTTCAGTTCTCGCACATGCGTCGTGGAAATCTCTTGAAGTCTCGTTTCAGGCCTACAAGGAAGAAAAGGAATAGTCGAATAAAGTCGTTATTTTTGTTTGTTTTTTCGCACAAAAAGTATTCTCGTCGCTTGATAAACTTATAGTTGAGCCACTGTTGCGACATGGAATATTTAAACATTTTCTTTAATGACTCTCTGGGCCGTCAGGATTCATTCCCTTAGGGAGCCTATGGAGGAGTCATGAACCTCTCACATTTAATCATAAATATCTTCATTTGTTTTCCGAAGACGATCGAAGGCCTTACGGGGTTGGTACAGCATGGGGGTGAGTAATTAATGACTTAATTTTAATTTTTTGGGTGAACTAACCCTTTAATTCATTTGAATAAATGTTTTTCTTTTTAAATCGGGTTGAATGAATGATTCAATGACTCCCTAAACTTTACTTGTTTCATTACTGGATGAATCAGCATTTTTTGAACGAATCTCTTGAAAGAATAATTCAGTGACAAACACTTTATTTAACAGTTACTTGTGGCCACCTACTGGCGTAACGATGTAATTGAACTTTGCTCAATAACTCAACAGAACTATGAACTTTAATCCCAGTACTCCTGTGATCATTTGTATTATTGTAACAGAAATAATGATCCTGTGTGGTTCAAAAGACTGTTTGTGAAGCTGTTTCATACCTATCAAGTGTGCCGCACACAAGCCAAAACATTTTGATCGCCCCCCTGGTGGCCGGCTGCAGTCTAGGGCATAAACTCAAGATGTCAACGGTTATTTATAAAATATTTAGGCTTTTTTTTCTACAGTGTAGAGACACGTCTTCCATCTTGTTTTACAGTCTATGATACTTATTCGGGACAACTGCTCTCTCTGAGTCAGCGGCAGCGCCAATGCAGATGTTCGCTGTGATCGTACTTGTCAAAGGTTTAATAGACATTGCTGAATCACTGTCATTTAGGAATAAGATCGCATTGGTGTTTGAGTCGCGTTTAAAGTCTGTTTAGAGAGAACGGTTTCATCTTAGCGGCCCCTAATTTATTAACAAATGATCATTTCGACGGAAGTGAATCAATCAAAACTGACTTTAGCTGGAAAATAACATTATTCAAGAACCGCTATAAAACCAAACCAATCTCTGTTACCTTAAATTACATGTTTATCTCTGTAAAACTGCTTTGAAACAATCTACATTGTTAAAAGCGCTATATAAATGAGGATGACTTGACTTGACTTGAATCGCCATCGCCATCTTGTAACGATTAATCGCGCAGCTCTAATATTTTAGTTGATCCTTCACCTCATACGCAGCTTCATTGATTTCAATAGGAGAGTGATGCTGTTTATGACATGTAGATCTTGATTCATGTTCTTGTTTTTTAGGGCCTTTACCTGGTCTACAACCCCATCCAGCTTTCTACACCCCACGCCACAGGCGTCCTCATCCTGGGTCTGACGGGCTACTACATCTTCCGCTCAACCAACCACCAGAAAGACCTTTTCCGTCGCACAGAGGGTAACTGCAAAATCTGGGGCAAGAAGCCCACCTTCGTGGAGTGTTCGTACCGATCGGCCGACGGCGGCCTTCACAAGAGCAAACTGATGACCTCAGGGTTTTGGGGAGTGGCTCGCCACATGAACTACACGGGCGACCTGATGGGCTCACTGGCGTATTGCATGGCCTGTGGTGGAGATCACTTACTGCCCTATTTTTACATCGTCTACATGACCATCCTACTGGTGCACCGCTGCATTCGTGATGAGCACCGCTGTGGAAACAAGTACGGCAAGGACTGGGAGCGCTACACCAGTGCCGTGCCCTACCGTTTACTGCCGAACATCTTCTAGTGCGGCCCACCATATCCCAGATCGCTTTTCAGCCACGTACAGGAAAGCACTTCGCCTAGTTATTTTCTGTGGCTATTTGTACTTATTTGTTAACAGCTAGCTCTTTTATGGGAGTGTGCGTGGAAGGTTTTACAAAGATTATTTTGCCTTTTAGTGAGTGAGTGAGTGAGTGCGAGCGTATGAATATATCAGTACAAGATTATCAAGGTGACACTACATTACAGAATGACACTTAAAAATATATATACTGTTATCAACTCAAGTCTTAATAAGCTCTATCTTTTTTTTAGAAGACTCACTGTAATAGCTCATTATTGTTGTGGATGCAAATAGATACAAGTCTATAAGTCCAGAAATGCTCGGACTGCAGCTTACTGCATTTCTATTCATGTTTTTTTCTACCAACCAAACTACTGAAATAAAAGTTGCTCACTTTGTCTTTGGTTTTTCTCCTGGTGAAAACCTTATCAAAAAGGTGGAAACCGTTAAAAAAGAGAGAAAAAAAAACAGTGCAAGTAAAACGCCTGTGATAAAGCATTTAAAAAAAAGTATTAAGTAACACTTTTACTTCTCTAAACTATGTTTAATGCATTAATTACGCCATTTAATGCACCTTATCATGCATTTTATGGTCTCATCAATAATTGTAAACACACTTTATCTATTCAACGAACACACCTTTTGAAAGTATAATGCACTAAAACACATGACAAACAACCAATTTCAGATGTACCAACAAATCTGCTATATATTATAATAAATTTTAGCTTTGGTCACAATCATTTATTAAAGATATAATGCATTATAAAGTACATTATGAATACCTTTAATACATTATGCATAAAGGCATTTGTCAGTCGCTTTGGATAAAAGCTTCTGCTAAGTGATTAAATATAAATGTAAGTAAAGTGTTACCAAAAGTTCAAATTCATTCAGTACTAAATGTTGACATTACTTGCAATTAAAAAAAAAAAAGTATAAAAAAATGAAATAAGTGAAACTGTTAATGCACACATCCTCAGTTTAAGTATGATGACACTCCGAGATCTTCATTTAGCACAGCAACAAGCCTGACACAAGAACACACAAAGTCACATTTAGTTTATCTTACATATAATAATACACTTGAAACAGGTAGGCTACACATTAATAATATAACACTGAAACTTTCTCAAGCAATTTTTATCTATTTTGATCGCTGAACCATGAGCTTGGTCATTCCTGGATGGCGGGCTAATATCCCAAACACATCAATCACGCCTGCTCTGGAAAAAAAACAGACCAAGATTCATAAATACACAATACACTCTCTCCTGTGGAATACACACCCATAATACTACACTTGACGGATTGGATCATGAATCTCAATATTTTAGACATACTTGAAAGATGTCCATCGAAACATCGAACTCCATAAATATCTGAATGTATGTGTGACAAGAAATCACCTGCAAATATCAAAATACTGACATGTTGTGGTAGTCAATGTTTTAATGTTGCTTTGTTCACATGATAAGGCCGGAGACACACTGGCTGCGTGGCGTAAGCGTCTCAGCTGCGTGGCGTGTCCGTTTTTATTTCGGCTCCCATGTTAACAGGTTCACCAACCTCGGTCCTGGAGGGCCGGTGTCCTGCAGAGTTTAGCTCCAACCCCAATTAAACACACCTGAACCAGCTAATCAAGGTCTCACTAGGCATAATAGAAACTGTCAGGCAGGTGTGTTGGACCTGGTTGGAGCTAAACTCTGCAGGACATCGGCCCTCCAGGACCGAGGTTGGTGACCACTGGGTTAGAGCTTGCACACTGCCTGCGTGACACGCGCGTCTCAGGCGCGGCTCGAGCCGCGCGGAAAACGCCTGCATGCTAGAAATAGAACCGACGCCTATTTTTCACGCGACACGCAAGCGTGTTGGAAGCGTTTCCAGGCAAAATAGAATAGGAAAAGATGTTTATATGTCATTTTGTACACGAATACATATTAATAAATTACATTTTGATGGTTGAAAGTCTAGGTTTTGACATAAATTCAGATATAGGCCCCTACATATAATTTAAAAATAAATAATGATCAATTTTCAAATATTGCACCTGTCAATGCAGAACGAAATATTATGTAGGCCTAGTCTATTTTGCTGTCAATACTGCTGACAGTGTCTTTATATTTATGCTTAATATGAAGTAGCCTATATAGGGCTTCCACTATACGTCCTCCCTGTATCACCTAGCAGCAGCCGCGCCGCGTCAGACACGTTTCTGGTGTGCAAAGACACAGAAAACGCGACGCAGCCGCCACGCAGCTGACACGCAACAGAAACGCCACGCTCACGCCACGCAGCCAGTGTGTCTCCGGCCTAAGATTCTTCACACTGACTATAATAGACATAAGCATGTTATGGTAATGGGGTTTGCATTGATTTCCCACTTTATCTTTCTTGCAAAGCTAATACAGAACAATAGAGAAGGCGAAATGGCTGTCCAGGGGGTGATGAATGGATGAATGGGCGTCAGAGAGAAGGGAAATACATCTTCATTTGTTTTACTTGTGGTGGCGACCCCTGGATGTCTTTGAAAAGCAGATGACAACACGGACAAGACCTAACAGAGCACATGAGTGTTGTCTAATGCAAGCTTCACTATTACTGTTGCTCATATTTACCATTTTGCTATTAATTATATTTCAAAGCATGCAGCGTCAAGAGAGATGTCCTAGGCTATTACAACCGCCTAGCACCACCCAAATCACCCTTGCGTTAGGCTTTATTTTTGCATGGTCAAGTATTACGAAAACAAATTTCATAAGATTTAAAAACCTCGTATTTATCTGGAATTTTCAGACATTTTCTGATGAAATGCAAAAAATATATGAGTGACCAATGAGAATGCAGCCCGTTCAACACTACTTTATTTCCTTGTTTTTATCTGACATACAAGTTACAATGAGAGAAGTTTATATCTGTTAGAAAGCAAATAAAGAAAGGAAGAAATGAGGGTTGGGTTTTTGGTGCGTGGGAGTTTACACAACCTTGTTAGTGGTTTGGCTTATTTTCAGAGAGAAATTAAAGAGAGAATCGATCAATAAATAGTTTCGTGTACACGCTCTGGAGATTTTCCCACACAGATACGGCTGGTGTGAGAGAAGGCCTTGTTGGCTATATTTGGTTTTATGTGACCTTGAGGTGTAAACACACACAAACACAAAAAATCCCCTCCATCTCCACCTTACGTGTGACAATGCTTTACTCATAGTCTGACAAGTGGCGTTCAGACACTCCCACTCTTCCATCATGCTTTGTCCTCCCTCTCTCTATGCTTTTGTCAGGTGCGAGCTCTGTGTCTATCTCTTGAGGGATGATCAGAAAGGGCAGACTAAACAAGCCTGACACCACGACCCCAAAGGTCACCAGACTGCTCCTCTAAGACTCCACCCTGTGTTAAACAATACCACACACACGAGAATGAGACGCGACAGGCCTCGTGGACAGTCTGGCTGTGTTCGAAATCATTCACTATTCCCTACATTACTTCACTATTGTAGTTTACTTGAGGGAGTGAATGAAAACGAGTGAGTGAATTCGGACACTGAGTGCGTCAGAAGGGCTTTTTGCGTAGTTTGTTCTTGTCGTTTAATTATTATTTGAAACTTAGCAAACTGGCAGCTCCAGTAGTGATGAAAAGATTTATCTTGAACTATGTCGTGGAAACTAGCGTGTATAAACCTTTTAAAACTATTTAATAATAAGTCAAAAAGGATTTTATACCTGTATGTTATTACGTTGTAGCCACATTGGACCAGCGGTTTGGAAAATTGACGCGGGAATTCATTCACCTCGCGACTCTCAGTCACAATGCATTATGGGTATTCTCTAGCCATTGAGCGTACATCGGTTGTACACTCGTTATTGCGGTGCATTGTGGGATTGAACGAGTGCACTCGATAACGTCCACTATGGTTTTGGACACCACTAAAATGTCTGTTCCCTCAAATGGTGCCCTATTTAGGGGTATAGGGGGCGATTTCGGACACAGCATATGTGAAATATCCAAATAGTTTTTCATAGACGGCTATGAGATTAAACATAGCAAAGTCTGTCATCATTTTAGAAAATGGACACACATCTAATCATCTAATTGTTAGATTCTTCATCAAAGACCAAATTGTCTAACCCATGCAGGCTCATTGGAAATACATGCAACATTTCTGCAAAAGGATACGTTGCTTCTTGCACGTTTCGCAATCACTCAAAGTGAAATGTCCAGTGAGATGTGCTAAACAGTTTAATCTAAAACAGATAAACGTGAATCTGGCAATGTTTAGCAGGTTGGAAATGAAGGAGTGGCGCTAAAAGGTTAACCACCTACATTAAACCCTTCCCTAATCTATAAAAGCTTGTTTCTGCCACAGAATGAAAAATAAAAAAGGTAATTGCGACTTTTTTTCTCACAATGGCGAGTTTACATCTCGCAATTCTGACTTTTTATTTCTCAGAATTGCGAGCTATAAAGTCAGAATTGCGAGATATAAAGTCAGACTTGATTGATATAAAGTCGCAATTGCGTGTTATAAAGTCAGAATTGCGAGATATAAAATCAGAATTGATTGATATAAAGTCAGAATTGATTGATATAAAGTCAGACTTGATTGATATAAAGTCGCAATTGCGTGTTATAAAGTCAGAATTGCGAGATATAAAATCAGAATTGATTGATATAAAGTCAGAATTGATTGATATAAAGTCAGACTTGATTGATATAAAGTCGCAATTGCGTGTTATAAAGTCAGAATTGCGAGATATAAAGTCAGAATTGCGAGATATAAAGTCAGAATTGATTGATATAAATTCAGAATTGCGTGATTTAAAATCGCAATTGCGTGTTATAAAGTCAGAATTGCGTGATATAAAATCGCAATTGCGTGTTTTAAAGTCAGAATTGCGAGATATAAAGTCAGAATTGATTGATATAAAGTCGCAATTGCGTGTTGTACAGTCAGAATTGTGAGATATAAACTATTCTGAGGGGGAAAAAGTTAGTCTTTTTTCCCCCTTAGAATTTGCCTGATGACTCGCAATTGCGAGTTTATATCTCACAATTCTGAGAAAAGATGTCAGAATTTTGAGATATAAACTCGCAATTATGTGTTATAAATTCCGCAAATGTGTTTTCAAATGTGTTTTCATGTTTTCTTTTGTTAACATTTAGGGTAGGTTTAGTATGGAAGCTTGTTTCCGCCACTGAATAAAAAAAAATTATAATAATAATTGCGACTTTTTATTTCACAATTGCAAGATATGAAGTCAGAATTGTGAGAAATAAAGTCGCAATTGCAAGATATAAAGTCGCAATTCTGAGAAATAAAGTCGCAATTGCGAGATGTAAACTCGCAATTGTGAGAAAAAAAGTCAGAATTGTGAGATAAAAAGTCGCAATTCTGTCTTTTTTTCTCACAATTGCGAATTTATTTCTCATAATTGCTACTTTATATCTCGCAATTGCGACTTTATTTCTCAAATGGAGCTGGTTATGTGATGCGATTGCGAACATCACAATATATTCGTTTACAAATCATGCATTATGGTAAAAGCGTTTTGAGGTCATAACATAGTATTTTGCAAGGAACAAAATGGAAATATGCCTATTAATTGATAATCTGATCCTGTAATCATACAGTTGTTTGTGTTTTATTGCCTCTAGTGTTCATTTCAGCTGGAAACCACATTGAACTGAATGTATAGATACTTTTTTTGGAATTATTTGTAGATACTCGTTTTCCAATGAGCCCATGTTGTATTTATCTGAGCTTAAGTATATTCATTTTATAGCTCTATTGTCTACTGTCCCATCTGTTCCAAATTTCTGGGAATTTATTTGAAATTTTAGAAGAAAAATCTTACAAAGTTGAATTCAATTTACTATTATGATTACATCTGCTAGATGGCAAGTAACTAGTCGAGTGTTTAGGCATGTGGCATTTAGTGTGGAATGTTAGTGGCTCAGTAAACTAGTAACCCAGAGATGATGTCAGATGATAATGGATGGCATCTGTGAGGGTTGGAATGTGCCTCGGATAAAGACCTGCCACTTGGATCTTGGGATACAGTAAGTCACACTGTTGGCCGACTCACTGTCATGCTCATCTGTGGAAATAAATTGTGCAAACAGGTGAATGTAAGCTTCTGTCACCACGGCAGAGTAAAACACATCATCATATTTCTCAAAAATGTGTTGGTAATTTCCTGTCACACAAAATGCACACACACACACACACACACACACACACACACACACACACACACAGACACAGACATTAAAAACACATTTGGATTAATAGAGGAAATGACATTGTTTTTTGAAAGAAATTAATACTTTTATTCAGCAGGGATGCATTCAATTGATCAAACGTGACAATGCTGATGTTTTCACTGTTACCAATAAATTCTACTTCAAATAAAAGCTGTTCTTGTGAACTTCCCATTCATCAAAGAATCCTGTAAAAGAATAAATCATGGAGGATCATGATGTGACACTGAAGACTGGAGTAATGATGCTGAAAATTCAGCTTTGATCACAGGAATAAATTACACTTTTAAATATATTACAATATAGAAAAGAAGTATGTGTGTGTGTGTGTGTGTGTGTGTGTGTGTGTGTGTGTGTGTGTGTGTGTGTGTTTTAAACTAACACCTTGAGCTAAATTTCTTTATAAAAGTATCTTCTTGTCTTATCTTCTCCACAATAGTCCTAAAGAGAAAAAAATAATTAAAAAATTACAAATATTGCAGCATAAAATTTCACATTGGTGGATAATGCTGTCACTGCTTTAAATGTCACATCATATGCGATCATACTATATGACTACAATAAAACCAAATAAATACATATTGTATTATTTACATGAGTCAATCAATGAATATGATTTTGCCATCATGGTTATGTCTAAAGATTTTACTATGTTGTTTTGTCAAAAAAAAAAAAAAAAACATTATTGTAAGATACCTTCACATAAACCACACAGACTCCATAGCACATATTCATGTAAAATTTCCTCTCCATAACCTTTTGTAAGCGACACATTCTTTAAGCACACTAGATGTTCTGGATATGGAGGAGTGATTCTTAACATTCATCTTTGTGTTAAACAGAGGGTCACGATCAGGGTGCGCTCAGTGGGAGTTTGTGTATTTGTGTATTTTTCCAAACCCCACACTCTTTATCACTCCTTCTACATCTCTCCCCTCCCTCCATCACTCTTTCTCTCTCGGTTGGGAACAGGTGGAAAGATTTCTGAGGGCATCTGTGGTGGCGACTGATAGACATATTTACACAGGAATGGAAGGGGACTGTAGGGATGGGCAGTGTGGGCGTAATGGTCAGCTGTCCACAGGGGCCGGTGAGACTGAGACTGACCGCTTGTCGAGGTTGGCAAAGGAAGCCGGCGGAAAGGTCATCTGGGCTTGTCTTTCCACCTCACGTCCTAGAATAGCAGACTTTGGCTGTGATCCTGACTGTGTGCGTAGGAACATAGAGAAGCTCATGATTGTCTTAAAGGGTTAGTTCACACAAAAATGTAAATTCAGTCATCAATTACTCATCTCATGTCATCCCAAGCCCATTTTTGTTCATCTTCGGAATATAAATCAAGATATTTTAATGAAATCTGAGAGATTTCTGTCCCTTTGAAAGATCCAAAACTCTAATGGTACAAAACATTTGATTATACTTGAAAATTTAAAGGGGTGGTTGAATATGATTTCACTTTTTTAACTTTAGTTAGTGTGTAATGTTGCTGTTTGAGCATCTGCAAAGTTACAAAGTAAAAAAAATTATGAATTTTTCTAAATCGTTAAATTTGCATTTCAGATAGCTACTGCGCAGACACAGGTCCCGAGATCGCTACTGCGCAGACACAGGTCCCAAGATCGCTACTGCGCAGACACAGGTCCCGAGATCGCTACTGCGCAGACACAGGTCCCGAGATCGCTACTGCGCAGACACAGGTCCCGAGATCGCTACTGCGCAGACACAGGTCCCGAGATCGCTACTGCGCAGACACAGGTCCCGAGATCGCTACTGCGCAGACACAGGTCCCGAGATCGCTACTGCGCAGACTCAGGTCCCGAGATCGCTACTGCGCAGACTTAGGTCCCGAGATCGCTACTGCGCAGACACAGGTCCCGAGATCGCTACTGCGCAGACACAGGTCCCGAGATCGCTACTGCGCAGACACAGGTCCCGAGATCGCTACTGCGCAGACACAGGTCCCAAGATCGCTACTGCGCAGACTCAGGTCCCAAGATGTCAGCGCCATATCGGGACACTGACGGCTTCACTTCTTACCAATGGAAGAGAGCGAAGGGGCGTCCTCCATCTTTTTTTTACAGTCTATACTGCTAACACACACAAGCTCTTGAAGCTCCGCCCTCTGTGCCGGGAGCAGCAGCTCATTTGCATTTAAAGGGACACACGCGAAAACGGCACATTTTTGCTCACCCTCAAAAAGTGACATTTTTAACATGCTATAAAAAAATATCTGTGGGGTATTTTTAGCTAAAACTTCACATACACACTCTGGGGACATCATAGACTTATTTTACATCTTGTGAAAAGGGCATTATAGGACAACTTTGAGGTAGCAACTGAACTTCCGTTTTTATGTTGAATAAGGGGGACATTTTTACAGTGTGCTGCATGTTTTGCATTCACTAAAAAGAATCAGCTTAAAAGAGTAATTTTTAAGAAAGTCTGGGTAAAATGGTCGCTCTGTTTTTGAATAACTTAAGAACTTAACTGAAGAATTCATGTGCCAGAACTTCATTCAGTTCCGGTATTTTCTCCTAATCCCAACCCTAAGTAAAGTCCATCAGCACAATAAAAAAGAAAAAGTGCATGTGTAGTCACAAATGTGCACAATATTAAAAAGAAACTTTCTGTTTCACCCAGAATAAAACACAAACAGAATCTAAGTTAACAATCAAATAAACTTAAATGCCCTGCAGAAACATTTGCACGATCAGCATCAATAATGGCAAACCTAATCATGTCTGCCCATTAGCCAGAGGGTCCTTTAAGAGAAAACGTTGTTAAAACAATGACGTGCGCTGTAAAGTCCCATTCGCTCAACGCTCTTTGACTCGAGCCAAACCATTAAAACTCACATGTTAGAGGCCCATTACAAATCCATAACCCAGACTACACCCCTCCTCCCGCCCCAGCATTATTCTCCTGACTCAGCCTTCTTCGTTCACACAAACCCTCCTCGCCATTGTCATCATCATCATCATCATCATCATCACCATCATCAGTGCTTTTACAGGCCTGGCTTCCTCTTTATTTCCCGTGGTGACTCTTAACTGTGTGAGCTCAATGCCCATTCAGAGGCCTTTTTGTGTCCGCTCTTCCTACAGGAATTCATTGTTTTTTTTTTGCTTTTCCTTTTCTCCATCTATGTTGACTTGGCCCACTTCTTAGGCCTTGTCCAGAGAGGGGGGGGGGGGGGGGGGGGATTTAAAGCAGTGAGGGGATCTAAACAAACTGTTGAGCAAAGATATATGGAGAGTCCAAGAGTATAAATAAACAGAGTTGCACTGCAAGAAATCCTGTTATTAATCAGCACTGTATATTTGCCTTGTTTTCCATCAAAAAAGATACTAAAAGAAGATAAATACCTGAGTTACGTTTTCAGAGAATGCAGCTTGAATATTGTACAATCAATATTAATATATATTTAAGGGATAATGTACATGCAGTTTATTATAATCTAAAAAATACGTTTATTTTGACTGTAGTACATTACCATGATTAGCTAAAGGTCATGAAATGATTTCATTATGTGAAAAGAAAGAGCCGATCTAGAGCTCATTATTAGATATTTGATTGCAGACTATTGTGTCCAGTCAGAATTAAATATTCGAGAGAGCCATGTAAAAGAATGTGCTGAATATGAAAGTGTATTTTGTCTTGTTCAATTGGCATATATTGGTAGATAAAGTAATTATTAAATTTTAAAAAATTCATTGCAGTGCAAACTGAATGTAATGTTTTTGGACACTTAGGTGAAATTAGATGAAAGTAATATTAAGTTTAAATTTATATTAAATGTTTTAGCTAAACTTTATAGATTTTTTTTACCCAGATAAAGTTGGCATGAAACAGAAGTTATGACTTTATGACCAGATGAGATGTCCCTGTCATATTGCATTACTAAATTCCTTCCCATCCCCAATGTACTGTACATGTACGCAGTTATATATATACGCAGCAATTTTAGTGCATTCTATGGGACACTTTGGGATGCCGATCGTTTGCACAGGATATATATTTTGAGTAAATATAGCATGTAAAATCTTTTTGATATACTGCAGTCTGTCTCCATATCGCTGTAGAGCAGCAGTAACACCACACAACACTGAGAGAGATCCTCATCTCCATGGAAAAGGGAAATCCCATCCACAACACAGAGCCTAGCTTTGTAAGTATTCCAGACTGGCTCTGTCTCTAAAGGTCTTCTGAAGGACAGCCAGAGGAGCGATGTACTGAAGATTTATTCCGTGTCAGACAGAAATATAACATCCTCCAGCTGGTGACGCATCAGACCATCAGTCAGTCAGAAGTCAGGCTGTGATTGGTGCGGGGTGTGTGTGTGTGGGGGGGGGGGGGGTTGGCAACAGTGGGCCCGTTCTGATACGTAATCACTCAGATATGACACTGCATGTGCTCTTTACACTGCTGCTGTTTCGGGACGCTCTGAATACCAGTGGCTTTGAGATGGATGCCAAGTGCCAGCTGCAGCTTTGAATGACGTGCAAAAGCCAGAACAAATCAGCACAACCCACTAGACTCTTGGCTAATAATTAAATGTTTGCTATATTACAAGTGACGCCACTTAAAGTGTGCTGTAAGTCATTTTCGCTTGTTGAAGCAAAAGTGGTCCTGAACTTTATACTGACACCTATAAGGGTGGATGCAGCTAAATCTAACATTTTCTCTTTCACAAAAATTTACCAGCCAAATTATTTCTAAACTAAAACGCTTTGGCAACAGGGGAGTGAATTAAAGCGAATAGTAATCTAGAATAGAAATCGAAAATCCAGCTTTTGATTTTGTTTAAATGTCTGTGGTGTTTTTAATACTTTAAGACAATCCATGTATAAATTCATTTAAGTATTTTCTCCTTAAAACCGCAGTGAACCAAAGACAGTCTCAAAAGCATGGTTTGAAATCGCTGGTGTTTCTGACGTCACAAACTACCTTGTAACCAATCAGATCAACGTGTGATCGTCAACGAGTGGATCTCTGAGCTGAGTGAGTGAGTGGAGGCGGGGCTCCTTTGCATATTCATAGAACCACGTATACTAAAAGTGTAGTTACGTTCAAGCTTTTTTTAGGCATGATGATTTTTTTTTCCAAGTAAAAAACTTTAGTCATTTGGTGATCAAAGATGAGTTTTAAGGGATTATTGACTACAGGGGGACTTTAAAATGCCTCGTGAATGGGTTAAAATGGGGTTTCAGTCGAACCAACACATGCTACATATTCTTATTAATGCACAGGATATATCAATGGCCTTTTTCATGAGAGAGAGAGTATGGCTTGGCAGCAATTCACAGATTAACAAGTATTCAAACCATGTGCCACATGAGAGTCTCAGTGACACACAGGAAAGGTGTGGCCTCTATAAAAAATATTTGCTTTGCTGGACCCCTGAGACTTTACATAAGTACTCCTTTAAGTGGAAGCATTAATGTGGGTTCAGAGATGACGCCGCATACCTCTTAGACACTCGTGTGTGATGTGGAACACTGACTACGTTTACATGCAGTCAGTATTCGGGTTATGGTCGGGTTAAGGTCACTATTCGGGTTTCTGAAACATTCGGAATAACCCGTTTACATGCACGAGCAGAGAGAGTTAATCCTGTATAGCCTACATGGAATTTGTAATCAATTGGCAATATCCCGATGTAAACGGCGACGCACGGTTAGCGTCTGGACGTACGGACGACCTTAAGACGCAAAATGCGTCATTACCGGTTCTTCTTCCTGTTTCCAAAGACAGACTTCTTGTAAATTTAATTGTCTCTGTACTTTCTGCCGTCAACAAAAGACATTATATTCATTGTTTTCACAACATTAATAAAGAAATTGGTTTCCTCATCGCTCCAAAAGTATGGTGCTGTGCTGCGTCTTGCCATTTGTACCATAGACATAATAAATACATAGACGCCCTATTGGCCGCTGGAGCGTACGTCAACGGCGCCGCCATATTGGGGATGGCAACTATCCCACACCTCTTATACCGGGAATTGAGAAAATGCCTGTTTTGTGCGCTGCTTGGGGCTGCACACATCGCCACACAATTGAAAACAGCTTTCGAGGAATTACCTTTCACAAGCAAGACTGAACGTTTGTTTTTGGTTGTATTTGGTCATGATTTAATTAGTAATAGTAACGTTCAGAGGTTAAATTTAAAAATACTACTGTTATTGTGTCACGAAATGTAGTTTTAATAGTTTTTCAGTCGACAATGTAGTTGTTTAAAGCTCAAATATGTGGTTTGTTTATACAGATAGCGCCTATTTAAAATTTTGATCTGAAGTTTTCGGAGTTGTAAGATGCACTCGTCTACCCCGCCTGCAACAGCCGTACCTCGACCAGTGCTTCTGACGGTTGCCGCTGGCTCGGATGTCTCTAGTCTAGTGGTTAAACATGAGATATAATTCGTCTTGTGTATATCTAACGGGCGATCTTTGGTCTCATTAATCTATAAATGGTTCCCTGGTAAATCGTTTTGGCTGAGGGCAAAGTGAAGTTTCATAACTTTATATTTAGGCTATTTAAACGTTGTATCCTGCTGTATGATTGACTGAAGCTACTTCTGTTATAATGGCTATTACTGATCAATAAAACTGAAATTTAACAAAAAGAGTTAAATATTAAATATAAGTTACTATTTAACTTATTTTTTATTGTGTATATTCTGTAATTGATATTTCTAATTATATTGCTTTTATTATAGTATTATTAATAAACTATATGCTATTATCAATATTTTTATGATTGTATTATTGTACTTATGATATTATATAATTATACTATTATTCATTACCATTTTATTTGCTATATACTATTTGTTTATTTTATTGACTAAACTATTTACTATTACTTCTCACTTTATGTTATATTTACTATTTGCATTGTAACTTGTACCATAACATATATTATCATAAAGGATCCATCAGTTATCTTTGTTATTGCTAAATCTGGTCAATCATAGAAAATGCTTTTTGCACAATAAGAAAACTTAAATTATATCTCAGTATGGGGGTCTTCACCATTCTTATCCAAGAATAAAAAGCCAAATACATGACAAGCCTGAGCTTTGACCATTCTTTATTAAAAAAATATATATTTTACAATAGGCCTAACTATCGAGATTTTAAATAACTAGAGATGGAACTTTTTGTACACCACATACAAACCACTGAAATCGGTTGATAAATGTAAAAACAGTTTGTTTTTATCCAGAAAAACCGCAGCTCACAGTTTACTTGCATTAGATTACAGTGCAGTCTTGCCCTCCGCAAAATGGCGGACCCGTTGACGTATCGCAGCAACGTTCCAACGCGGCCAATAGGGCTTCTATGTATTTATTATATCTATGATTTTTACCTCTACCTCTTGTTTACTTCCGGTATACTGTACGCGGGTTTTTGTATGCGCCGAGAAGTTCCTGTACTCAAAAGACCAAGATTCCTTGCGAATAGAACATGCGCAGAACACAAGTCACTATGGGGATATGCCGATGCGCGTTTACATGACCAAAAATTCGGGTTAGAAAAGGGGTACCCCAGATATAATATCCGGGTTTTTAAAATCGGGGATATGAGCATATTCGGGTTTTTGCCGGTGTTTACATGGCCGTTCGCGACCGGGTTATTGCTAATATCCCGGTTTTGAACGGGTTATTGGCTGCATGTAAACGTAGTCACCGAATTTATGACATCAGACACTAGGACCCACAACATTCCGTTGTGTTTGTTGGTCTTCATCACATTGTGACATTTTGGGGGGAAAAAGGTTCAGAGTGACTCGATTTTAAAGAACTCTTTATGCTAAAAAGGTTCTATATAAGGAGAAATGTCCTAAATGAGTGCATAATACTTTAATGTTTAATTAAAGTTCATTGGTTCTTACAGAAGCTCAAATGTGCTGTAAACAGAGAATGAGAAATAACCTTTCATGAGAAATAACGGTAACACTTTACAACAAGGTTCATTAGTTAACAATTCATTAACTGACATGAACTAACAATGCGCAATACATTTGTTACAGTATTTATTAATCTTTGTTAATGTTAGTTAATAAAAATACAGCTGTTCATTGCTGGTTCATGTTAGTTCACAGTGCATTAACTAATGTTAACAAATACAACCTTTGATTTTAATAACGTATTAGTAAATGTTGAAATAAATATGAACTAATATTAGTAAATGCTGAAGAAGTATTGTTCATTCTTAATTAATGTTAACTAAGGTAGTTAACTTATGAACCTTATTGTAAAGTATTACCGAAATAACTTTTCATTTCTCATCGGACAGTGTGGGAGTCAAAAGCTTTATTGATGTTCCACTGGAGTATTTTTATTGCTGTAAAATGTGATCCATGTGAGGCTCTTACAGTTGCTATTGTGGCATCTCTCAGTGTGTTGTTTACTTTAGTTACAGTACGTCTATTAAAAACTATAAGCCAGTGGAGGTTGAGAGGTCTGGATGTGTCTTTGTGTACTTAGTTACATTCATTTAGGGAATAATTTGTGTCCAAAACATCCAAGAACATCATCATTTGGAAAAAAAACAAGTCCTAAATATTTCTTTTAGGTTTTGAATTAATCTATTGTAATTTTAATAGATGAATTAAAGTAATTAAATGGCGCCAGAGTATAAAACAATAAATGTCTAGATATGCCTTCGATAGCATCTGGTATTTCATTTTATGATATGCTAAGTAACTGCCATGTGTGATGCTTAGTTTGCTCAAATCAGTTTGTTACCAGGGCCACTCATATCCTAACAAACATCATCTGCGCCATAATGACCAGTGAAGAGGCTGTTGAGATGAAGACGCACTGGAAACGGACAGCAGGGTGGAGATACAGATGAATGTTTCTCTGGTAACCAGCGGCAGGAGGAGTCTTTCTGTCTGTCACCTCTTTGTGTTCGGCTTTCACTGTCTCCACCATGATCTGTGTTCTCCTCATTCAACTGCATTTAATCCTCAATAAAAGTATTGCTCTCTCAGCTCTTTCCACATAATCTTAGACAGTGGGTCTCATTTCATGGGACCAACCAGAAATGATTTCAAGCTGTGTGTGTAACAGCTGAGTACGATTCGGTCACTCCGAAATGTCCAGGGACAGCGGAAGGTCATTTTGATTGTGGTTTCAATGAAACTGCGTATGTTAGTGGTGCTGTGTCGCAGGAGACCAGTTCAAAGAAAAGCTGACAATGTCCTTTTGAACATGACCTTTTGATATAAGCTTTATGAGGCATCATAAAATAACAGTGAATTACTCATATCACTGTAAAAAATAATCGTGATTTTAACGGCAAAAGACTGTAAAAATGCTGCAGTGCAAAACTGTTAATTGGTTAACCGAAAGTTTCCGTACTATATACGGTAAATAACTGTGATAGATCTCATGGTACATTTAAATGTAATTTTACTGTAAAATACCGTTAAATTTACAGTTTTTGAAAGTGAAAAAGAACAACTCATTGTATAATTTACAGTGAAAAACCGTAAATTCAATTCCCTGTGTGACACTTCACATTATACGTATGTATTTTTGTTGAAATAACTGTTTCCTCGTAGTTTTTTTTAGTTTTTTTCTAATCAGTTATGTACATTGGGGTTTTATGTTACATTTAATGTTGTTAAAGGAATGTTTATTGCATTTTTTTTTTAATTTCATGTGTGTTACCATTATGGTGTGTAATGTTTGTGTGAATGACACCGTGCAGCTTCTTTATATAAGAACTAAACTTCTTGTGGAAGAACTTCTTGAGATGAGCTTTGATTGATCATGTGACTCTCATCTCTGCTGTGATGATTGATGGTTGTCAGTGTATTACAATGGAATAAAACAGATATTAATCCAATAGGTTGGTAAATTAACATTATATCAGATATTGAAATACGGTTTATTACTGTAAATTTTAAGTTAGGTTTGTAAAACCAATAAAATTGCTACCGTATTTTTGACGGTAAAGTTCTGGCAACCACAGCTGCCGTTTTTTTACCGTAAAAATTACGGTTTTATTTTTTACAGTGTAGGTAAAAAACGCAGTGATAGAGACGCAAACAGCATTTTTTCACAACAAGCAAGTACGGTTGAGCTTCTGTTTATGTCTGTTGATCAATGTTTATGTGCGATTAAAAGCCTAAATTGATCTCATCTCTTCAGTAGCCTTGGATTAAACCACTTGATTCATATGGATTACAATGGCTTTATATACTTCAAAGGTGCTGTGTGTAATTTATTTGACTGTAAGCATAAAAATACCATGTTTCAGATATTTAGGAAATATGCTTAGATCACACAATTGTTTCTCTGAAAAACACTGCTAAAGCCAGTTATTCTACGATCCAGTATTTGGAACTTATTCCAGTTATTGAAATGTGCGTTCCGTGTCGCAATGAAAATTCACATTTCATGCACAGTATATACTGCAGAAATAGTATGGAAATCTAAATCCGCATTTGTATATAATTTCTGAGAGCCTGATTGGAAAAACAAAATTTCTCACCATTAAAAAGCACACAATTATAATGTTCTCATTGTAATTTTATATGCGACGTTGCACTTAACAGTATTTTCCTTTTTGAAGTGATTTCAATCATATTTCAAGCAATTTGAAACCATCATGGCAAACAGTGAGCATCTGAAGTGTCTCCGCTGAAAGAAATAATCCATTATTAATCGGCTTTAATGTATCGTCCAAATCTTCTCATCAGGCCGATAATGATAACATTAAAAAGGTTTTAAATTTGAATTTTAAAAAAAATGTAAAACGTATATATCGGCCGATACCGATATGGTGGCCGATATCCCTATATGAAACACAGTCTTTCTATTAGCTCATTCTCAGCTTACGCTCTCAATTCCTCTCTGTATGTTTGATAAGTTAGCGGAGAGCAAAGGCTGATAAATGTGAATGGATTCCCACAATGCACTGGATCGGGGGGGGGGCTGGGGGGGGGCTGGGGGGGGGGGGGGAGGTGCTTTAGACCACATGGCTCCATTAGCTTGATGGAGTTTTTATGAAATTAGCAAAGGCAGTCTATGGATGCCTCCTCTTCCACCAGAACATGAAGAGAGAGAGAGAGAGATAGTGTGTGTGAGCGAAAGAGAAAGAGAGAGCAGCTCACTCAATCACATTAGAGTCCTTATTTCATTTGTGAAAGCAGAAGGGGAGGGTCACTCCGCTGTGGGCGAGAAAAGACAAGGCCTCATAAATAGGGACATATAGAGGAGATGAAGAAAAGCACTGAAGGGTTGAAGGAACGGGTGGCAAGGGCGGGCGATTTATCGCGTGTGGCAGAGTGACAGCATGCTACAGTTTGCTGCCTGCCAAAAGATATTTCTAAATTGGATGAATTGATTCTGACCTCCATATTGTTGTCAGCAGGTGCGAGTTGTGAGTTCGGCTTTGTTTAGAATAGCATTCTAACATGCCACTCTTATGGCAGCAATTCCTCCGTTGCACAGCACACGAACGAAGATCTGATGTGAAGAGAACGAACTGTAATGGTCTGTGTTGCGTTCATATTTCGGTCGAACCGCACCAGAGTTCGTTTGAAAGAGGATCGAGACCCATCTTTTCAGGAGTCTCGGTCCGCTTGTTTGGTGCACACCAGGGTTCAGAAGGCAGTGTTCACATTTATTCAAATGAACCGCACTAACAGAGCAATCGCACCAGAGTTTGTGTTAATCCAACCAAACAATTGCAAAGTGTGAACACACCCTTATTCCAGTTGCAGAATATGCTATGCATAAAATACCTGGATGACCTATTTTTGCTACAAGACACTAGAACTTTATCCACAATGCAATGCGCTCTATTTGACCTTCCATTCCCAATAACTATTATATGAAGTACAATAATAAGTAATATCAGCTGCAATTTTTCTTGAGTCATTAGGACTCGGACTGACTGCCAAATGTTAAGACATTTTATATAATAAATAGCTAAATAATAATCGGTTTTATTACCAAAACATCCTTTGAAATGGATGACTGAAATGGATTCACTTACAATTTTTACATAATAAAAAGTCCATGGAAATAATGTCTAATGACCTATATGCTAATATTAAGGATATGCCGTACTGTATTACCGTATTATATGCCGTACTGATTTTCCCCCATATTTAGAATTACACATTGTATTGTTTTGTGTTTTAGAGTCCTTAAACATATTGGAAATTTTTTCTTACAGTGTAGGCAGTATGTAGTATACAGTAAGCTGTTATTCCAACTCAAAAGCCTTTGGATGTTTGTGTGTGTGTGTGTGTGTGTGTGTGTGTGTGTGTGTGTGTGTGTGTGTGTGTGTGTGTGTGTGTGTGTGTGTGCCAGAAAAACAGCCCACTCTCACACACAAGATTTCTTATGAGACCCCTCATGCATGTGACTGCATTTAAGCACCGCCTCTCAGCGATACAGTTATTTACAGATGCTGTAAATGAAAAGACATGCTCACCCTGGAAAACCAATATAATGAACATTTTGTAAACAGAGCAAGAAAAGGAGAGACAATTAGTCTGAGAGAAAATAGCTGTCTCAGACACAAGGGCTCTGGAATGCAAGGTTACTTTACTTTGGGTAAGTCAGGAGACTTTTTGACAAGAATTCACCCTATTATTATCATAATCAGTGTGGTTTACATGAGAATGAAGTGAGTCTGTGTATCAGACCTCTTACACCATTTCATTAAAGCAGACAACAAAGCAGCAGCAGGAGGAGTAACATCCGAGTAATAACGGCATCCCTGCTCTCAGACGGTCTGATGTTGGCGTCTGTGGCCGCTGGGCTGTAAAACACAACCTTTACACATTTCTGTCCGAGTTCACATGGCACATGATGCTTTATTCACAGACTGCATGCATGGAGATCTTTTTAATATCTCAGCTGATTTTCCTATAGACAGCAAAAAGATGGAGTGCAAACCCTTCTGGAAAACAAGTGCGCTTAATTTTTTTGAATTTGCACTTGCAGTCCAAATCCAACTAAATAAGCATCAAAACGAATGAAACTGAAACAAGAAAACCTTCGTACTACACCAAAACATTTAGCTTATTTCCTTCATTTTGTCTACTTTTGTTGCTTATTTTGTTGACGTATATTCATTTTGTTGCTTTATTTATTTGCATTCACTTTCTTATTTTGTTATTTTTTGTTCATTTTGTTGCTTTAGTTCCTTTATATATGAAATTGCAGAGGTTTTTTTTTTTTTTCTATTTATATCAAGTGCACAGTTGTACAGTTGAATTTTTTTGCATCTTGAAATAAATATTTCTATGTTCTGTATCACTCTGAGTTGTGTTTGTTTCCCTTTTCTGTTTAGAAGATATACTGAGTCTTTACATCTCCCGTGTAAAAGCTTTACGAGGCATGAACTTTAGATGAGCTCGCACAAACAGTTAACTGACAACTATTGATGTTTTATACCTGAATTAATCATGAATTACAGTAGGAGTACGTGTTAATAAAGCATTTATTGACACACTGAGTAACTATTATATATGTCTAAATAATAAGATGTATAAATGTACCTTTAAATAATTCATTAATCATTTACTTAAACTTTGTAAATGATCTTATGAACCACTGACAATTTCTAAATAACTGGTTTTGTAAATAATGTAATGCTAATAGTATTATATTTATAAATGACAAATTGATCATTAATAAAGTGTGAATTATTAAACACATTATGCTTATAAATCGAGAATATAGCATTTCTTGCTATATTTATAAACTGCTAACTGATGTCTATTAATGGAGGGACCATGCTTTATAAATGAAATAAATAAAAACTATGTACTAATGCTTAACTGAATCATAGATTACAGTTATTATGAAGTGTTACCGTATTTGAGTAAATGTAATTACTTACTGTACTTAAGTATCTTTTTGGCACACTTTGTACTTTCAGTATAGAAGAGATCAGCAACTTTTACTCTCTTCTTGACCACATTTCTGAATAAGTTTATGTACATTACAATATTTTCGTGATGAGTGTCTATTAGGTGTTGAAGAGTGCATCTTTGAGCCTATACATTCAGTACGAGTAACATACTTAAGTACTGTTAAATTCAGACACTCGAAGACTAACTTGTAATGGTGTCCGCTTTGCTGTAAGGCATGTAAGGTTTTCATACTCTACATCATTGAATTGTAGTAGGGACATCAAAAGCTGTTACTGAGTCAAAGCTGTTACTGAAATGAAACGAGACTTCAAATCTCCTGAGCAATGACACAGCAACCACTGAGCAATAATAAAAGTTTCCTCTGGGAATACTGCTAAAGAGGGAGGCTTAATGCATTTATAGGAGCGGCCAATCAAAGATTTATAGGTTGTATCTCACAATTGGGTGTGCGCACCAGAAAAGCTATTCATATTCTCATAAATGCGAGATCCTGCTTGAGCCCCTTGAAATATCATCAATATCTCAAATCCAAGAGTCACGGAGAACCGAGAAGAAGGGAGTGACATCATGTTGTAACTTATGGGGATCAGAACTTTAAGAGCTGTCACCACTTCTGATCCTTTAATCTTTTCATTTTACGACACTATGAGAAAACCTGCCATATAATGGTCCCTGAGATGTGAAGAAGCATGTAAACAATACCAGAGCCATGCAAACAGAGCAAGCCATCACAACAGGGACTCTCGGGTTATTCGTTAAACGCCAGGTGAAGTTTGCTTTCCAGCGTGGTTTATCATGGGCGTTTAACGACGGGAGGGTTAGCTTTAGCTTCTAGCGATAGGGATCTTAAGGAGGACTGACCTTTTTTAGGCTAGGATCTGAGACAGGGACACAGCAGGCCTGAATCAAGCCATTAAGATCTATTACAATGGCCCTGACCTCATAGGAAAAGCATGGAATCTGTGTTATTGCTCCATGCCGGCATGCTGGTGTTCACACGCAAGCGGTTACTGCCGGCAGGCCGAAGGTCAAAAACACTCGCGCTAAAAACAAAGTGTTCTTCTCACCTCTGTCTTTATAATTTACAGCATCCCTCTGAGAAAGAAAGAAAACAAGAAGATGGCAGCTTTATTAAGCAGTGATGTATTTAACTAATATCCGTTTTCTTCACATGCATGAAGAATCTCTTTAATATCTCATTTATTTGTCATTGGATAAGAATGAGATTAGATGAAGAGCAAATTGAGCATTTTTATGCTTTTCATATTTTCTGTCCGACTTTATTTCTCATAACTGGGACATTGGGCTTATTCTCAAGGAGGAAAACTCAGGCCCAAAATGAGCAAAAGTTTCTGATATTTATATGGCCAAAATGTATAGAAGTGTATAGAAACGCCAGAAGTGATGTCATCACAAGTCTTCCGCAAGGAAATGCGAATCTGTCGACTGTAATCCCTTTCCTCTCCTGCTTCCCCGAGGGCATGAGATGAGTGACCATATAACAGGCACAGGAAGTCTATTGTTCTGCTTCACACACTTAACCCAAATTACCCTAGAAACCAAAGTATTGATGTCAGCAAACACACCCAACCCCTCAAAGCCTGTGTGCACAAATGCCAAACACACCTTTGTGATCTAACCATTGACTATTGATTGAGCTTTCAGTAGTTTCAGCCTCAGACATCACGCTCAACTGAACGCCTGATGCATAAGGCACACAAAGTGGACAAGACTTCTTGAGTTTTGCAGTCGTCATCAGGGGTGTGTTTCCCGAAGCATCGTTAGCCAACTACGGTCCCAAGTTCCATCGTTATCAGCATAGACACACATGTTGGTGTTTCCTGAAACCATATTTCCAACAAACATTCGCAAACAGCATCACAAAGTTGTGTGGTTTAAATGACAGCGCTCGACCTGCGGTTAGAAGCAGTTTCTTGTTTGCATGACGTGTGCACTTGATAAATCTTTATCATGAGCAAAATAAGCAAGCTGACATTCAGTACAATCTTTATCTTGATTTTGAAACGTATTTAAATGTCATTTAAGTCTTTTAGTTTGTTGAGAGATTGAAAGCACCGTTTTTGAAGGGAGGAGCGCATGTGCGTTTGCTTGAATCTGGAAATAAAGCAAAATAACAGAGGGAAATGAGAATTAGCCCTCAGATGGCATGTCCATAATTTATAGCAAAAATGGTTTTATTACTGTAATTTGATCTCAAACAGATTCGTTATAAGAAGTTATTACTCAAGCATCTGCGTGTCATCGTTAACCAAAGTGGTTGAACGACAAATTTGCGACAGTCCGGTTATTTAACGGTCTGCCTGGAAACAAAGCGACGCCAAAGCCTCCTCAATGAAGAAGAAAGCCGTCCTGTTTACAACTGTGACAATGAGTGCTTATCAGGATCAACTAAACGCTGGATTTGCAAAAGTATGTAAAGTTTGCGTTACCATTGTTGCAATAAACTCGCAGTGTTCTTGAATAAATCATTTATTAGATGCACGCCAGTCTGCTATTGTAGGGACATCGACTTTACATTTTTACGCCCTTAAACGATGCGGAACAAAACGAACTGTGATTGGTTGCTTTAAATGTCAGTCAGACGGCCTCTGGACGGTCCCTGGCCAATGAACGCTGCCGTGGAGTCCAGACCTTCTGCCATCGGTCTGAATTTTCAGTTTCCTTCCAGTCAGAAAAGAACTTAAAATGTCCATTACACTCCAGCATAAACAGATCAGCGCGGTCGTCGAAAAGCACACGTCGCAATTTGATAACGTTCTGCTGGCCAAGAAAAAGGTGCTGGATGTGCATGACCTTTGACCCTTTCTTTATAAGTAATCAGGAATCATTGATTTGTTCTTAGATTATTCACACCAGCTCTAGAAAAGGTTTTCCAAACATTTGTAAACTAAACAACTCTGTAACTTTGTAAGTGAATTTTGTGAAATATTATCTAAAGCACTTACTGCACTAAAACATCGTGTTCTCTCAGACACACTTCCTTGTATTTCCCAGGGACATGATAAAGCACTACATTGTAAGTCATTTTAGTGAAAATGTGTTCACTAAGAGTACAAATGAATGATGAATGTATATGAATAAATTTAAACTGCGCAGGGATGCCAACCCACCATGGCAACCACATCTCAAGAAACACAGAGAGACATGTGACTATATCAGATGACTATGGAAGAAATACAACTCTCTCGCATATTTATCTGTCACCAGCTGTATGTAAGACTGTTCTCTGCTTTATATCTGTTCCCTTCCGTCGATTCTGGTTTCCTCACCATTTGAGTTTTGTCAGAAAGACAAGACAAGAGGGGCTTTTGTAGTCTGTGCTAGTGACCCCGACAGCCAGCTGACACTCAGTCTGTAATGAAGTCCATTCATTTTCCAGTTCTTCTATCTGGAACTCCTACATACTGTTCATTCCTACATACATGCACGCATTAGATGCATACCACACAGGTCAAACGCTGGACGAGACACCGGGAACTTACCAGAAATACCCTTTAGTTCAACATTTATACTTTTTAAAATATCTGCGTTTGTGTTCCACAGAAGAAATATAGTCGTACATGTTTGGAACAACTCATATTACATATAGCCAAAAAGCAGACAGGGTGGTCAGCGTAACTGCCAGCATTTACAGAGCCGCTGACAGAACGAGCTGGACTTTTGATTTCATTGTAAACTTGCCTGGAAAACACTCTGTCACTGTAAAACTAACTCCATCTGGTGTCACTGTAGCATGGAAATCTAATCAAAGCCTGCAAATGTCCTCAGTCTGTCAGTGTCAACTGACCAGCAGGGAAAAACTACTCTGATGTGAAACATGAGGTCACAAAACAGTGACAGGGTCAATAGTGTAACTTTAGTTTTAATACTTCATTACAGTTCCCTGGAGACAGCCAGGGCGTTCCGGCACCTATGGGGTAAAAAAAAATTTTTTAAAAAAAGATTCTCACTTTGTTTTTCAATCCATGTTTTGCATTCTAGCTTACTCTGCAGACATCTCTCTATTACGATGAAATATCTGACAAAATAAATGCAAACTGAACACTGTTTCTGATAACCACTGATATGCAGTAGTGATTTTTAAACCAGATACCACTGATGTCAAAAATAATCTATACCCCCCCAAATAAAAACACGTTTAAAAAATCTGAAAAATGAAAAAAAATAATAACAATAAAAACTATATGTAAAATTTAAACTGGCAAAACATACATGACAGACAGACAGACAGACACATAGATAGATCAATCGATTGATTGTTATAGGGCTCTCCCACTCCAATTTAACTCCGTCCATCAGTCCATCTTCTTTTCAACCCAGGAAAACACGTCAACACATTCGGACTATCTATCTGAACCATCTATCCATCTATCCCTATGATGGGACCTGCTGACCCCTCGATGAACCTCCAAGCTGGCATTCTGCAGACCAGCCTTATCCGATGAAATCTCTCAGAGCCGACATCAAGCCCATAGTTCAGCCATAATGGCTGAGCTCATTTGTATAGGACTGAAGACGTGACCACAGAATCATACATTTGTTTGCGTTGCAATCAAAGAAACGTTTAGAGCGCCTACACAGTCATTTCACATTTCGAATGTCGGTATTTGACATGACTGAAGGGATGTTGAATACGAGAGGCTTTGTCTCGGAGGAGTTTTCTGATGTTGATGAGTATAATTGCAGGAAGCACAGCCCATGCGAGGATGTTGGACTGATCGAGGGACGGGCGAGGAATGTTGCGCATGCAAGACCTCTCTAAACAAGAATGCAGCTTTACTGCCAGATGAAACACCTATGTGGTCTGACTCGCCTTACTTCTTTCGGAATTGACTTTTTTAGTCACAAATATTTATGTAATGTGTGTTAGCATTCGTATTTCAATAAATATTTATTTTATTTGCAGTCAACATTAAATATATCAGGGCCTTTAGTGTATCGCTCCGTTAACTGAAAGTCAACTCTTGTTTTTTATATTGCAGTATTTCTTAGAAATGATTAATCCGTGCACACCTTTTTAAAAAATAAATTTTCCCTCATAATCTTGAGTCAAAATAACTTTCCCTCCTCTTGCAGCATCTCTTCTCTTCTCTGATGATGAGGGCGGGGCAACCTGTCACTCACATGAGATCCACCAATAGCAAACCACATCCATCCAACTATCCAATCAATTCCCAACAGACAAAATCAAGTCCCCCACTAAATTTGTTCTTGTTCGAAAAGCGATTTCACTCGGACATACATCACAATAAAAAAGTCAAGGCTATCACAACTTCTGTTTTATTCCGACTTTAACAACATGTTCTTGAAACTTTATTGAAATCAGTATTTGGGTTGAAAGTGGAGTTGCTGCTTATAAACAATACTCCAGATCATTCTATCAAGAGTTACATTGTGTTACTGGTTGAGATCTAGATCAGTAAGGTGTATTCTGACCTATAATAATTTACGATTATGATAATGCTGCCTCCAAAATTAAAAAGAGATCTGCAACTCTTTGAATATGCGAGAGAGTAAAAATGGAAGGGAATGAGGAAGTATTGAATTAGATCATGCTGATACAACCGTGTGTCTGAAATTGATGACATCAGTGGCTCTCAACCAATCACTATAGCAATACTGACGTCAACCCCAATTCCTTTCTCCTCTTGATAAGGACTCCACATTAGGGTACAGCTCTCAGATTTGCTGCTATTTGAGTCCCTTAGCAGATGTAGGCAGGTGGAGCTGGGGAGGTGGAGGGTTTCAATGAACAAGACTATTTATGTTGCATTTAAATGTAGCAATCATGACGTCAGCCCACTGTCCTTTATCCACTTAATAAGAACTGACTCTTTATAAGGGTACAGCTCTCTCTGTCAATGTACCATCAGCATGTTTCAGTTTCATTAGGGTCTCTATGATGCTGTACCATAGTGACATAATTTACCACGTCGCCTTTGCTCTGAGGTCATTCTCCATTGCCAGGTCGTTTGGCACAATTAACCTAAATATTATCAAAACGTCCTTGTGTGCCATGTGGTCAGTGACATCATCTCTCAGTGCCCAGTTGCCTCCACCCACGATCTAACCACAAGTCTCCACTGATGAGCTAACCTCCACTGGGTTTTCCCCCATTCTCTGCCCTTACATCCTGACAGCAAGTGTTGAAACCGTATCTGCAGTCATGAGTGTCGAGGTTAGAGGATATGCGTTTTCTGTGTGGAAAGATTAAGTCATACCAGGTGATGAAGATGGTTTTTGGAACATGTTGCTGGTTGCGTTTGTCTTCCAGCCCTAACCAACTTGAACAAGATTAACCAAGATGTTGAAACCAGGGACTGAATTGAATGAAATCTTTTAAAAAAAGATTTTAAGACAACAATCGGTTTCACTTTATTTTGATGGTCCCTTTTGAACATTCTGTTGACTATAAGTAACGTTGCACCTACATGTTAACTAACTCTCATTAGAGTGTAAGTAGTGTTAGTACATTATAGGGTAAGGGTTTAGATTTTAGGGTTAGAATAAGTTGACATGTAGTTGCAAATTTGCTTTGAATGTCTGTTGGGGAGCATCACGATAAAGAGTTAGCAGATATTAAGCATTCAGTCTACTGATACTCTAATGAGAGTTAGTTGACATGTAGGTGCAACGTTACTTAGGCCATGTTTACACGGAAACGATCTGAAAAGAAAACGCAAAAGTGGCGTTTCGTTTTCACTTTTTATTCTGCGTTTAGACGAGCGTTATGGGGGGGAAATCTGCGTGCATATGGAGACGCAAAAGTGTTAGAAATGCGATGTAGTATGCACTCCAGGCGGCTAGGTGGCAATGTGAAGCACTGCCACACAACAACAACAAGTCCGTGCGCCTGCGTACAACCTTCCTTCTACTTCTCTCCCTAGTAGATTTGCGTTTTTACCCGTTTAGACGGAAACGCGACGGTGGAGCGTTTTTAAGATTTCCACTTTGGAGGGTGGTTTCACTTTTTTGCGTTTTTAAGCCCCAAAAACGCCGTCGCCGTGTAAACGAAAGGCACATCCGATAAAATATTATTATGTTTTCACCCGGAATCGTTTTCGTGTAAACAGGGCCTTATAGTCAACAGAATGTTCAAAAGGGACCCGCAAAATAAAGTGTAACCCAAAAATCTTAGAAGCTCCCAACTGTTTTCTTAAAGTCCCCCTGTGGTGAAAATCAAGCTTTTAAATTAATTTCATACTGTTCATTGCTGAGTATTTTCTCCTTAAAACTGCAGTGAACCAAAGACAGTCTCAAAAACACGGTTTGAAATCGCTGGTGTTTCTGACGTCACACACTACCTTGTTACCAATCAGATCAACGTGTGATCGTCAAGGAGTGGATCTCTGAGCTGAGTGAGTGAGTGGAGGCGGGGCTCATTTGCATATTCATAGAACCGTGTATACTAAATGAGGCAAGGGTGTAGAGTTACATTCAAACTATTATGAGAAAATGTTTAAATATGTCATTTTGGTGATCAAAGGTGAGTTTTAAAGGATCAAAGTATTGACTACAAGAAAATGCCAAAGACCTGGCAAAGACCTGCTGATCAACTCAATTTAAAACACCTCCAAGGCCATCTTTTTGTGATCTCTTGTAGGTTACCGTTAATAATATTAAGTGTGCACAAGTTTTTCTTTGCCTGAGCAGTCTGTGACATTCATTTTTACTTCCTCTCTAGAGTAAATGTGTCCTGACTTCATAACTGTATTCTTGGGTTAAAGATAGAAGACATAAAATAAGAAGAAAATAGAAATTAAGAAAGGAAATATTTTTAAGAATGTATCATTAGTCTGGCCCCAGGGCCAGATGATCATCTACACCAGCTAATGAATATAAATGACCAACTAGAAAACCATAGGCACCACCTCAGGCCAGTTTTAGCCTGACCTAAGGTCTTTCAGCAATGTTTGATACAGTACCTGCTTAAAGTTGTCAGGCTGGTTTTTTTGGTCATCCTTCTACTGATTGTTTGAGCAGGGTCTGAAAACCACCTTCATTATTAGGCAAGACAGCACATTTTATACATTATACATACAGAACATTCTTTCTCTTGTTCAGCTATGCATTCCACTATCCTTCAAACCCCAAATCAAAGACGTTACAGAGCCGTCTCATCCTCCCATCTCATCACTTCACCATCCCTCCCCTGCACTCAAAGCAAAAATGCAATATCTCAGTCTGCACAACCAAACAGCACTCAGACACTTTACAGTCATGCGGTAAATTACCATACTGCCCTAGGTTAACAAGACCTTTAATAGAAGGGTTACCGTAATCTCCTCCTCCCTTCTTTTTATTTGTATACGAGTCTGGGAATAATTGTGTCTAGCTATTGTCTAGTAGTGTCCTCACTATCATCTGATTCAGGGTCTCCTGAGAGCTGTTTCCGGTCTGCTGCATCAGCACAGCATGCTCACATTCCCTTCATAGACTGGAGGGCTTTTTTTCTGATCTCCTCATGCTAAAAGCTCTCCTGCTGTGCAGAATCTGCTGTGATGATAAACTGTGCTTGAATTGCGTCAGAGAGCTCTTGGGGGTCCCAAGCCTTTTCTTTTATATTGTCTGAAACAATGCTCAGGTAGGCCGTGGCATTTAAACGATGCCCAATTGGCACTAAGGGGCCTAAAGTGTGCCAAGAAAACATCCCCCACACCATTACACCACCACCACCAGCCTGCACAGTGGTAACAAGGCATGATGGATCCATGTTCTCATTCTGTTTACACCAAATTCTGACTCTACCATCTGAATGTCTCAGCAGAAATCGAGACTCATCAGACCAGGCAACATTTTTCCAGTCTTCAACTGTCCAATTTTGGTGAGCTCTTGCAAATTGTAGCCTCTCTTTCCTATTTGTAGTGGAGATGAGTGGTACCCGGTGGGGTCTTCTGCTGTTGTAGCTCATCCGCCTCAAGGTTGTGCGTGTTGTGGCTTCACAAATGCTTTGCTGCATACCTCGGTTGTAACGAGTGGTTATTTCAGTCAAAGTTGCTCTTCTATCAGCTTGAATCAGTCGGCCCATTCTCCTCTGACCTCTAGCATCTCGAGGCATTTTCGCCCACAGGACTGCCGCATACTGGATGTTTTTCCCTTTTCACACCATTCTTTGTAAACCCTAGAAATGGTTGTGCGTGAAAATCCCAGTAACTAAGCAGATTGTGAAATACTCAGACCGGCCCGTCTGGCACCAACAACCATGCCACGCTCAAAATTGCTTAAATCACCTTTCTTTCCCATTCTGACATTCAGTTTGGAGTTCAGGAGATTGTCTTGACCAGGACCACACCCCTAAATGCATTGAAGCAACTGCCATGTGATTGGTTGATTAGATAATTGCATTAATGAGAAATTGAACAGGTGTTCCTAATAATCCTTTAGGTGAGTGTATATATATATATAACATAACAGGAAATGATAGTCTAATATCAAATACCAGATTATTTGACCTTTTTATGAACAAGGTTAGTACAAGTGGATGTCATGTGGAGTGAAAAAAAATAATAATAATGTTTTTACAAATTTTATGAAAAACAATCACATTATGTCAGAGCAATAATTAAAGTTTTTTAAATTTTTTAATTCAGTTAAACGGAATGGAATTCCAAGTTAATTTTTTTTTGCTCTTATGGGTGGTCCCTTAACTCTCACGGAGGGCCCAGGAGCCACCAGCCCCCCTTCTCAAAACAGAGGAGTTGCTGGGTAGTTCTCGTATTTGTGATCAACATAATTCAGACAGTAGAAGAGATAAAGTGACCTTAAGGCCAGGCAGGTCAGCAGACGCCTAGATGCACAAGGCTCTCAATTTCTGACAGCGCATCATTCTCACACAGCTCTCTTAAACTGCCCGCATCAGATAACTCTGCGGATTATCACAGAAAAGTCCTAATGCATTTCTCCAGGCACGCAACAGACCTAAATATCAGTTTCACAGGCCATTTCCATCATGTAACGTGGGGATGTTTGATGTCAGCACCTGTTGAGGTTTCTGTGGGAAGAGGAAAAAAATATAGCAACCCTTCAAAGGGAAAAAAAAGAGAATGTGTCTCTGTCTTTTGTCCAGAAATGTTGTGTGGTTGAAAAGACTGTCAGAACTTAAAGTGTTTTTCACATGTGAACACTGACAATGCTTCTTTACCAGTCTCACAAAAATGTCCTCCTCTTTCAGCTCAGTGCTTGTCTGGCTTCTTTGAAAGAATCTATGACAGTCCAATAATAGAGGTGTCTTTTTTACAAGTAAACACAGGGCTACAGGGTCAGCACAATACATCAATGTCACAGTGAGTTTAATATTTCCCCAACACACAAGGGAAATTTTCAACAGGGAACTTTTGTTATCACCAAACAGCCTTCACAAATATGAAATGACGGCAAAATGAGACGTTTAGCAAAACACCAATAATGAAAGTAGAGAAGGTTAAGCTCCAAAAAAGAAGGAAATTGTCCAAACAACTTGCTTTATATTCCACATCTTCAAAGCTAATCAAAAGCTTTGTCTGAGGATCAAACTGAAAGTTAAATCCAAGTTAACTTTAAGTGATCACAATTTCATCGAGATATCTATAGAAATAAAAATAATAATGCTATCAATCACACTCATCATACTCAGTGTAGTGAGGTGGATAGAGAGTTTGTAACCATAACTGTACAAAAGATTAAATGTATCTGCACGTCCTGCAGACTGGGGTTGTTATAGTTATTCTGTGTTTCTTATGTTCAAAGATTATTTTGAATTTATCCATGAACTCCTATTTTCTGTTAGGTTCCTTTGTGTTCGCATTTCCTTTGGTTTTTACTCTAGTTACCTGCTTTCAATCGTCTTCTAATCTAAGTCTCTATATTTACTCACTGTTCCTCTCAGTTCATGTTGGTTCTTGTTTTATTGCAGCCATCGTTATACTGGTAAGTTAAACTGAATTGTTATGTTTCCTTTGGATGAAATCTTTCGGTTAACATCCGTCGATCTTGTATATTCTTCAAATTTCATTAAAGCAACATTTCACTCTTTGCCTTCAGCAAAATGTTTGTTTTATGGCTTCCAAAAAACTCCTGGCAAGGTAACTTTTTTGTGTGCAGATAGTGTCTTGCTTTTGTCTGTCTTTTCCGATGACATGATTTCTGAGTGCATTGGTAGCTACACACTGTCCCTAGTACTAGATGAAAAACAGCATGTGGCAAGTAGCATATCTGGATTCATAGTATTCAGAAAACAGTTTGCGAGAAGTACCCAGGAGACCTACTATTTCCGAGATTCGGAAGTGCGCATTCGATGGACGCGCCAATTTGTGAATGGGAGTGAAGCGACACAACTGATGCCATAGGTCACATGACAACATGGCGGATGTAGTACGTCCGATTTCCATTCACACTGTTCCAAACTCATCCATACTATATAGAACATTCTTATTTAATGGTCACAAATATTTAGACACAGCTTGTATCTTCTTTTTTATGACAGATGAGAATTAGTGTGCAATGTCGCCACCTACTGTGTTGGAGTGTCAACCAGTGTTTTTAATGATATTAACATGTGTGTAGTATTAACACAATAACAATATTTCATTTGTGTAAATGTCTTTTAATTTGCAGTGGAGAACTATGGTGGAGGGAAAGATTTTACGTGAATAACGGCTTAAATTTCAGCATACAAACTGTAAGTAACTGCACACAAACTTAATTTGTTCTTGCATCTATCGCCAATATGCCTGGTTTGAATATGCAGAGGTGTGAGGGGAATTTAAGAGTTAGGGGTGAAGACAAGGTTTGGAGATGTTTTTTATTTATTTATTTATTTTTATCCCTGATATACAGGAGCAAATGGACTGGCCTGTCTGTTTAAAACGCTTGAATGTGTCAGCACAAATACATGTGCAATAGCTTTACCATTGGAGGTCCAGTCATTGAGATATGTGAAGCTCATAATGGATGTCAGCCATCAGATAGCCTACTTCTAGAGCTTCAGGCTTCAAAGCTTCAGCATAAAGCCTGATTTAGTGAAACACACCATCAAGGTCTCTGTGTGGTCTAATATCTGCAAAGCAAGGGCCCTTGGTTATCTGCAGGACACTACGAACCTGCTAATGACAAGAGACAGGACTCTGGGAGTAATGAGAATACGAGAGGCATTTCAGCATGCACATTATTTGGAGATGGATAGTAGGTTCACTTTCATTAAAAGACCAGTGTGTTCCCCAAAAACATCGGTAGCCAACTATGGTAGCAAGTTCTGTCACAGAAATTATAACGATTTGGTGTTTTCCCGAAAGCTCCAACAAACATTTGTAAACAGCATTGCAAAGCTGTGTGGTTGGGACTCAATAAGTCCAATAAGTGTGTTCGGCTTTGACTGAATGTAACCTTTTGGCAAGATTTACCACTTGTAGTTGAGGAGGAGATGAAAAAGGAGACGTAAAGTCAGACACTTTCTGCTTCCAGTAGTGACGCTCTCTCTGTGTTTGCATATCTCTGACAAAGTGGATTTGATGCAATATTTGTCAAATACACTGACGTTTCATGAAGCAACAGACACACTTTTCATTCAATATGTACTGCTTAATACAGCGCCTGTATGTACAAGAATAAAGTTCAACATAAGCCTATACCATTTAAGCATTAATCTATATCAGTTTTATTTTTATTAGTTTTATTTTTAATTATTATTATTATTATTATTATTTATGAACATCAGCTGAGCTGGATGTGTCAGAAATTGAATAAGCACGAAACACACGTGATCGTTGTCTTCGATGAATCTGGCCAATCGTGAAAGAGCTGTCGTCTTCAGAGCGGTATTTAATGGCATACATTACAGTCATGTGACGTTGACAATGTCTTAATTCTGACAAAAAAATTTACCAGCATGCACTGCTTCAAGTCGGATATTGATCAGTCTGCGCAGTGCCGCATCAAGTCAAACACACCTATAGTTTCTTGTTAGTATGGCATGAATGACAGATCATGATCTTAAGGAAAATAATCGAGTTAGTATAATACACTGTATCTTTCATTCCATATAGGCCTATATATATATCCATATTTCATTCTACATCTTGCCATGTTCGTTATTTACAGCCGCATCACACAGGAATTACATTGAGGGGAAAACTGCTAACTGAACAAACTGCATGTATAAAGAGAGTAAAGCCAATTACAGAAGCATGTCAATAAATGCATGGCTTTCTGTTGTATAATAATCTGACATTTGATCTCAAACCATTTATTATTATTATCATATTCCTCACCAACTGAGTTACGCCAATAATGACAGTTCAGTATTATTGAACCACCATGGTTCGAACAACAAATGTGCAAAAAAGTTACTACAGTTTTGGAAAACTATCATAGTTTCTCCAACGATGCATCATACAGTTGTTGTTAAGCAGTCAGTTACATCGTTGTAAGGTCAAGTTTATTTATATAGCACCTTAAAACAACATAAATGATGACCAAAGTGCTGCACAACCAATATAACAAAGGGAAAAAGGGAATGTGCATAAGGGAAACATATTACCAGCCACCAGCTTAGACCAGCATGGCTCATGCTAGTTTGGTTCTGATAAAGCTGACCAGCAGGGTTGAAGTAGACAACACCCTTAAGCTCAAGTTTTACTGTAAGGGATATCCCCACAGCAGAAAACTGACATGGAAATGTGCTAGGAATAAGTGCAGACACAGTTTTGAGAATGTAAACATGAAAGTCAATGTATAATCAACATAATTCCCTATTTGGCAACAGAAGCCTAATTTAGTGACAGTGTACAGGGACGCCCGGCTAAGTATTGGAATCTGGAAGGGGATTTGACAATCCACTCCGCTGGGCTGTTTATAGCCTGTGCTGCGTAACACTTCCAAAGAAAATCCAGCTTCAGCTTCAGTGTGCATGACAAGCGTGCATTAGTGGGCTGAAGAGAATAAACAGGCCAATAAATTACACCGAACGCCCGTCGCAGACAGAGGAGAGGCGTCTTAGCCCCTTGGGATGCGTTTGTGTGCTGTAAGAGATGTTTTTTTGTGTATTCGTCTACAAAAACTGGGCAAACATGGGAAAGCTATTACGAGTCAGCAAAAAAACCCAACTCATTATTATGCCGACTAACAAGCATTTTCTCTCTTAATTTGACATGCTTTCCTGGACTACAGCAGGATACGATATAAAGCAACAGCAGCAATGTGGGTTCAGACAAGGGAAAAGTAATTCTATGTCCTAACTAAGAATACTGTGAGATTATGCATACAGTGGCTGTGACTTTATCCAGAAACACATCCCACTTGATAAAGATCTTTTGTTGGCCCTGGATCAACATTCTTAGTCCTAACCCTTTCCCTGAAGTCTAATAACCGGACATTAACTACAGAAAACTTAAAAATTACAGAGTAATAATAGGATGCTAAGAATGTTGTTCAAGCCAAATTGATAAAGAACTAGCAACGATGAAAGCCGACTGTTTTGTTGCCTGCGTCTTGGTCAAGAAGTTGTGCTTGAATAAACGGCAAAGACTACAGCCGGCGTTAGAGGAAATAACTCTCCGTACCAGCAGGTGGCAGTAGTCTGTATTTCTCATTCAAAAATGGAAACCGAAAATAGGATTCAAAATATACAAACCATAAAGCAGCAATTGCTTATGTTTTTGATTATGACTCACAGTGATCAGTTGGTGTTCACGTTCTTCATTCCAGCAGCCATGTCGTTATTAAAATATTCAAAAGCAAGTAGTTCTCGCACTGTAGAGCTTCTGTGTTGTGTTGATCAATGTTTATATGTGAATAAAGCCTAAATTTACTTTGGATTAAACCTCTCGATTCATATGGATTACTTTGTGATGCATGAACGTTTGGGTTGCATGAACTTTCAATGGTTGGACAAGAATAGTGAAAGAGCATTAAAAATACTTCCCTTTTTGTTCCGAAGATGAACTTAAGGGTTTGAAACGACACAAGGGTGAGTAAATGATGACACAATTGTCATTTTTGGGTGAACTATTAATAACCGTACCCACAGCGAAATCTCACTGGTCTAAAATTGTGCTCCACATGGCTTTATAATTGTGTATCTGATGCTATGTGCAGGATTTTCACTTTCAATGAGGCTATAAAAGGGAGAAATTAAAGGGTTAGTTCACCCCAAAATGAAAATTCTGTCAGTAATTACTCTCCCTCATGTTGTTCAACCCCGTAAGACTTTCGTTCATCTTCGGAACACAAATTAAGATATTTTTTGATTAAATCTGAGAGCTGGATCACTCCTCCATAGGCTCCTTAAGGGATCGAAACTGGCCGGCCCAAAGACGTTAAAATAGTCCGAGTGACTACAGTGGCTCAATCTTAAGTTTATCAAGCGACTAGAATACTTTTTGTGCGCAAAAGACAAACAAAAATAACAACTTTATTCAACTATTCATTTCCTTCTCTGTGGGCCTCGAGATTTTATGTAGTGAAACTGCGCAACGCTTCTGTGTTGTACGTCACACGCATCACACATGACCAGCGTCGACCAATAGTGAGCCTCCGTGTGACGTGCAACACAGAAGCGTTGCGCAGTTTCACTACGTGAAATCTCGAGGCCCACAGAGAAGGAAATGAATAGTTGAATAAAGTCATTATGTTTGTTCGTTTTTTGCGCACAAAAAGTATTCTCGTCGCTTGATAAACTTAAGATTGAGCCACTGTAGTCACTCGGACTATTTTAACGATGTCTTTAACTTTTATGGGCCGGCCAGTTTCGATCCCTTTAGAAGCCTATGGAGGAGTGATCCAGCTCTCAAAATTAATCAAAACTATCTTAATTTGTGTTCCGAAGATGAACGAAAGTCTTACGGGGTTGGAACAACATGAGGGAGAGTAATTACTGACAGAGTTTTAAATTTGGGGTGAACTAACCCTTTAAGTGATTAAGGTATAAGTTCTTATTTCAGGTTTCCTCAAAAAATTAATAAATAAGGAAGTGATCATTTCACCAGTTGACCACATGCAACAAATCACAAGGTGGGTTCGACTTGATCGGTGTATGACGTTGAAGTACCGTGAGAGCAATTAAAGAGCAGACGGCTCTATATGCTTTTGAATCACTCTTTGATGTCATGCACCGATTGGTCAGCGCAGGGCCACTTGGGAAACACACAGAAATGTTTATATTTATGACCCAGTATATCTAGACCCCTCGATCCTCCAATTCCAATATGGCCGCTGTCCAAAAAAGCAGTTTGGGCTGTAGTATGGGGCCTTATACCCCATTCTTCGCGCAAATTCATCTACATGCACCAAGTCGAACACACCTAATGTCTTCGCGTCTGCAACTCCCACACACTGATATTTCAGCAGCTCGACCAGCATATCTATGCCCCATCCTCTAATGGTCCACTGCTCTTCTCTGTTTATCATCAGCTGACTGAGGGTTAAAGAGAGCTGGAGGATGTGGTCTTATCGCTGCCTAAAACCCTTTCATCTCACTCCCTTCCCTCCTCGGACTCTGTTTGAAGGACACTTGTGTTGTAGGGAAAGAGCCTTTTGAGGGAAAGAGCTGTTAACCCTCACATAGACTTGAACTCTACCTAAGGGACTTTAAAAAGCCTACGTGCCCCTTTCGTGTTGCACAAATAGAGATCAGGACGGTGCATATATCAAAGAAAAATGTGTGATCCTGTTCTGCATCATTGGCTTCTTTCGGTTTAAATCACATGAGAAGTCAACAAAGATTATACTGGACTAAAAGGATTTGGAAAGACTAAGACAGAGACTGTGGCTTTGGCTCTATGCCTCTTAAAGCTTTTTTTGTTTTTTTTTTATATATAAAATGAAGATAAAGTATATAAAGGGGGGGGAATACACTTATAATTGCAGTCAATATGTAGTTTTAGATGATCATTTTGCACATTCTCTCTGACCCTTAAGAATTAAAGTCTTTTTTTGTCTTCTATGTACAGTAAACACTCTCTTATTACAGAACATGAAATGAGCAATTATTCTCTCTTGTGCTTATGTACATGGATGGCAAATTTGCTCAAAAATTGAGTCAAAAATTGTTGTCACCTGTCATATATCAAGATGGGAAAGAAACATTTTTGTACCTTAGTTTCCATAAAGGGACATTTTGGACCGGGAGGAAGTTTTGAGTCATGAAAGTTACATTATTTTTACATAGTACTTTCACAATTTGATTTCTCATGATATCCTTAGCCTATAGCAAAATCTTAAAGCCACGTATTTTTACGCCCTAAAACTATCCTAGTCGCTTCAAGTGAAATCATTTCACCCATGATTTTATCGGTCAAAATCATGTTTCCTTCAGGCTATGGCAGAGTCAAGTGAATCTCTCACACTCACGCCATTCAAGTGTGTGGAGTGGAATGGAGAAAGGAATGTGTGCAGTGTGTTGGTGTGAGAACCAGACATCTCACCACCTGCATGAAAGTCCCATTCATTTAAAAGCAACACCAGCAAAAGAGATGATCTAGTGTCTCACCCAAAGACACTTGATATTCACATTTTGTCACAAAATTCACTGTGTAAAATTAGAGTGTTGTGGGTGGTTGTCATGGCACTGCTGTGCAGTTTCTAGGGTGGTTGCTAGGTGGTTCCTAACCGGATCAAGTCAAAAGATCCCACCATCAACTCTATAGCCTGGTCCCAATTTTGGTTCAGGTGTCTCCTTCGTCTAATGGATTTTGCATCTGTTTTATAATCAACCAGACGAACATTAAAAGTCGAATCACTTAATAGTGATGTTTGCATTGGCAAACACATTTAAATGCAATGTCATAGTCCCTCTGCCCTATTATATTATTTTAGACTAGGCAGAAAGCATTATTGAAATAACATCTCTGGCCTGACTAAGAAATTATGTCCAGTGAAAAGTGCATTACATTAAATAGTATAAGGTCAAAAGACACATTTCATACAAAGTATGAGTAATGAAAATAATAATAATAATAATAATAATAATAATAATGAATGACATTTCACATTTGGCTCCTGAAAAGACTTTTTCTTGAACCTTGATATATCTCAACTCTTAAACTGTATATGTATCATACAGTATATGTACCATAAATACCAAATGACAGTATTAGGGTCACAGTTTCGGTACGGTTCAGTATGTGCAATGTCCAGGGGAAAAAGTACTAGTGTCAAATAAAAATAAAGAAAATAAGAACAAATAGTCAAACTACAAGCTCAAATACAAAGTCCTGACTCTCAACTCTATTTCCCTAATTAACATGCCACAGAAGAAGAGGAAGTGTCTTTCCGCCGGGTCTCCATCTCTCTAGTGTTTCAGTTGTTTATGTGAGTGATCTTATCTGGGTGACAAGCCAACAAGAACCAGCATGATGATGGATGGAGTGCTGCAGGGAGCGAGTGGATGAGTGCAGAACAATGAAGCACTGGCACAGAACAAGGGAAGTAGGGGAAGGAGGAATGACCTTTCATGATGGTCATCTAAGGTGGACATCTAAGGCCTTGTCCACAATAATACGTTTTCATTTGAAAACACATCTTTTTCTGTCTGTTTTGGCCTTCCGTCCACACTGAAAACGCTGTCCAAAGTATCTAGATTTGAAAACGCAGTTTTTGTGTTGTAGTGTGGACTATTTTAAAACGTTGATGTAAGTTTAGTCATGTGACGCATATTGTACCAATAGATATTTATGTTCATACTGGTATTGTGCCTTTTATGTGCTATTCACTTTCACACTGTGGCTAAAATATGTTACTTTGCACACTCTTCATATCACCATCCTGCAAAGATGACAGAATTTACTCTCATTTGCTGTCCTGTGGCAATACACGAGAGCAGTTGTGTTTTAGACCAAACACACAGTGACTGAGCGCGGCCTGGACGCATCAGTGAATGGTGAGATATTTTGCTAAATAAAATGATCCTGCCAGATTTACGCAATATCTTTTTCTTTCATCTGTATCATCTCACTGAGCTTTTGTGATGTTTTACGCATGCGCAGTAAGGTGGATTTAGCGTTTTCAGGTGTTTTCAAAAGTTTCTCATCCACACTGAAACGTCAGGAAAACGTCTGAAAACGCTTGCGGGCGGAGAGCGTTTTTAAACGAAAACGCCATTTTCAAATGTATCCAGATTAATGTAGACATAGCCTAAGTTGGGTGTATATAAGAGTTTTGGAGTAGCCTGGATGCCAGCCCGAACCACAACATTTTTTGGTCGGGAAGTTCGGTCTGGACTCGATCCATTGAGGAGTAATTATGATCGGTTCAGAAATCATCGGGCCAATCAAATTGCCAGAGCGGGCTTTATACGATGATGGACAGATGATCTGCAGTTACGTAATCATCATGTTATCAAAGAGCGCTTGGGTTGAACTGGTTTCCCTCAGAGTTGACTGCAGCTGGAGAACTGAGATGTGTAGATTCCGCTTGTAAAAGAAATCGACACCGCATTAATTTTAAAAGACGAACAGAGAAATGCAATCAAGGCATTTGTCAATCGGAAAGATGTGTTTGCCGTGCTTCCTATGGGATTCGGCAAAAGTTTAATTTATCAGCTGGCTCCGATGGTCGCTAAGAAGATGGGACGCAATGAAAACCCTACGGTCGTTGTGGTTTCTCCTTTGGTCGCACTCATGGAGGACCAAGTAAAAGAAGCAACACTCATTATTTTACTACTTCTTCCAGCGTGCGTGCAGTTGAGTTCTGTTGACAACTATGCGTAGCTCAACATAGTCACTTACTGCGTTGCTCTGACTGGTTGTAGGTCTATCCAATTAAGTGCAGAGTTCTTTTTCTTTCCTGGTTCGGTTAAGATGATCCCCCTCATAATCAAAGCCCTATGGAGCAGTATCAGACTCACATTCTGACTAGAATATGAGTATGACGAAGTCAGGTTAGTTTTGGAGAGTAGACAATCCGTGGAATCCTTCTATTCTCTGAGCTCAGGTCAAATTCTGTGCCCTTAATTCCCCATCTCTAATATCCATTTGAAATCGAGGAGGAAATTTGATGGACTCCATATCCAGTAAGTCTTCCCAGGACACTTTTTGCCGCCTGACCCTTGAACACACCCTGAAATGATGGTGTGGAGTCCAGATGCTGAGCCCCCTGGTGGGGTCTCCACTGCACAGCTGCAGGACCAGCAGACATCATGGGCCGGGAATGTCTGACTAATCGGAGAACAGGACCACGAGCAGATGTGCTGAGTCTGCTAAGTAATCTAACATATGTTTGCACACTTATACAAGTGCACTCCTCCCAACACACATTTTAACTATATATCAGAATGATTTTAATCAGTCTGACGTAGCATAGAAGAGTGTAAATGTGTTAAGAGAAGAAACTGATTGATGCTCTGGTCTTACTTTCTCCTCCCTGCTGAAAGGTCCAGCTCAGGGATGTCAAACTGAGTCTGCACAGTTTAGCAGTTTAACACACCTAAACCAGCTAATCAATGTCTTCAGGATAAGTAGAAGCTTCCAGGCAGGTGTTTTGGAGCTGGCTGGACCTACACTATGCAGGACAGTGGCCCTCGAACTAAGCTTGACACCCCTGGTCTAGCTTATGTTTTGAACGCTTGTCCTTAAAGTGGAAAGCTGAAGTGCATATAGTAATTTACGTATAAGCACGGAGACGATGGAAAAACAGAGAGCAGCAGCTTTAGTTTCTGCTCTGACAGACACAAGACCAACCAGAAATCAGGAATGGTGGGAGAACATTGTGCTTGGTACGTTTTTCATCTTCAAACCAAACTTGGCTCTTCAAAGTTTAAATCCCGTCTGGCTAGAGCGCTTCCCATAATGTTCACGCATTAGATCAGTAGACGGAGAGAAGACAGTCTGTGGCTGTTTGAACACATTCGAACACATGAGCGTTTACACTATGAAAGCAATCCGGTCGAGTGTGTTTTCCACTGCCTCTGGAAGTGGCTGAAAGTGGAGAAGCTCAAAACGCTTTAGACCCCGTTTACACCTGTATTTAGCATCTGCAGGTCTTGATGCCCAGTTCTGATTTGCTGACTATATCCATTTTTTTTTCTGACATCATCTTTTAAAAGTGACCCATATCCGATATTTGCATTTACACAATTCACTGCCGAAACAACCCATTGTAGACGTTCTGACCCGGAAAAGGAAGTAAAACAGCGCGCTATGCAATGGATGTAGATGCAGACAAAATGATTACCCAGTGTTTTGCTTTCCGCAGTATTTTCAAAGGTCAGCAAAACATTGCTCTCGTAATCCGGAGAAAAAAAGAGTTTCCCTTGTTGCATCCTGATCGAATTTAGCGATGATCGCTGCTACATCGGTTCAGAGGGACGTTTGGATGCGGCAAAAAGACATACAACCTTCGCATTACTCCACTGTGTTGAGCTTTCGTTCTCCATCGCGCCATTAATAATAAGTCATGTGATCGCAGTTGGTCTCCACCTGAGTTGACGTCCCTTTTTTAATGACGTACGACTCGCATTAACTGGGAAATATCCGATTAGTCTGCTTACATGGCAAACGCAAATGCACGTATCCGATTAATATCAGATTTATTTCCACATATGAGGGAGGCCTGAAACCGATCTGAGAATATCGGAGTCCATGTGCTTTTTTCTTGCTTACACATTCGCCGGTCATATCCGATCTGTGCCACATGAGGAAAAAATCGGAATTGGGTCACTTGAACCATGCAGTGTAAATGGGGCCTAAAATATTTATACATCAGCGTTGAAAGGGCCTATATAAACATCAGGCATCTATTATGTAGGTTTGAATTGCAACTTTGTACGGAAACATTGTGGGGATGATTTACCTTGGATACGAGCAAGAGTGAGTGTATAGTCTAAGGGCCAGTTCACACAAAGCACGTTTTTGCTGTTAAAAAATGCAAGATGCAGGTCAGAGGAACGCAAAAAGCGCAAGGTCTAGAGACGTTTTTAAAAACACCAGTGTGTGTTTACACTGAAAAACTCAGTTTACTGTATGTAGCAATTGACCCTTTGCAAGCAAAACTGTCTTTTACCTTATTGTAAAGTTAATTTCCAAGTCATGGTTTATTTGAAATATAACCATGGTTATCAGAGTGTGACTTTTACCAACAAGATTTTATCCACATTTTGGCCTGTTTTTTCCCAAGGCCTTCTAATGATTTTAGCATCAGTGCCTGTCTGATGTTGTTCAATCTATCCAGCAGGGAAAGCAGAAAGACACCTGTGCTGTTTACAGGCGGCTAGACGCCCTGCAGAGACGTAAACAAAGCATTTACTTACAATGGGTAGAGTACTCACAGATGTGAATGCCCAAGGCAAGGCAAGTATCACTATCACTATTCCCAATATTAAGGGTTAGAGGGGGAGAGAAGTCTTAAAGAGATAGTTCACCAAAAAATAAATAATTCAGTCATCAATTACTCACCCTCATGTCGTTTCAAACCCTTAAGACTTTCATTCGTCTTCGAAACACAAATTAATATATTTTAATGCCCCGCCGATGAAAGTCTGCTAACCCAAAACTGTTCAAAATGTTCTTAAAGAGATTGTCAAATAAATCCATATGAATCGAGCGGTTTAATCCAATTCTTCTGAAGAGACATGATCGTTTTATATGATGAACAGATTTAATTTAGGCTTTTATTCACTTATAAACATTGATCAGCGAACATATAGATAACTCAAATATGGTTAAAGCTCAATTGTACTTGCTTGATGCGCAAGAACACGTCTCATTGGTCCTTGCAGAAGCTCAAACATTACTGGTTCTTACAAGTCTGAAACTCAAGCATGCTCAAGTTTTCCGTTTACTAAATCTAAGTGCTCAATGTACGTTCAATGTACCAGACTTACAATTTACGCCTGGTAAATAATAAAAAAAGCTAAATAATTCTATAGACTTACATTGAAAAAGAAATGTCATAAAAAAACACATTGCTCTTTGTTTGCAAGTTATTAGGCCAGTTTTCTATGTTTCTTAGCACGTTTTATATTTTTAATACCATGCATAGTGAGATGTACAAAAGTACACGGAGATTGTGGTGTTTTATAGTGTGGAGTAGGCATGACTGAACAGACACTGCAGGTATCCTGTCTTATTTGGCACACTCTAAAAAATGATGTGTTGGATTTACTTAAAATATATATGCACCATTTTTGCATCATACTTTTTAAGTAATCCTAACTTCGAATAATTTTACTTAAAATTAACAAGAAAACCGTTGTTATATGTACTTAAATATTTGAGTTCACGCAACATTCTTTACTTAAAAATATATGCATTACGTTGCATATATTTTTAAGTAAAGAATGTTATGTGAACTCAAATATTTAAGTACATATAACAAAGGTTTTCTTGTTTATTTTATGTAAAATAATTCCAAGTTGGGATTACTTAAAAAGTATGATGCAAAAATGGTGCATACACATTTTAAGTAAATCCAACACAGTCCAGGCCATGTGAGATCAAAACAAATCTTAGTTCTGTTAACTTAACATTTAAGCCCATTTGTATATAAAAATAAGACAATTAAATGAGTTGAACCAACCATTTTAACTTATTTTAGATCTTCAGCTATTGGTCTGCTAACTGCACTGCTCCAGTACATTCAATGTCTTAAAATAAATTAAACATGCAAATCACACACAATAAAGCATTTAACTTTATTATTTTTTATTTTTTGCCAAAGGCTTGAAAGCCTGAAACCACACATGAAATGTAACAAAATGTGACAAATCGACAAATGGAAAATCACTTTTAACAGGTCACTTTTTCACCTTTGCAACACTTCTCAAAAGATTTACATTTTTCCAATATTTACTTTTGGAACATACAAAAAACCTCTTAAAGGACAATTCCGGTGAAAAATGAACCTAGGGGTAATTAACACATGGTTACCGAGTTGATCGTTCTCTGGGATGCGTTTTCATGATAATCGAATGTACGTAGAGTTTTATCTCTAAAAACTGTTTAGCTTATAACGCTAGTATATGGGGCATAGAATTAGCAAAAGTGAATCGTTAGTTAATACCACTAACAAGGCTCAAAATAGCCCCACACTAACACGGTAGCATAATGAGGGTCCCTACATGCAAACCGAAGCATTGAGAACTTTGTAAGTGTACAGACAGTTTAATAAGAAGATACTTTATAAAGACAGTACATTACACTTATACAGGCAGGAGCCATCTTGGAAAACAGTCTCGACCAGTCGAGCCACGAACGCCGTGCTAAGTGAGATGAACTGTGACTTGGAATCTCATAATATGGTCCGTTGTTTCCGGAAGAAACTATTTTAATAAACAGATATAATTCATGCATTTCCATGTAATTAGTTTCACAAACGTAATTCCTATCGACCAGCTCACTTAGCACAGCGTTCGTGACTCATCACCTCTATGCCTTCCAGCGTTACCCCAGTCTGTAAAGGATCATCTGCTGAGCCACCTTCCGTGATGATCCTCAATGTGAGATGTTCCAGTTCCTCTTCGTTCCTATGAGTATAAAAAAAACATAAAAAAAAAAAAAACAGGAAATCTGCATTTACTTGCAACATCACTTGTTATTGTTCAGACTGTTGCAAAAAATCAATTGCATTGAAACACAGAATGAGAAAGAAATGTACCTTTATATTTTAAAATAAAATAAATCTCTTACAGCCTCTTACATTTGCAACATTATAAATGTCTATACTGTCACGTTTTTATCAATTTAATGCATACTTGCTGGATAAAAGTATTAATTTATTTTATTTCTTTAAAAAAAAAGTTCTAATTGACCCAAAACTTTTAAATTGCATCTTAAAATAAATTCAAATAGAAAAAAGTTGTTTTAAATTGTAAAAATAATAATAATAATAATCAAAATATTACAGTTTTTGCTGTATTTTGGATCAAATAAATGAAGGCTTGGTGGGCAGAAGAGACTTCTTTTAAAAACATTAAACAATCTTACTGGTTGTGTGTATATATATATATATATATATATATATATATATATATATATATATATATATATATACACATTTTTTTTCTGGTTATCAAAAATATATCTAAAAAGAAAAAAACAATAATTAAATGTTACAAATTAGTCCATTATTAAATGCCTATAAATATAAAAATGAGTCTATTAAATAATATCTATTAATTTAAACAAAACAAGTTAATTAATGAAGACTTTTGTCCAGAGGTTTTGAACAAATCTCTTCAAAACATTAACAGTCAGTCACTACTGGAATAGCCAAACAGTAAATAAAGATCTACAATCTTTGTTTGAAGCCAAACTTTTGCTTAAAAGCTATTTACTTATTTTGATAATAATTTTGAAGGTTTAATAGACAGGGTTGTAGCTGTCATTTAGGAATAATATTGTGTTTGAATCAAGATCGCCATTATTTAATGATAAATCGTGCACACGGAGCTGTAGCCAATGTGTTTTCGAATTTAATATTTGTATGTTAACGAACGTTACCAGTAGGCTAGCCCGCGCCCAAGGCCTGGCCGCCCCCTTTCCCGCGATCCATTTATAGATATTAGAGAATAGAATAGGCCTATATGGAAATTTGTAAATATGCAAAGTAATTTTTTTTTAATCCGAAAACTCATAGCCTGCATATAATAAATGGCAACTACATTTCGTTAATAAAGTAGGCCTACGAATTTATCCGTGGGGGAAAGCGCCGTCCGAATTGTCCTCTTATGGTGTGTTCAAACCGAACGCGAATAGAGCGTCAAATACGCGTCTATCGCGTCTTAGTTAGACGCTTGAATCTGCTCGAGTTCAAATTTTTCAACTTGCGTGGAAGACTTTCGCGGCAAACGCGTCACCCAATTCGCGTCATTCGCGCCGATGCGTCTATTCGTGTCTTTGCATTGACTTTGTAATCTACTTGCGCAAATGATTAAATTTGCGTTCGGTGTGAACACACCATTAATGCATAGGTGCCAACCTCATGGTCATATATTTCGAAAAACACAATAAATAGCCTACTCTGACTAGACACTTGACACTTGATAGCCTATTCAATGGAAGCACACTCGCTTAATAATTCAAATATACTCTCGTGCAAAGTCACTCATTTCATACATTAACTTGTAGACTACATAGGTGTTCGTAACACGTTTCTAATTGTTGATGCAAAATTCGTAGCAATTCTGAAATTCAGTTTAAAAGTTAGTTTCTTGACCAAAAATGCAATAAACGATTGAGTGTACCTTAAGTTAAAAAAAGTTAAGCTTACCTCTTTTCAGCGTCTTCACATATGTGCTTCACAAAATGGCTCCAATTTTTGGCTGGAAATGCATCACGGGAAATTGCATATCACGTGGCTCATATAGTTACTTAAAATGTTATGCTCGATTTACTTAATTTTGAAGCAATTATGATAGTAGTTGACATGACTTATGTTTTTTCATTTTATTTATGCATACATTTAAGTTCACCTAGTTACTTATATTTTTGTGTTACACACACTAAATATGTTAAGTAGAGGTTGAAAAGTTATGAATACTTAATTTTTTGTGTTTAATCTAATTACTTTTATAAGTAATGGTTGTTCAGCCAACGAATCGTTTTTTAGAGTGCAGTACGACAGCTTTTGGTTCTTAAACACATGTCTTTTGATTCACACAATATGGCCTTTTGCTGATCTGATTCTATAAAGGATAAGAGCAGTCTATAAAAGTTTTTTCCTTTCTTTTGAAAATGCAGACCGATCAAAAGGTTCTGTCTCTCAGGACTATCTAGCTCCACGCTGTAGTCATAAAGAGCGATCACATAAATCAAGACCATTTGTGAATATAATCTCTGAGTGCTTTGCATCTGCATCATAGGAGATGGAAATTCTATAAGCCCCAATGCACATGAAAATGTATGTGTGTGTTCACAATGGAACATGCTTACTAGTATACTATGCTATAGCCTACTATTTACAGGGTTCCCACACCTTGGTTAACTTCAAATTCAAGAACCTTTCAAGGACTTTCCAGGTCCAATACCCTCAAATTGAAGGACTTAATGTGGGGACACATTTGTTGTGTCCAACAACAAACGTTGAGGTACCATCATAGTAGTTTTGTGCGCGCGTGAACGTCATGGCAACGTACACCACTAGGTACCTCACGCAACTTAATGCGTAAATGCGCGTAACTAACGTAAATCAAGTAAGCTAGTATGCACGAAGTGTTGGCGAAATAACACATTAGCGGAGCGGAGGGATAATATGGATTTTTTTCCAGAAAACTTCTTGCATAAAATAAATTCAAGCACTTTCAAGGACCTGTATCTATGTAAGTTTATTTTCAAAAACTTTCCAGGGCCTTGCATTTTTTTTTTCAGATTCACAAACTTTCAAGGATTTTAAGGAACCGTGGCAAACCTGTGTTTACTGCATACTAGTCAAGTCACAGTGCGTTATACAATACAGCAATAAACTAACAGTAAAACAACAGTCTTAATGTTGCAAAAATCTTCAATTATAAAAATGTCAGCTGTAAATCAGCTCTAAAAAGACACTAGTGTCATTATGCAGCTCAATTTAGTTCAACGTTGATTCAATTTATTCAATAACAGTGTACATTTTGCAGTTCATCACGAAGTGAGCATAATTCAGCTATAAGAAGCTCGAAAGGAGGTGATATTCAGTTCAGTGTCGATGTTGCAGAGTTCATCAATTATTCGATTCAGCTATAAAGCAGCTCTACAGAAAACATTTATCATCATACAGCTCAATTTAGTTCAAGCTTTGATCCAATAATGTCAGTGCATTCAAATTGTTAACTGATATTAAGGGTCTTGTACATTGCCTATTTGAACCATATATGTGACAGCCTGCAGTATGCAACTAAACATCTCAAACAGTCGTACGCTACACTGCCGTCACATGACCTCAAAAAACCCTGGAATAAGTGCATGTAAACAGGTCCAAAGAGAACCCATGTGTTCAAAAGAGACACTGCTTCCCCCTGAAACTTTAGTGTGTTCACACCACGTCGTAAGTATTCAAGATTTCGACTTGTAAAAAGTGTTCACATCCTCATAGAGCTCGTAATTACAACCATAGGCTGGGAATTTACTGAGAGCTCCCACTCACACCACTTAAAATAATAATATACTTAAAAATACTTCAGAGAATGTCAAAACAATTTGACATGATTATAAAGTGCACTTAAGGGGATTTCATTAATATTATACAGTATATGTAAGTACAGGGTTTTTTTATATACTTTTAAGATTTGATGTGAATATTCAATACAATTAAGCAAGATCTTTGAGATCCATGTGAACATGTCATGTGAGTATATGAACTGTGTGTGTGTGTGTGTGTGTGTGTGTGTGTGTGTGTGTGTGTGTGTGTGTGTGTGTGTATCTCCAGGGTCCTGCTGCCTGAAATGTCAGAGACACAGGGAGGTTATGGGAACTAAAGAGTAGAATGAGAGCTGTGATGAGCAAAGACTCTGACTACTTGATCAAGACTTTCTCTCAGGAAACACAGTGACCTACACAGACCACCTGACCCTGCCAAGCCACTTCCTCTGACCTCTGATAGCACACATCTCCACATATCCTTCATATGAGGTGACGCAATCCATCCCATGATTCTCTCCTTCAGGTCAAACCTCCAGACGAAATAGCACACTACTGGCTGTATTTTCTCATAGGTGGAAAAATGCTTTCAAAATAACAGACGGGAGATTAACCTTTAAAGTCATGGCACTACTACAACAGTCAATCAAATAGTAGGAATTTAATATAAAAATTACCCTTAAAATTCACTCCAATGCATAAAAATATATATACATTTAAGATTCAATACAATTAAGCACACTCTCTTTGATATATCAAAGAGAGTGTGCTTAATTGTATTGAATCTTAAATGTATATATATTTTTAAAAAGTACAGGCAGATAATTTAATTTAATATTAATGAAATAAAAGGTTAAATTAAAAGTACACTTTCATGACCATTTTACTTTACACACTTAAAGGGATATTTCACTTTAAAATACATTTTTGGTATGTTTTAGCTTACCTCAAGGGCATCCAAGATGTAGGTGTCTTTGTTTCCGCAGTAGTTTCAATTTTGATAGCTTTAGGTCAAACCGTTCTTGTCTGTCAGTCATATAATGACCTGCACCAGCTCAAAGAGCATGCACAGAGAAGTCCAAATTAAACATGATTTAATGACTCGTAAATGTAAGTACACATTGATGGCCTAAGACACGAAACGAGCGGTTTGTGTGAGGAAACGAACAGTATTTATATCGCTTTTACCACTTGTAACCACAGCCACGTCCAAGTGATCTGAGGGCGCGGGCGCTTCGGTCTGCGCAATCGCCGGAGAGCACCGGAAGTGATCTCTCGCGCGTGTACGTCACTCATTGTTTCCACCATAGATATCCATAATAAAGGCTAGATGTCTCGTCCGCGCTGCTGGCCAATGGAGGGCGACGTCAGCACCTGGCGGCCATCTTGTCACAGGCAGCTCACTCACTCGTAGCATTGTGTTAATAGTGCATGTACTTTTTAAATAACCATAACTTGCTCAATTTTCTACCGATTTTCAAACGGTTTGGTTTGTTATAAACGCCAGAGATGTAGTTATGACACTGCACACTTATGAAAAATAAGTGTATTAATAAATAATCAACCAGAATTATCCAGCCACGTTAATAACGTTTGTAAGAAACCAAACCGTTTGAAAATCCATCAAGATTTCAGCAAGATAAGAGTATTTGTGTTCTCACCATACATAGAGCCCGCCACAGAGCCCGCCACAGAGCCCGCCAGAAAGCTAGCCTGTGACAAGATGGCCGCCGGTGATGACGATAGAGACTCTGCCGTAAGACATCTAGCCTTTATTATGGATATCTACGGTTTCCACACAGAGATTTCGGGAGTGTTACATTTCACTGTGAAGATCTAAACATATTTAGATATACAGGAAATCGCAATGGAAGACGATTTCGATATTTCAACAGACAACGTTGAATTTTTTCAGAGATATCACTTCCGGCGCTTGAGCAGACCGAAGCGCCCGCTCCCTCGCCCTCGGCTGTGGTTACAAGAGGTAAACCCAATATAAATACTGTTCGTTTTCTCACACAAACCGCTCGTTTCGTGTCTTAGGCCATCAATGTGTACTCACATTTACGAGTCATTAAATCATGTTTAATTTGGACTTCTCTGTGCATGCTCTTTGAGGTGGTGCAGGTCATTTTATGACTGACAGACAAGAACGGTTTGACCTAAAGCTATCAAAATTGAAAATACTGCGGAAACAAAGACACCTACATCTTGGATGCCCTTGAGGTAAGCTAAAACATACCAAAAATTTATTTCAAAGTGAACTATCCCTTTAAGTACACCATTAAAAAGTGTACTGTTTCAAAGTTTTATTTTAAAATTAATAAAATACATTTTAAATGATTTTGTAATCATATTTTGTCATGATTTAAAGTACACTTTTTTGATGTTTTGACTAACTATAATTTATAATTTGTATGATTACAATATTAACTGTGTAGTGTGTTATTTGATATTAAATTTACACACGTTAATATAAATTAAACAGTGTTGAGGAAAGTTACTGGTAAAAGTAATGCTTTACAATATTGCTTTACTCCCTAAAAAAGTAACTAATTGTGCTACTTAGTTACTTTTATTGAAATAATGCATAACATTACTTTTTCACGGCTGGGCTGGACTTGCTTGATTGGTTGGTTCATAAAGTGAGATTAAATAGGCCTACATAAAATATATCTGTAATTTAACATATTTATTGCATGTTTTCGTAATATTCTGAGTTTTCATTTCACTGGGACAAAGAGCTGTCAGTTAATAAATGGGAAAACAAAGTAACTTGTGTTACTCATTTGAAAAAGTAACTGTTCATTTTACTTTACTGTAAATTTAAAAGAAATGCAATACTAGTTACTTCAAAAAAGTAATCTGATTACGTACCTCACGTTACCCCAATACTGATCTTAAATGTAATAAATTGCAAATTCATCATTACAAATGTGTAATTATTAAGGATATATTTAAATGGATGAAATACAAGCGTCAAGAAAAAAAATACATTTAAGGATATTTTGTTTAGCATAAATGCTTGCACTTTAAACATACATATAAAGATGTACTTAAGTGAGTCAATCAAGCACTGTAAACTAATGCTAGTTGCATTTAATATAAATTTAAACTGTAATACATTTTCATTCAATTGCAATTAACATACAGTTAAATGTCCAAAAAAATCACTTTCAGTTCACACTTAAGTAATATTATTTTAAAGTGTATTATTTCCGTAATAAAAAGTATGCGCACGTAAGGAGTAAAATAAAAATATTTTATAAATAATAATCCCTTTCTTGCGGATGCTTTGCGTCATATGGCATTTCACAGATGCTTTGTCAGACAAACATCCTTTTACTGGCAGTTCTGAAAGCTTCTCTGCATTACAGCTCAACCGGAAGGTCATTACGAGCTGCGATCTCATTATGATCATCACAATGATAATTTTTTCACTAATGTGTAACATATGGATGACTTCAGCAGCCATTACACGACTAGGCCATTAACCAGCTGCTAAAGGACCTCAAATGCTTTTTAAAGACTGAGCTCGTGTAAATACTTGATTGTGTCTCTGAATTGTTTAATGTGAGTTTACTTAAGCCACTTTTCATGAGAAGTCATGCTCAGTAATTTTCCAATCTGCTGTCAAAGAAAAGTTGAAACTTTTGTTTCAAGTTTAAAGTTGAACTGATAGATAGATCTCTTCTGTGTGTGCAATAATAATGAATAAATCAGTGATTTGCATTCCCGCTTTACATTAAGGTGCACTTTCACAGGTTATTCATGTTTATAACTAATGAATTAATGTGTTGCATGTGTCCACCCTACATTAAGGTTCACAGGTAACTAATATTGTTATTAATTTGTTCATATTTAAAATCTCATAAAGTTATGGTTGTGCTTTTATATATTTTTTGATACTTTCATATTAGAAATTAGTTGATAAACAAGAAATCAGTTTTTATACATTGCTGTGGATAGGCATCATGAGCTTCTATGGTTTTTGCTGCATCATGAATTAAATATGAATAAATATATTTATTAAGCATTTATAACATGCAAGTTAAAAAGGGCTCACTATTTGGAAGGTATTGCGTTAAAGTCACCCTTTTCATATAATGCAGTTAACTGCTTATCAACGATTTATGCAATTGTAAATTAGTTATTATTCTTTAATGAACACCCTTATAAACCCTCAAGGGAACCTTAACATAAAGTGTCAACTTATTTTATTATATTAGCTATCTGGAAGTAGTTGTTTAAAAATATATATGTTTGAGATTTGAAGTAGGCCTTTACATGTCGACATTTAATAGAATTAAGTGCAGGTCTTTTCATAAGGGGTAGGCCTATGAAAATGATATGAGCAGAATGTCGTTAAAACCCTTAGATTCTATATTAATCTTGGATTTCCTTTTCCCGTATGATTTTTTTTTGCGCTATATGCTAATGCATTCAATGTGACCTGCACTAAGTGGACTTTGTTGACAGCATTACTGATCAGGAAATAGTTTAAAGACCCTTGAAGGAATAATTAAAGTTTCCACAACATCCTAATAGCCACCTTTGTGCTTAGCCATTGTGTCACCGTTTCTTTAACCCATTGTGTACCTTCAGTCTTCAGAGCTGCCAATCAATCTTTCGGCTGACCTCGGGCTGAGAAGCTGACCAAGCATTGAGCGCCTGCTTCTAGGGTTACAAGTGTGTGCTCAAAAGTGTGTGAGGTTAGAAAAACAGGCATGTCCTTGGAGGATTCGTTTCGAGAAAACGCCTCAGAGCTGCAGGTGTTCGTCGTCTGTTATGAAATAGTTTACTCTCGACATCCACAGATTAAGTAAACCCATGGCTCGCATTAGACGTGAGCAATTAAAAGGTGTGTTAAGTTGTTTTGGTCTGTGTTGTTTACAAGTTTAGCGGAGGAAAACTTGAAATTGTTCGTGAAGGAAACCATATAAATCCGAGGAAAGAATGTGCTTGCTGGGTCTTGTTAGAGTCGTAGTAGGTTTTTATAGTGTGCGATCGCTGCCCACCCTAATTCTTCCACAAATAAACACTCCAAACCACATGCTTTCTGCTAAAAAACACTGACCTCATTCCCCAGCAGGGACGAAGACATGTGAATAGAGTGGGGGATGCTGTCAAAATGAAACCAAGTATGTTAGCGACAGACCACCTGTTTTCTTCAAGACGATCTGTTAGGAAATAGCAGGTGCTTCAGGGAGGAGTGAGTGTTAAGTGTGTTAACGAACCCCAGGTGGGGATCTGAAAGTAATTACCTCAGAATTAAGTAGAATCATATGACAAAAATAGTAAGAATAGCAGGCTAGTCCGAATTAGCGCACTGCTAACTCTCTGCTCTGCTCTGCCTGCTTGTTTGAACTCATTACATTGCATTCAGCGAGTGCTTTTTCGGTTTCAGTTATTGTTTTGGAAATAAAATTGTTATTTTGCATGTGTAATACAATTTTTCGGTTTAAAACGGTCCAAATGAGCCTCAAGAAAAGATCAGGGCTGATTCTGGTTAATTCATTACACTGGAAATATAAAGTCAAGACAAATGTACCAAACACAGTAAACTCATAGCATATTAATACTATTTTTGCAATACATGCCTCTTTTTATACAGCACCTTTAGACAAATGCACTGTAAACTAGTACCGTTATGGGTCAGTAAGATTTTTTTAAATGTTTTACTAAGAAATCTGTTACTTGCGTAGTTATAAAATAAAAAATACAGTAAAAACAGTAATATTGTCAAATATTCTTACAATTAAAAGTAACCGTTTTCTATTTAATATATTGTAAAATGTAATTTATTCCTGTGATGCATCGTCTTCATCTGTTATCATCTTCATTGTCACGTGATCCTTCAGAAATCATTCTGAAATGCTGATTTGCTGCTCAAGAAACATTTCTGATTATTATCAGTTGAACAGTTGTGCTGCTTAATATTTTTGTGGATTCTTTGATAAATAGAAAGTTCATAAGAACAGAATTGATTTGAAACAGAATTTTTGTAACAATGTAAAAGTATTTGCTGTCATACATTTTAGTGCATCCTTACTGAATAAAAATATCAATGTCTTAAAAAAAAAAAAACTTTTGAACAGTTGTGTAGGTCATTCATGCGTTCAGAAAATTAGGATAGTGCGGAAAGAGTAGTATGATAGTGTTATTATATGACATAAAGGGGATGTGAGTTCAGCAAACTTGTTATTGACATTTTATCAACACAGATATTGAGATAAAGGACATAACAGGGAAAAGGGGAGGAAATATTAGCTGAGTTTTGTTGATCTAGGTCAGGGGTGTCCAATCCGTTTGTTTCTGGAGATCTATCAACCCTGATAAAACAACTGGCACAGATAATTAAGATCTTCAGGAGCACTCGATAATTACAGACAGGTGTGTTGGATCTGGTAGATCTGCAGGAACAGGATTAGACACCTGATATAGGCGGTCCCCAACCATGGTGGTTCACAGGGTGGTTGGGAGAGCATGAAACTGATCCATAAATCTTCCTGCACTGATGATAATTAAAATCAGTGTATAAATCAACAGCACTCTGGGTTTGTGTCTGCTTGGATTCCTACAGTCCACGTTGTGGCACCTGCTCTTTATGCTTCTCATCTTTTCTCTTTGTATTTCAGCAACTATAAATATCCCGCCCCGTCTCCCATGGCCCATGCGGCCCTGCTCTTTCCTGAGGGAGAGGAAGCGCAGGCTGATTCAGGGACCCGATCTTTCTCCTGGGAGAGAGGAGAGCCCAGCGATGGGGTTTGGGAAGGACGAGGCTTGTTTACACTGGAGATCCCTGCAGGTCTGCACTGGACAAAACACGGGGAACCATGAAAGGCAACCACAACAATGAACATTAGACAGTGAATCAATGCTTTTTTTTATGCATATTCAAAAGTATTGGCTAATTTTATTTTTATAAATTCAATTTTATGACTTCAAAAGGTTTAAAGTCAACATGATATTGTATTTACTACTTGCGATGCACTGTTGAATTGTTCACAAGACCACAAATGTGTGTAAAGTAAGTACACTGTAAAAAAAAGTTGCTGCCCTAAATTAAGTACAATCAACTAGGATGTTTAAGTCATTTCAACTTAAGTTAATTAAACTGATTCAAAAATCTTGAATAACAAAGTTGAAAATTGCTGAACTTATTTTGATGAGTTAAAGCAATGTAAAACCATATGTTGTCAACTTATTGATCATATAAATTTTGTGTAAATTAGGTCGATTTTGATTTCATGTTTACTTTGAGAAGACATGTTTGAGAAGTAACTGGAACTTCAACAGAAAACAGAGACTCGATTGTTTAACATCTTTTTTCTTTTATTACTGTTTTCATGTCCAGCATGGATCGTTAAACACACTCAGAAGATGTGAACAAACACAAATGTATAAAATCCTCAGTTTCTACATAAGAAAAAAATCAAAAACACAAATCGGAATGTTATTAACAAGGTAAAAACCTATAATAATAAAAAAAACGCAAAAGAAAAATATTGAAAAGGCACTATTTACAATTTTAAAAATGACCAAATTTAAGATATTAAGAAAAAATATTAACTGAAAATATGACCATCTAAATTTAATTTGATCAATATTAATAAAGACGATGAGGTGTTTAAGAAAACACTGCAGCACACCATTGTGCACATTAATAGCATTGTTTTAAATGTTAGTGATTTGCTACTACTGCATATTTTGTCTGAAATGCTCCGTCTAGTATTAAACAGCATGTTTTTGTAAGGCTCATTAAGTAAAGTGAGACAGTGTGCATGCCTAGGCGCATTGTCACACAACAGGCTTGATTTGATATTGAATCTACCCTTGACAGAGAATAATGCAGGCAAGAGCAAACACACCGTCTCATTCTGCTCAGCATATTGTCTCAACATTTTTTGGCTATTTATTCAGTAACCTAACAATGATTGCAGTCTAATAACTGCAGCTGGTTAATAAATGGTGTGGATGGATGTTCTTAGAGGCAGAGAGAGCTCAAGTTTTGTATCAGGAGAATATACATACACACAGAGAGAGAAGTCACACGGCATATGTTGCGTCACTGTACTCAGGGCCGGCGCTCCGCACACGCACATCACGCGCTGCGCGTAGGGCACCAAGTGCTTGGGGGGGCACCAAAAAATCTGGGTCGTGAAAAATCATCACAATAGGCTACTAGTATAAATAACAAATAAAATATGTCTAAAGCATGTTAATATACAAAAGCAATACAAAAGTAATATAGGCCTAGACCAAATTAGTCGAGAAAAAGGTGAATCTCCTTTTTCGTCTCCCTCTGGTGCCCCCCCCTTCCCCACCTCCCAGTGGTCTGTTCGATTATGCCTCAATCAATGTCAAATTTGGCAGACACCGACCTCAGACATGGCCTCGAAAAGGCACCAAGAGTCGGGGGCGAAAAAAGGAAAAAGAATAGACAGCGGGATGATACTCGCGCGTCGCTTTGCAGGTAAGACAATGTTTTAAATAAAAATGTTAGTTTTGTAGCGCGGGCGCCCTTGCGTCGTGTATGCATGTCCAGGGGGGGCGTCGCTAGTAGTGCAAATGAAATGATCCGGGGCTTTTTTAGCCCTGCATGTTGAATCTTTTATTTTAACGGGGGTCCGGGGCTTTCTCCCCCGGAAAATTTTGAAACTTGGCCTGTTTAAGATGCAGTTAGTTTGTTTGGGGAGAAAAGGAAGACCGCTTAGATACGTTTTTTCGTTGTTGTTTTATGCGGATAATGCGGTCATTTTCAAGAGGTTCATAGGCCAAGGCCCAAGGGCGACATCTGTTGGTGAAACTGCAATTAGAAAAAAAAAAAAAACAACACAATCTCAGTGTTTGTATATTTTCATATTCACAGAGTTGTCAAATTATTAGGGCTGGGAAAAGATTAATCGCATCCAAAATAAAAGTTTGTGTCTACATGATATATGTGTGTGTACTGTGTATAATTATTTTGTATAAATAAATACACACACATATGCACGTATATATTTAAGAAATATTTGCATGTATATACTGTATATATTTATATATAATTTATATTATATATAAATTTAAATATTTTATATATAAATAACAAATATCTCTTAAATACATAAATGCAAATGTGTATTTATATATATACAAAATAATTATACACAGTACACACACATATATCAATTATGTACAGAATTATTATATTGTGCTTCATCAGACTAAGAAATTCTGAATGGTTGTTATTCCTTGGGTGAGTGGGTGGGTGAGGGGGTGAGTGGGTGGGGGGTGGGGTGGGGTGGGGTGGGGTGGGGGGGGGGGGGGGGGGGGGGGCACCACCAAGCATTTGTGCTTAGGGCACCCAAATGGCTAGCGCCGGCCCTGACTGTACTGTCCGTTTGGGTGGTCAAACTCCACTTAACTGTGATGAAAAACCCATCATTGCATAAAATAGCAGTGGTCCTGAGCTGCGTTTATGTGAACGGTGTGACCAAAACGGTCAACGTCCATGATTCATACTCAAAGCCTTCTGAACAGAGGCTGTTGTTAGTATGCAATGCTAGTGTGAGGGCTGGTGGGAGGAAGCTTTGTGGCCCTGGCCGAGGGCCCAGTCTATCTTCCTGTTGGCCAGAAGCAATGTGCGGGACAATAATGCAGCAAGAGAGAGGGGCCATTGTTATAAGAGCCAGTCCTAAACTTGGCCAAGACTTGATTTGAGATGACGGTGAAAATATTAGACCTTAAAATCTACACTATCACATACTAATAAACAGACTGTTTTGATTATTCATCAGTCATTGTCTACCACAATCTTGTTTAGTCACCCTTATCATCTCTGGGAAAAAAGACAGACAGACAAAAACAGTGTAGAAACGAACTTACTTGGTAATACGGTTTTATGCATATTACTTTACTTAAGGTCCTAGCACACTGAGTCTGAAATTTTTGTATTCATCATTTGGTGGCTCTGAAATGTCAAAAATCCTCTCAAAATGCTTGCTATGGATGCGAAAAACGCAGACAATTGAACCCGATCTGAATTTTTTTATGACGGCGGAAAGTTTCGGACTCTGATGGTACCATGGTACGGTGAATGTATCAGATATATATAACATCTGGGCTGGATTATGGACCGAACCAGTGGTGCCAGTTCCTAGGGACCGCCAAAGCCTACAGCCGTGCCAAAGACTGCCAAAAGGACTGGCAAATGGGACTCATAACAAGGGTCCTTGGTGTATACAACTGCAGCTGACAACTAGGGCCCTGGGCACATATAATGGGACATGACGACTAGGGCCCCGGGCCTCTGCGCACAAATAATGAGACATGACCACTGAGCCTCAGGGCTCATACAGTGGTACATGACCACAAGGGCCCCGGGCCCCTTCTTACAAATAGGGCCCCTCAGCTAATACAGAGCAAATGGACCACTAGCACCTCTTAGTGAATATAGCCCAGACTGACCAGTAGGGCCCTGCTCACCTCAGCGAATACAACATTTGCTGAACTTTTGGGTCCCCTAGGATCCCTACAGCAACCAAAGTGACAATTCTACCTAAAACATGTTTTCCCTAATTCCGTTGCTTAATGCAGGATAAGTTATAAATATAGAAATTGGAGGGATGGGGCTCCAAAGAGCTCAAGAACCCAAGGACCTCAAAGAACCATGACTTGTCCCTTAATACCAAATGATTACCCTATTGATGAAGATGATTTGACTCCAAGAATACCATTGCATAACCATCATGGTTGTGTCCAAAAAGAATGGTATTACCATGGTACTACAGCATGTCCAAAAGACCATGACAATATCATGGTCCTTTAAAAATAAAAAATTGAGTCGCAGATTATGGAAAAGGGCCATAAAGGAGTATTAAAATAAGACAAAGAATGGGCTATAGTGGGAACAAGATGGGAATAAGGCCTGAGTGAGCCCCTGAGAGTGAGCGTTTCAGATATCCTTCAAGCCTGTTTATGTATTCCTCATTGATCTGGACGAGTGGAGAAGGTAAAGGGCGTCGGGGGAGGGATGGAAGAGCTTTTATGTCTGATTAGCTCTCCTCCAAATCTCCTCGGACGACAGGAGCACCGTGAGGAGAGGCGGATCGCCTGGCAACGGTATTCGGTGGGATTCATCAGTGACAGCATTCCGATCATGACTGTCCTGTGTCTCCTCTACTCTCCCAATAATATATATCAAAGTGCTTTCTGCTCTACTTTGTCTGACAGGGCAATATTTATAATGCCACTCACTTTCGTTCTCTCCTCTACGTCTACATCTTCCACTACAAAAAGCGAGGTGCTCTCTCGCTGATTGCGAAGGGTAAATGACAGAGATTTTGTCTGAGGCACTTTAAAAAATGGCGGCGGTTTGTTTTTCAATGCTAGCTGTGTTCATGTAGGTTAGACACAAGACTAAGCAAACACCACAGAAAGCAAACACAGACCTACCTGACAGCAGTTATATCTTACAATGTTAGGAAACTTGACTAATTTGTCTACTTTGCCTAGTAGATCACATCAGCATGAATAAGTCGTGAATGAAACAGGGATCCTGTTTCCTCTGCTGGTCAAGGAATGCGCTCCAAAAATAACTGGCAGTGGACCCTGGCAATGTGTGCCAACACGCTCTCATATAGGGATGGCATTGCTACACACACACACTATCTACCAAGCGGCTCAAGCTGAGGCCAAAAATATACTCTAAGCAAGTATGCTAACGCAGATGTGAATGCGAGGCCAATGCACTGCAAGTGTACAGTCTCGTCGGATACACTAACCTCAAGGTGAGGCAATGGAGTTACCTTCAAATGTCAAGAATCATTGAACGTTTTATTCAGCTAGCTAGCTAGAAACACGTCTACAGTTTAACCAAAACTTGCTCAGCAAGATTCCCAAACTGTTGCTTCCAGACAGTGATTAAATATCTGGCCATAGAAGAACGTTTACACTAATGTCTGATATAGCACCCCTTGAGGCAATTCTGAGAATACAACATGTACAATTGAGACAACTAAATCATATATGATCACATACTTGTGTACAAGTATGTTTCAGCCTTGGAGAGGGAGCTTGCAATGGGTTCACCCCACTCCTGGCTGTTTGTTTATTACACCCCCACCCCTAAAATATCCCCATCTCTGTAATATAATCCAGTTCAAACTCTACAAACACACTATAAGCCCTTTTGCAAAGACTTCAGATATAAGGTTTCTGCATTTTAACCCTTTCCTTCTGAACTCACAGTTGTCCCTGCTTCTTTCCCTCGTCTCACCCCACCTTTCTCCCTGACGAGTGACATTTCTTTGGTAGGGAGAGCTTTGGGTTTGGGAAAGAGGAGCTTACCAATGGTTTTCACCCCCTGCTGTTTTTGAAATTAGACTATTACCTAACATTCCCTACAACAGTGAGCCCCTACTAAGGCTTTTATTTATAATTGGGCCCCAAGAAGCCTTTTTCGTATTTTAAATTGGTGCACGCTAGTGGTATGTATTTTATAGTTCTATTTTTCATATTTTCATTTGATTGAACAATGCAAAGCTATTATATAAATATACACTCTCTCTCAATGCCTCAAGCTTTTTCAACCCCCCGTAAATGAAACCAACCTAATCATTATACTGCTCAGACAATAAAAATTATAATCGCCACGGGATCACGGCACTGCTGGTGATTTAAACACACCAGCTTGCAAGAAAAAAGTCAAGAGGGCTCTACAAATATGGACGGAACCACATAAAACATGTTAAAACAAGGGGCAATAAAATGCAGAGAAAGTAGAGAAAAGTCCCTATTTTGACACCAAAAGAAATAGCAGGTAAAATTCAATCAAACACAATTGGACTTAGTTACTGGTTGAATAACCAGGTCCAGTTGCTTGTGAACTGACTCCAAAAAGAAAGGTCTAAAAGTCGGAGACCACTAGTTGAGAATGTTTCATTTCTTTAATAAATGTTTTCTACATTAAAAATGTTATTAGAATGACAGTTTGAACTTAAATTAGTATGAATTTCCTTGCTTTGACAGCAACACTCAAGCTGCATGAACAAAAATAATAAAAAATGTGTTGCTTTTTTAAAAATCTTGAATTTTTCAGGTTTAAATTAGTCTCTCAATCTCAGACTTTCCTTGTGGTCTCAGACGTTTGGACCCCGCTGTAGATCAACACATTACCAACAAGTTATGATAAAAGCGGCCACAGTCCTTATAGTCTTTATGATGATGGATTATGACTACAGCTGAGAGTCCTGAGAATAGGTGAATGGATGCAGAAATATTCCAAAGCGAGATATTCCTTTCTCCGCTTTCCTTTCCCTCACTTTTTGCTCTGCAATTCTAGATTGGAGATCATCTTAAAAACAGAAATTAAGAAAACCCCAAAAACAACTGATTCAAAAGAAAAGAAAATAATATGAAAAGGAAAACCCAACAGCAAAATCAATGTGCAAATATAAATAGACTAGACAACATGTTAGGAAAGCACCATGGGAAAGGAAAAGAAGGGTGAATATGAAAGTGTGTGTGTCAGTATCTGTGTGTGTGTGTGTGTGTGTTAAAGTTTTAGGGCATGTGAAATGGAAGGGCAGAACAGGGATCGGAGATCATTCTGAGAGTTTAAACCCAGTCCTGCATTGAACGTCTGCAGTACACTAAATACTTGGGTGCTCCCTTCCTCTGTAGTGTGTTAATAATAGCGTAGATCAATCCCAAGATGCACAGCACCAGGGCCAGGGGTACCGTCACCATGATGATGTTCATGGTACGCTGCGTTTCATCTATCTTCAGAACAACATCCACGTCATTCGTTTTCTCTTCTGTCTCTTCTTTAGAGTCCACATCATTGGTGTTGTCTCTCTCTTTGTCCTTGTCTTTTTCCTTGTCCTTGTCTTTGTCTTTGTCCTTGTCTCGGCCAGCATCTGGGTTGAAGGGTGGCCGATCAGGCAACTTGCGTCCCGGGTCCACGTCGGGGTCTATGTCAGGATCGAGGTCCACATTACAGCCCATGAAGTCTCTAAGAATGGACTTTGGGTAGCCCGGCTCGCTCGTCATTCTGTGGTTGTCAAATTTCCAGTACTTTGAACCCTTGTAGAAGTAAGTATGAGCTGTGTGACAGACAAAGTTGGAGAGTGAAAATTGTGCATCACCGCATACAAACTAAATTTAGATTATCTGGTCATTACTTTATTCACTGACTGATTGGGGAAAAAAATATTCACATAATACACATTTCAGTTCCACCTGCAAGCACACACAAAACTAAATTAATTTCAGTTCAATTCAATTCTATTTGTATAGCGCTTTTCACAATACATATTGCTTCAAAGCAGCTTTAGAGAAAATGCTTGTTTCAATTATCCATTGTCCACCAACCAAAATGGTTTAGTTATCAACATTCTACAAAATATCTTCTTTTTTTGTTCCACTTCCACAGAATAAAGAAAGTCACAGGTTTGAAACCATGTGAATGACTAAATTAAGACTATTTGAACTATTCCTTTAAATCAAAATGAATATCTATGGTAATCGATATCATGCCACAGATGCTGTTAATACAGTTTGACTTGCAGGAACATTCCTTTAAATGGGAAAGAGCTTTCAGTGATGTAAGTGTTTCCCGATTATATTGCATTACTTTCTGAAATCACATTTCATGCAATACTCTCTCTCAATGTCTTTGTTTCACCGTCTGTTTGATCCTCATCCATCTAGTACATTAGGTGACAGGCTCTAGATGACCCGTCAGCCCCACACACACCACTTCCCTCACTCACCTCCATCATCGCTGAGGAAAGCCCCCTTGGGAGAAGACGGTACAGAAGTGCCCCACACACTGATTGGTTTAGGGTAGTCCTGATCCGCGGCTCTGGAGTGCTCATTAAAGCGCCAGTACCTGTAGTTTATCAAAGACCGTTAAATGCATATCATTCTGACTTTCCTTGATGCATCCTTTTCAGCAAAAGCACAGTGGCCTCATTTACATATGAAATTAACATCCATAGCAGGTGATCTGATCATAAGTGATCACATAGCTTTCAAGGTGCTCGCTTTGCATTTATATCATAAATGCTAATGCAAAACAAACACTGAATGATGTTATCATTGTCCAAAATCAAGGGCTTTAAACTTTGCCAGCTTTGTATGACTTTTAAAGTAAAAAAAAAAATACAGAAAAAAATTATTAAGAGGTCAAATGATGTGATATTTTAAGACACTTTATACCAATAAGCATTAAAGGGTTTTTTGTTCCTTCTCTAGGAAATTCTAATAAAATATTATTTTAAACTATAAATGGAAAAAAATCCCTCATGAAAAGAGTTTAGAAAAATAATAAAAGAAAATGACAGGACAGATGTCTCTCTCTGATATTTTTGACTTTATGCTCCTTCAAAAATATCAAAATTACCTTTTTTTTATTTAGAAATGGAAATCGTATTATAGAAGAGGTGTGTTCAAATACTTGTATGTATGAATTTGATTTGTTTGTCAGTGGTGTCATTGACCCTATTTATTGGAAAATGGTTATGTGTAGTCAAAAAAAAAAAAAAAAAAAAAAGTCAACCTCTCCTCTATGAAATCCAATCTGGAGTGGTCACTGAAGAAGCATGTGAGACATGTTAATACCAGGAGTAAACATCAATCTCTCTCAGCGGACCACTTTTGATCGGACCATCCGCGACCGATGTAAAGACCAGGTCCAGATAAGGCCGTGACACACCAAGCCGACATAAAAAAAGCTGCGCTTGATCACATCAGAAAGACTACAGGCTACAGACTACGTACAGGAAATAACTGTCAAACTGTCTATGACAGGTATCAATAGTCAATATTCGTCATAAACCAAAATTAGCACTGGAGATATACAAACCCTAAACAAAGCAGTGTTTACCATTTTGATTATCATTCATGCTGATCACTTTCTTCATTCCAGGCGGCTCAAGATGTTATGAACTTATTCGCGCATTCAAATGCTTAGTAAGATGACGTAAAATTAGAACAGCCTTCTGTCTGTGCCATCTTGACTTCATTGCTTTCATCACTTTCGCGTTTTTTCTTGTGGACTAACTCATTTGCTAAGCTAAACACCCAATCAGAGTTCTCTCTCTCTCTCACTGACAGACATCGATTCAACATGCTCAATCGGCCAAAATACCCCTGATGTCCAACTAGTGCAGACGGTGCGGGACACATCGAAAGAACTGGGCTGGACGATGCTCAACAACGGCACAACGATGGCTTAGTGTGTCAGGGCCATAAGACAAGGCAAGGAGGATTTTACAAAACAGCTTAAGGGAACGATTAGACTAGCATTGGAGGCAGGATTCTTTGTGGAACAAAAAATAAGACTATTCCCTCACCAGTCTCCTTTGAAGAAGTAAGTGAAGCCAGAAGGTTCCCACCAGATGGCCGTCTCGATCTTGTCATATGGGATGTCTCTGCCATAATCCACCAGTTCCTGAGGGTAGCCGGGCTCCAGGTTGGCTTCCCTGAACAACCAGTACTGGCTTCCTACAGGTGGATGGTCACAAAGAGAGAGGATAGTTGTGAATTTATTTTGTGAATTTTGAATAAATATTGGGGGGGATTTTTTACTTCATCGGAATGGTATGAAACTTGGTAGAGGTTTTGGCACTTGCTGTGTGAAAAAAAAAAAAAAATTCAAGGATATGATCCGGAAAGGTTAAAGAAAATGAATGGGAGGTGAATTTCATCTAATGGAAACGTTTGGTACTGCTCACAAACAAATTCTTACCGAAAGGCCAATTGTTTTAGATTAGGAACTCAAATTTGGAACACAACTTGTTTTAATTTATGGCTTTGATTTTCTCACAGTGCTAGAGTAAAACGTGAAAATATATATATTTCATATAAAAAATTAATTCCATTTTTGTGCAGTTTTCATAATAAATGTCAAGTTTTAAATACCCTTTCAGGTTCACTTTAAGCTTTTTTCACTTCAGCAATAATCTGCCAAGTGTCTACTTGAAAAGAGACCAAACTCAAGTCTGTGCTCCAAAGCATTCAAGATTATGCCAGTTTAAGTTGGAAATTTCATTTTCAGGTCCATGATCAAAAAGTGAATGAATAAATTATAACTACTGCAGAAATATAATTTGGTGCCATAAATCCCCTTAAAATACAAAACATTACAAAAAAACATTATTGAACTAAAATATAATACAATTCATTCAGTCATTTTTGACCAACACACAAACAGTACCAGAGGGTAAAACTAATTTTTTACCACCAGACTATTACGACATACGAACATTAATTGTCAACATAGTATGTATTTATTTACTGACGCGAAGAATCTCAGGACTAACAATATATTATATTACAGTAGATGTCAGGATGAAACTATCACATTAAACATGAGTTATATGTCAATAAATTAAACTCGGAAACTCGATCGCGAACGGGACGTCCCTGCATATCGGCTAACTACTAGAAAACAGGTTAAAAGATAAAACACTCAAAAGTCCAAAAATGAACATGAAGAAAGAGAACAGAGGTTGAAAACAATAGTGAGGAAGTAGAAAAGACAAGAAGGGGGGAGGCAGCAACACTCAATGCGTAACAGGATTTCATGGTGCATGTACAGGGACTTCCCAACCTTTGACACAGTCTCCAGCACTGAACCACAGATTGGGGTTTACTCTCTCAACACTGAAAAAGATGCACCAACAATGTGGGGGTTTGGTTCAAATCCCACATTTTAGCGGTTAAAGTGACGACAGAGAGCATCGCATGGAGCCGTTACAGAAACATTGGGATAAGCTTCGGTTTTTATTATTTTACAGTATGGCAGACACCGAGGCACCATCCTCATGGACCCGTTTGATTCAGCAGGCCCTTATCCAAGTCCAACCGTTGCTGTCAGCATCTGGTAGAACCGCTAGCTGACGCAATGGCCTCGCCTCACCAAGAACAGATGTTGCTCCCCAAGATGTTTGGTCTCCCGATTTTCTCGGATGGCAGAAATCCACATTTAAAAGGGCCTTGCCAATGACATCACTTTCCTTATGGGAGCCAGCTTTTCAAAAGTACAGCGCATACACATTCATCTTCACAGAAATCTTCAGTAGGAAGTCATTAGATGTCTGTTTGAGGGGTGCAGGGTGTTGATATGTACAACTAATGTGGGAAACCTCACTGTGGTCTGGGCCGTTTTTGATTTCAATCTGCTGGCAGAGCTTGATAATAACGAGGACTGAGTTTCTGGCCAGTTGACTTTGCACCAGAGTTTTTTATTGATTTTATGACTTGCAAATTTTAACATTTGGTTTCCAGCAAGATATTGGTATTATCTAACAAGATGTTAGCATGGATGTTGTTGGACTAGAGTGGTGCAGGGGTGATGTTTATTGTGGGCCAAAATCCGTAAACGAGTTAGCATTTTAGCACTGAAGTCAATGGGGTTTTTTAATGGGTTTTTGTGGTGAAAATAAGATGGACATGACGGAGTATTTACGCTTCAAAATTTATAAAAGTTGTGTCCATTTGTGAAGATTACCATGATGAACAAAACGTGTGAGAATCATAAGCTTTTGTTGGTCACAGTCTTTGTTTTCTGCAATAATCAAAGAGTCAATGGAAAAATCCTAATGGGTTTTTGTCGAAGGAAACACAAATAAATCATGACTGCAAAAAATTACTAACCAATCAGTAATGCTTGCACCATTTGACATTAGAAAAAGCCAAAGCAAAGCAGAAGTAAACAAAGCAAAGTATGTTTATGAATTTATTGGTGTAATGGAGTTACATTATTGCAGTTTAATTTCTAGCTTTTTTTTTTTTAAATTAGGCAACATTCGTTTGAAATGTTTTTGGGAAAACTTAGTAAAAAAATTATTAACCTGACACCCAAAAATTAAAAATTATAAAGAAAAATAATTATTTTGGTAGTAGGACAGTTTACTAAGGATAACTTTTTCACAAGACCTTAAAATATGTAAAAATAAATAAAATATGTGACAAAATTGCACAATGCTAAAAATAAAATATTTTTGGTGGTGGAGGCAGAGAAATACTGCTAACTTTTTTACTGGCCCTGCTATTAAAAAAAATGTGTATTTTTCAAATCATGCAAAATGCTAAAAATATACTTTTATATATGCCTGAAAAAAAGTATATAATTTTCATTATAAGGGTTTCTTGTTACTAATGTAATATTAATTGTAATTTTCAGCTGCAAATAATAATAATAATAAAAGCAAAAATTATTCTTGTTGAGTCCTGATTGAAGTGAAGCTAATGCGAGTCAAAGCATTCACAGTATTTTGCTTCCTTTACAAAATTTATGGTCAATCTCCAAAATTATGCAGCTCCTAAATTCAATTTTGGCCGTTCACCTTAAACCCATAAACCCATATATAAAACAAAAAGCCATGTCTCTGAAACTCTACCTGTAAAATCCATCAGACTAACACATGAGAAGAGGCTGAGGGAAATCAAGGACACTTCCTGTACTAAATGACAAACGTCAAAATCAATGGCTTGTTCTAATGTAAAAAGCACTTCAAATGTGGTGTAATTCTGCCAGCCTGCGTAATAATTTCTCTCACGAATATAAAATTTTGATGGTCTATATTAACTTTTAACAGCACAGAGCTATATCAGTTTTCAAGTGCAGTTAGAAAGGGAAAATACCTTTGAAAAACACAAATCGGCCATCATGCCTTTCATATGCGGCGTCGATGTCTCCCGGCAGACCCCTCCAGAAGTGTCCGATCGGCATAGGGTAGTTATCCAGCACTCGATTCCTCCTCACTCTCCAGAACCAGCGGCCCTGGGGAAGAAACCCGATTCAGAATCAACGACCAGATGATGATGGTTGTGTATTCTGTACTAATGGTAGTCAAGTCCTCTTTTGTCCACTTTCTGTCCTGATTTATTCGAGAGGAGGGTCTACGGGTATGTATGAGTTTATTCAGATCTTTAGATCTAATGGACGAAATAAGCTTATGCAATTACATATGAATGTGACCGGGGACGACGGAAAAACACAGCTTTCGTTTCTGCCCTGAAGCCGGAAGACCAGCCGAACGCAGTGTGTTAGAAATCAGGAATGGTGGGAAAACACTGTGCATGGTGCGTTTTTCATCTTCAACCCAAATTTGGGTCATCAGCCGACAAAGTTTAAATCCCGTCTGGCTAGCGCACTTCCATAATGTTAATAATAACAGGTGGGTGTGGCTCTGAAGCTCCGCCTTCTCTGACGTGGAAATCTTCTTCGGTTCATTTCTTCGGTTGAGTCCGTCGAGGTCAGACGTCCGTGAGTAAAAACTTGAACACAGCTGCTGCTTTAAAGCAATCTACTGTATAAAGAGCTATATAAATAAACTTAACTTTACTAGAGTGCCGAATTGCAGAGCTGGTGTAAATCGCTACGATCAGATGCTTTCTTAACTGCGGTTTTCTCACCGTTGTCATGTTACCTGTGTGTTTATTCTGTTATTAGGAGGAAAGTGCACAGCACATTTTTACATATTCACCTAAACGTCGCTCACAGCAGTGATGTTAGCTAACACTACCACTGTAAAGGTATTTCTGTTTACCCCTAAGAGAAGAACGAACAAGAATTTCGCTGTGTTTATTGGGGCCTTTAGTATGAGCGGCGCTAATAGTGATCATGTACATACACTCAGAGTATCCTTTACACTCACTCTGGCTCTCCACCAGGACCTTTAGAGAGATCCAACTTCCAAACCAATCCCAAATTAAAACCAGAGCCCGTTCTGTGGCCAACACGCTCTAAATTTATCCTGCTTTCTCCCTCAGCTCTCCTCAACCCCAACACCTCATCCTAACAGACACACGTGCACGTTGTTCTTGCACGGAGGAACACAGTCTTGCATGAGTTAACTTGTATCGTATAAGTATTGTGTTACATGAGGAACGGCCTTATTTCAGGAACCTGCCTTCGAGACGTGCGGATTACTAGGGAGTGGTTCTTCACTCGAGGACATCTGATTGTTGTCTAATGGATAACCTGACTACTGCGACCAGTTAAACAGTAACACCTGAAGAAGAAACACGTCAATATATTTTTCCAACAAATTGTGCTAAAAATTGTAATGCCTGCCCGTGGCTCCCCACATCTAGAAATAAAATGCTAAAAAAAATGTTTTATATATATTTTAAATTATGTTTAAATGATAAAATATAGCAGTAGCAGCATTATTTATGATAATAATAATAATAATAATAATAAATACAATATAATATTAAAGTCATTTTTGCTTACCAGATCTAGAAATAAAACGAATATCTAAAATAATATAAATTAACACTTTAAAATAGGTGCCATTTATTAAATCAAATATTCAGAATATTTTGGTCCCTAGATATTTATTTGTAAAAAGGTTCACCAGGAGGACACGGACATAATTGCTAAATTACATCATTAGGAATTTTATAATAACCTAGCTATTTCCATGTATATCTTTCATATACTGTACACTTCTTCTAACTTCTCCAACAGCAAGACTAAAGCAAAATAACGTGCTTCTTCATCTAATGGCAGAAAGTGAAAGATCATATGATGTGGTCTGGGTTGTTGTTGTTTTTTCAGAGGACTTAAAGTTACTCTGCCACAGAGAGCACTTCTTTCATGCAAGGGCAAATCACATGACATGACGTGACCACAAAACCGCAACTCCAGCAAAAGGGGCAGAGCAGATGAAGTCTAATGCATCTCCTGATCAACTCCAGACTCCAAATACATGTTTCCTTTCCTCTTTATGGAGCTCTGCCTCGTAACAAAGACCAGCACGAGGGTTTTTACGGCCCATTGCCTAACAAAGCCTGATTGAGAGCAGGCCGACCTCAGCAGGACTCGAACTGTGTCTCAGGTCTTTCACCTGGAACTGTGACTGTTATCGTTTCACCACTTGAGTGAATCTTACGAAGCCTGTCAAAAACATGTTTGCGACATATAATTCTCATTACTATAAAAAGCTTGGTTACACTTTATTTGAAGGTGTCATTGTTACAGTGTAATTATACAGAGTAATATTAATTAATAACATGTGCTAACTATGGGGTTAGGGTAGGATAAGGATTTGGTTGAGGGTTAGTTGCATGGGTAACACTTTATTTTAAGGTGCTTGTAATAAGCAGTAATTAACAGTTAATAAGACACTTATAAGACCTTATAAGATGCATATAAGCATTAACTAATGATAATAAATAAATTCAATTAAATAATACATTTCTCAAGTATCAATACATTGCACTTTTAGAACAGCCGAACAAACATAAATGGTAACACAAACTCCCAGTCACTTAAAAATTGACCTTCCCAAGAGGGAGTAGTTTCCCTGATCTCTTCAGGGCCTGGACCTTTAATTAACCCTTATATGAAGTAGTTAATGCTTATATGCATCTTATATGCATCTTATAAGGTCTTATAAGTGTCTTATTAACTGTTAATTACTGCTTATTACAAGCACCTTAAAATAAAGTGTTACCGTTGCATGTAATTATGCATAATTTACCGTACATGTAACAAGGACACTGTAAAATAACGTATTACCACAAGCTTTTATATAGCTAGGGTCTTTAGCTCACCTTAAAGACAAACATCTCTCCCCTGAGCATGGTGACGGTGTCGAAGTTGCCCTCGCAGATGTTCGGGCCGTAGTGATCGGGGCGGTCGGTGGTGCGAGGCCCCGGTGGCCGGCGAGGGGGTGCTCCGGGGGGGGTTTTAGGAGGCTGAGGGACCCTGGGGTCCGGATGGGCTGGGCGCCGAGGGGTCACAGTGGGGAGAGCCTGAGTGGGAGAACTGTTAGGGGGTCCTACAAGGAAGAGTGGAAGAAACAAACTACTTCAGAATTTGTACTAATCATAACAGCTCATTGTGGCAACCTCTTAGTTCGGTCTATAATAAACATAAAGGGGATAGCTAATATATACTTTATTAGGTACAACTGTTTAACTGCTCGTTAATGCAAATATCTAATCAGCCAATCACATGGCAGAAACTCAATGCATTTAGGCATGCAGACATGGTCAAGATAAAATAGCATCAGAATGGGGAAGAAAGGTGGTTTAAGTGACTTTGAATGTGGCATGGTTGTTGGTGCCAGACGGGCTGGTCTGGGTATTTCAGAAACTGCTGATCTACTGGGATTTTCATGCAGAACCATATCTAAGCTTTACAGAGTATGGTCCGAAGAAGAGACAATATCCAGTGAGCGGAAGTTCTGCGTGTGTAAATGCCTTGTTGATGCCAGAGTTCAGAGGAGAATGACCAGGTTCAGCTGATAGAAAGGCAACAGCAACTGAAATAAGCACTCGTTACAACCGAGGTCTCCAGAAGAGCATCTCTGAACGCACAACATGTTAAACCTTGAAGCAGACGAGCTACAGCAGAAGAAGACACACCGGTGACTCTTCCGTCAGCTAAGAACAGCAAACTGAGGCTATGCTCACAGTACAAAAGCTGTCAATGGGGCGGTACCTTTACAAAAGGTACACTTTTGTTCCTTTTAACTACTAATATGTACACTTTAGCTACTAATATGTACCTTTAAGGTACCAATATGCACCCTTTAGTTACAAAAGTGTACCTTTTGAAAAGCTACCACCACAGCGACAGCTTTTGGACCTTTTGGGTTTTTTTTCTGAGAGTGTACAATTCACAGTCTCCCCAAAACTGGACAATAGTAGATTGAAAAACGTTGCCTGGTATGAGTCTCGACTTCTTCTGCAAACATTCCGATGGTAGGGTCAGAATTTGCCATAAAAAAAAAACGTGAAAACATGGATCCATCCTGATTTGTATCAATGGTTCAGGCTGCTGGTGGTGTAATGGTGTGACGGATATTTTTTTCTTGGCACACTTTGGGTGTGTGTGTGTGGAAATGATGTTTGTGAATTTTACAAAGCATCAAAATATTCTTCAGGTCATATTTAATCTCCAAAAATAAGATAATATATTTTGATTAAAGCAAATAAAGCTTTTTGTATTGATTTTGCATTGTGACAATTTCCCTTAAATTTTCTCATTATGGTCATTTGAACAAAAAAATTTATATTTTAATTGTAATATTTATTTATAAACTTTTTATACAACATGGTAGTATTTTTTTAACTGTCTTCAATTAATGCAGATTAAAACAAAAATATTATAGTATTACAGTAATTTATTTATGCAATGAGTAATGATAATATAGAGAGAGACCCGTGAGAATTAATGGACACTGAACACATTGGTTCTAAAACTAGGCTTCATTTTCTGTATGCAAACTTCATTTTTTTCTTTTTAAGTATGAACAATAATAGTGATGCTTGGCTTCACAAACACCAATAATGTGTAAAATGATTAACGAATTCACCATGACATGAGCACGAGTTCTTTCTTCTAAACTGGGAAGGATGCCTACAATTCTCCCTCGCAGCTGAAACTCCCTCATGCGAAACTTAAATAAATATTACTAAAGTCCACAAAGACCAGCGTATTTCAAAAGGAACATGGCCTGGTCAAGGGCAAAGTAAATCCAATCTACCACAAAAACAAACATTATGAACTTTGTAAACACCAAAAGCTTGAAACACCACTAAAACTGCTTACTGCAAACAAACCAAAACGAAAACACTTTTACAACAACACATGTATATAATAACTCTGGTCCAGACCAAGCCGGGAAACTAAATGTAATCTAAAGCTGTAAATCTATATTGTCTATAAACACTTTCTGCCAGATGATAAGGAGAACAGCAGAGAACGGGATCCGGAAATTAAATGCGCCAGACCAGAACAAATGTTGCACAACCGCTACGCCAATAGCAGAAGTTCTTGTGTTAAACTGCCCACTTGATCAGAGATAATAAACAGTAAAACAAGAACATCACAGGCGTCAGGTTACCGTAAATCTGCTGGACCCCCCGGAGATCATCCTCAGGCAGCTCAAAGTTTTCCGTGTCCATCCACTGGTAGAAAGGAGCCATAATCGCCAAAGGATTATTGGAGTGTTCCAGTCCAAGGGCATGGCCCAGCTCATGTACGGCTACCAGGAACAGATCATTACCTGGAGGACACACATATTAAATATCACAGGCTGAGGTATAAGAGACAGCTAATGGTCAGCAAGGATGAGAAGAGCTGATTTACTGAGGTTTGATGTCTGATACAACAGCATTCGCTCTGGGAGCTGCACTTTATGAGCACTCTGGCTTGAGGACACATGATATAACGCATATCAACTGCATATTGCTTTGGTTAAGTGTGCACATTAAACAAAATCGCCACTGGTCTTGCAGTAGATAAGGAAGAGAAGCTATGTTTAGTTGGCTGGGTAAATGGGACATACGCCGCTTTTCCACCATTGGGCCAAACCGTTCTCGTTGCTATTCTGTGCCGATACGACACAGCTGGTACGGATGCGGTTTAATTGTCCACTGCGGGGATGATAACAAAGCTCTTTGGAATGTAATACAAATGCAACAATACGGGATGTAAATAGTGACCGTGTTATGAGGGATGAAAACTAGTTCACTTCACTCAAACACAATGCTTGGCCAAATAGAGAAACTGGTAGCCAGTGACCAATCCTTTACAGCACTGCTGAGAAATGCGGGCCATAATCGTGTAACCATTCCTTACCGTTCTTGAATCCGTCCGGCCTGATGGTGGAAAGGAGGCTAAACACTTAAAAGGTTTAAAACAACACTTAAAACAATTAAAGGTTCTTTACCAGCATTGATGGTTCCATGAAGAACCTTTAACATTTATGGTACCTTCCCATTGCACAAAAGGTTTCTGATAGGTTCTTTAGGTTTTAAAATGTCTTTAGGTTTTAAAATAGTCTTCACACTATGGCCCTGTTTACACCTGGTATTAAGATGCGTTTTGGTCGATCGGATCACAGATTTTAAATGTTCTGTGAAATATATACACTTTTAATGTAATATCAAATAACACACAACACTTAAAATTATAATCATGTACTTTACATGTGCTTTAGTGTGTTAGTCAAAACATCAAAATTAGGGTTCTTCTTTAAAGCAAGAATGATTAAAAAATAAATTTAAATTTGAGATCATTGCAAAGCACACTTTTAAAGGATTTTTTAAGAAGCAGTAATGAACGTGCACTCTCTTTAAGTGCACTTAAGTGGCCTTTTATTTCATTTATGTTACATTATCTGAAATACACTTTTGAGATTAGAAGGACACCAAGCGTGCATTCAACGAAATCAAACACACTACTTTTCACAAGTATAGGCCACTTGCCGATTGAAAATCATCATGTCCAGAATGGGTACAGATTTGTAATACATAGTAAGTGTTCCTCTCACTTAGGCTTATCAGTTCATATGAAAGTTTGCATTTATCTGCACACGATTAATGGGAACACTAGCAATGACAGTGCACTCAGTCTGTGACTGATTTTAATCATATTCTGTCTCCATTTTCCGGCTGTCTCAGTGATCTGTGACTCTGCGGGTGTAAATGGCTCTATGTGATTCTTAAATCCTGATTTTGGGAGGGACAGACAATGATTGACTGCTTCCCTTTAATACTGACTGTCTCCATTATCAGCCAGTGTTAATGCAGGCTGTATGAAGTCATCGGATAGTAATGTTGCTTCTTCAAGGTTTTTTTTCTCTCTCTCAGGGAGGCAACATCATTAAGGGTAATAAGTGTGCAGATAAGAGAAGCGCTGAACTGGTTGTCCTGAAGCTTTCAGACGGTTCAATCAATGACGGCTTTCACAGACAAATGCACTCGTCATTCAAAGCTGCTCTTGTCTGAGGGTCGCGACTGGTAAAAGATGCAACTTCAAGGCAATAGGAGACATCTCTCCTCACAGCTGTGACACGGTGACCGAGACTTCAACTGCAGCTAACAATGATGATCCTGTAGCCAGACATTACAAACCAATAGGAAATACGCTCTGGAAAATCCTCGAGATTCCTTTTGAAGTTGCGTGATGAGTTCTCTCTCAGTGAATGTTACAGTGTGTCAGTGATTAATCAAATGTGTCATGATGGAATGATTCCTTTAAACTGTTTGACAAACTACATCCCATGATTGAGCTTTGGCCCATTTAAAGACAAAGAGGCTTTTCCGAGTTACTTTAGGAAACAGGGACCGTATTATAGCAACTTTCGTGCTTAAAGTCAGCATGAAGTTGCGATAGTCTTGTGACGTATATCCGAGTGAAACGGCTTCAGGACTTGATTTTGGGGAATTGGGGAATTCATTGGATTGTTGTGGTTTGCTATTGGTCGGTCTCATGTGAGTGACAGGTTGCCCCACCCATAATAATGACTTCTGAAGGATCGTGTGACACTGAAGACTGGAGTAATGATGCTGAAAATTCAGCTTTGATCACAGGAATAAATTAATTGTTTTCCACTCTAATATATTGTAAAATGCATTTTAAATGATAATAATATTTCACAATATTACTGTTTTACGGTATTTTCTATCAAATAAATGCAGCCTTGGTGAGCTCAAGAGACTTCTTTCAAAAACATAAAAAAACATCTTACCGACCCCAAACTTTTGAACGGTAGTGTATGAATATATAATTTCACATATATGCACATATTATGCAATCTATAAAGCACACAGATCCTTCTGACTCACCTTGTAGGTTTTGCGAGCCAATGGTCCACGGCTCGTCTGAGTCGAAGTGAGTATCTCCACCCATCCCCGGACCAGGGAAGTAAGCATGAGCCAGGAAACCTCCCTCTCCATCAAACGGAGAACTGTCACCATGGAAACCCGATGCGAAGAAGATCATAATATCCGGTTCCTTCCGACGGCCGTATTTGACCTCATGGAAAGGAATCTCATCAAATGTCAGCGGCGTCACTTTCTCCCACACTTTGAAGGCCCTTCGGATGGCCTCGTATGAGTTGTACTCCCCGATCTTAGGCGTGTAGTTCTGAATACTGCATCCACAGCAAACACAGGAAGAACATTATGCAAGGAAAATCAAAATCACTGAAAATAATAATGATATGGACTGAATAGTCAAATTCAAACCCACCTGAAACTTATGTGGGTCTTGTCCCACTTGTGGCCAGTAAGGGCATAACGTTTCCGTCGTACATTTGTCTTGATTTGACCCCCAAACTTGTCAGGGACGCCACAGCGAGGTCTTTTCATGGCCCTAAAAAGACAGTAACAGATGAGGGCTTAGGCCGTGTGTCCACCAAAGCGTTTTTTTCACGCAGCTGGCGTAAAATTCCAATTGTTTTCAATGGGAGCGCCGCGTTTTTTAAACGCCATGAGCGTAACGAGGCGCTGAGCGTGTATTTAACGCTCAAGCGCTGAGCGCCCGGCGTACTGGTCGCCGAGAGTTGAAAAATGTTCAACTTTGGATGGCTGTGTAAAAAGTGACAGTGATGAGCGCAGCGTTTTAACCCAATCACAGTGGAGGAGGGGCGGGACAAATGTCACACCGATCAACTGTCACAACATTCTTTCTGTACAAAGACATCAACCAGCAGAGATAACCGAACAAAATGGATGCAAAATACACTTTTAGTATGAAACAAATTATCTACGAAATCAGTTACAAGTAAACTGTGCAGCGGATATTCTGTATCATAGCAACGAAACGTCTCAACGGAAAAAACGCTGCTCTGCCAAAACGCTCTCAAGCGCCCAAAGCTAGGCGTCTTCAGCAGAGCGTCTAGCGTTTTCAGCTGGCTAAAAACGCTTTGGTGGACACACGGCCTTAGTGTTGAAAAGTAATCACAAAATACCGGTTATACCCGAATATAAAACAAGGTTTTTGTCCTAAAAATAGGCTGAAAAAGGAATCGATTTTCAATCGATTGATAGCCTTTTTCTCCCGCGCTTGGAAAAAACGAGCGCGTCGCTTCCATCAAGACGCGATATGTGAAGGGGGGGGGGGGGGGGGGGTCTCTGCTCGCTTGTCTCCGGCCGCTCTGGCATCCTCTGAGAGAGAGAGAGAGAGAGAGAGAGAGAGAGAGAGAGAGAGAGAGAGAGAGAGAGAGAGAGAGAGAGAGAGAGAGAGAGAGAGAGAGAGAGAGAGAGAGAGAGAGAGAGAGAGAGAGAGAGAGAGAGAGAGAGACGGATCGTCGTTGAAAACGGCCAGACGACCCCACAGTTAAATCCATCCCGTCGCACTCAGGGCAGCCGCAGTCATGGCCAATCAGGAAGCGCATATGTGCCGGTCTCCGCCGACGAGCGGGCCTCTACACGAGGCACAGGTGATGCGAGGCATTTGAAACAACGCCTCGGAAATTTGCTCTTAAAATTATTTTCTGTTGAAAACCAGATTTTTCCCCCAAAATAAGTCTGGAAAATGGGGGGGTCGTCTTATATTCAGGGTCGTCTTATATTCGCGTACATACGGTAATTCCATGTTAAGAAAGCTGAACACATTAACACCCGCCAACCCGCTAAATGCTGGTGGATTTCAGCAGTGGAGTGTGACAGTCACTCCAACTGGCCACTTGAATTTTATATACATTTTGCAATTGTAGTCTTTTAAAAAGGCATCTGAAATAATAAACTAAGTACAATCTAGTGTTGTCAAAATTATACATTTTTCGATACATATCGATACTGTAATATCTGAGAAACTTCCAATGCTCATTTGCCTCAGAATAGATACACCATACCAGCTGCTCTTTCTCTCTCTCTCTCTCATCTCTCCAACAGCGAGTGACACACAGACCCGCCTCTCCTCACTCACTCGTTTCATTTTCTCCGGATGAATATTGTTGCTGTTACAGGGCTTGAATTTCAGCATAGGATTGCGCGTGTTGTGCATAGTTTTAGGCAGACGGCATAACTGCACACACGCTTAAAATAAACTGAACAATATCATTTGTTGGTGTGCACACTAATAAAGTTATAATTATAGTTATCTTCATGGTTGTCAATCTTGATGTGAACGGGCCTTCAGTATTATCTGTTAGCATGAGACTGGTGTAACAGAATCGCTTGTAAACTGTTGTCTAAGGAAATTTCTAATCAAACTCATGTTACAACCAGGCCTGTGTTTCCAAACGCATCAAGTTGATCATGGAGACTATTGCCACCAATGTTCTCTACGATCAACTTCGATCAATCAGCTTTGGGGGAAAATGAAAGTAAAGTTAACATTGATAATGCATGACCACAGGATCCTTCAGCTTGAAAAGTACTTCCACAGACATTAAATAACCAGCAATATTCCCTCAAGGTTCTCTATCAGGTGAACTCTGTTTTTCTTTTTAATTACAGGTTTAATGGGATGAAAGTACTTGATGAAAAATCAATGGTTTGATTACGATGAGTTGAAGATGAGGAACAGTCTACCTCTGAGATGAGGAACGATGAGGAACAGTCTACCTCTCCACATTAGATTAGCCCTGTCTGTTTCCTCCTTCAAATCTTCTTTAACACTGCTTAATTTAGGTAATTATTGTTTATCTATTGTTGTGTTTCCCTTTATTGGTTGTTCTATTATTATTACTTAATTTTTTTATTCTGTCCTGTACGGCACTTTGGTCAGCCTTGGTTGTTTTTAAATGTGCCTTATAAATAAATATTGTATTGTATTGTATTGTAAGATGACTGGTAGTAACTCAAACAGTACAGCTGATACATTAGATCATGTGATGGACTGAGTCTCTTACTCTATGGTGACGATGTCCATCTGTCCAGTGATCTCCAGCCCATAAAAGCGTTGCATGTCGCTGATGGCGTTCGACAGGATTTGAGCGGAGCGCATGGTGGACATCTGCCTGCTGGCCTGAGGGAGGTAGCCGTACATCCGCAGCCATGACTAAGAGAAAAACACAGACAGATGGAATTAAAAGGACATATCATGAGAAATCTGATTTTCCTTGACCTTTTGTGAATAGGGATATATAAGATATACCTTAATGACATCTGAGAGATTTCTGTCCCACCATTGACAGTCTACGCAACTACCACGTTGACACCTCAAAGTTCATAAAGAGATCGTAAAACTAATCCAGATGAATTTTGAAGTTTAGTCCAAATTTTCTGAAGAGACGTGATCGCTTTATATGATAAACAGATATAATATAGGCTTTTATTCACATATAAACATTCATCCACTCAGTCATCAGTTGTGGTAAACAGAAGCTCAATCATGTTTGCGTGACGTTCGGGAACCCATGAGGTTCATTCTCGTGTTACGCAGCACGTTTGAGCTTCAGCAAGAACCAATGAGGTTCATTCTCGTGTTACGCAGCACGTTTGAGCTTCAGCAAGAACCAATGAGGTTCATTCTCGTGTTACGCAGCACGTTTGAGCTTCAGCAAGAACCAATGAGGTTCATTCTCGTGTTACGCAGCACGTTTGAGCTTCAGCAAGAACCAATGAGGTTCATCCTCGTGTTACGCAGCACGTTTGAGCTTCTGCAAGAACCAATGAGGTTCATTCTCGTGTTACGCAGCACGTTTGAGCTTCAGCAAGAACCAATGAGGTTCATTCTCGTGTTACGCAGCACGTTTGAGCTTCAGCAAGAACCAATGAGGTTCATTCTCGTGTTACGCAGCACGTTTGAGCTTCAGCAAGAACCAATGAGGTTCATCCTCGTGTTACGCAGCACGTTTGAGCTTCTGCAAGAACCAATGAGGTTCATTCTCGTGTTACGCAGCACGTTTGAGCTTCAGCAAGAACCAATGAGGTTCATTCTCGTGTTACGCAGCACGTTTGAGCTTCAGCAAGAACCAATGAGGTTTGTTCTCACGTATCAAGCAAGTACGGTTGAGATTCTCTTTTTATTTGTGTTTTGAAGATGACCGAAAGTCTTATGGGTTGGAAACGACATGAGGTATAAGGGTGAGAGAGAGGGGGGGAAAGGCTATGGAAATCTAAGTTGTGGCACAAGAAGTCATGAGGATGTGACTTCTTTAACACCACAGCAATTCAAAAGAACATAAGTCTGTCACTGCCATGAGACAGACTTATAGACCGTCACACCTGTTATACGCGACACCTAATACTGGCCCAGACTGTGTGCGAACACTTGAGGCAGATCTGACCACAGATTGAGGGGAGACGGCACCAGCTGCGGTGGTCAATTTATCAGGCTTTAGAAGCAGAGAGTGGCTCCCCCTCACTGCTGGGGGACTTTCCTCAGGGCAGAGACATGCATGGACTCCCATCTGGCTCTTGTTTGGGATGCGGTGGGCGATTTTAAAAGCCCAGAGGGTTGATTAAAGGGGGCGAAAGCTGGACATTATGCATTGATGTGCATTAAATGTGGCTACAGCTACTGCTTATCATCATTAGTTAGGTCATTAAGACAAATTATGTAATTAAACTACCCCACTGTTAAGCCCACCCTGAAGCAACACTGATCGGGCAGACCAAACAAAACTGAATAGGAAGTCAGATTTCTGTAATGTCTCAATTGTTTCTCCTAGACAGCAGTGAGATAAAGTGGAGAACAGATGGGGAGGTATCTTGTTTGTCTCATTGTTCAGAAAGTCTGAACAATGTCACAAATTATCTTCCGATTTGTAAAGATTCTGCAATCAAAAGGCAGACGTTTTAGGTCTATCAGACAGCATTCACACTAATGCACAGTTTTAGGACATAACTTAAGACATAACCTAACTTATCTTTACTTTTGCACACAATTCCATCATGTATATCCAGAAAAATAACTAAGCTCAGAATCGATGATGAGAGAATCGTGATACAGAGAAACCATTTTTTCTCCCATCCCCTATTGCTTATAAAGAGAAACCTCAGAGATAAAATGTATACTAAAATGAAGTAACTAAGAACAAATGCATTACAATTCAGAATCAATTGCTCAAAACTGTATTTGTGACTTTACAGTGCAAACTGTTTTTCACCTGGTATTAATAGGCAGAGGGCTAATGTGGACGTCCCAATGGGCTCATGTGGTTAAGGGGGTCCCAGCTTTAATAATGTCCCCTTCTCTTTAGGGCTGGGTTTCGATTCAAATTTCAAGAATCGATTCGATTCCGATTCTCAAGATCTTGAATCGATTATCATCATTCGATCCGATCTGATCTTCGAGATTTAGATCAGTGTTTTTGAAAAAAGCATTTTTTTTTCAGCTGTTACCTGAAGGACTGTATGCAACATATTGATACTATTATTATAGATATTCAACTGAGTATGGATGGTTGTAAAGAACAATGCCCCTTCCAGAGTGTTGATACAACTGCTTTCACAAACTTGCACTGGTGTAGACGACAGAGGACACAGAGGTATATCAGCAGCAGTAGTAGGGCTGACGCGATGTCCGCAATCTTGTAGTACCACACACACTGACAAGTCAACCGCAGAGGATTGCAAGTAACCGCAGCAATATTCACGTTTTTTTATAAGGCTATACCCTTCTTGTTTTGAACTTCATGCATGTGTATTGAATGTTGAACAAGTTCATAATGATAACAAGACTGTTTATCGTGGTGATTTGTAGCCTACGGCTTCCCACAGACAGTGAATGAGAGAGATCGGCAGAGCGCGTGCGATTACCTGCGTCTGTCTTTGAAGTCATATTCGTGGAAAGGTTGCCGTGTAAAAGGAAAGCGAAATATTTGTCGTATAGTCCTTTTAACGTTCACGTCACGGAAATGCGCGTCAGCAGCAGCGCTGGTCAGCTTCCCACAGCGCGAGGAAGCCGCGGGGAAATAAACTCAGCGAGTCACGCATTGAATCAATTCCATACTGGTCTTTAATGAAGCATTTTCAGCATTACCCATGCGACGCATTGCTGCTTAGCTGAGCCTTGAAAAGTGGAACTCAAAGTTGAAAATAATTAACACCTTGTTTCATTATCTCTTTTAACGAATCAGCTTTTCTGAACGTGTTCGTTGAATGAACGGTTTAGTGACTCACTCAAAGTCCGTTGTCGTAACAATGTGCGCGCTGAGTGAAAGCCTTTCTATGCGCATAGGGATCTCCCAGTCGCAGCAAGTTAAAGTTCACAGGGAAAATGTAAGCCTATTATTAAATCGATCCTCTGAGTTACGGATCGATCTTTAGAAATTTATATGAAAATCGATTCAGAATTGGTGAATCGATTTTTTCAACACAGCTCTACTTCTCTTCCTACTCTGTAACCAGGGCTGTCACACAGTTGCCTGGACCCGATTTTCACTTTCCATGGCCACAGAAAACACAGGCCTTTGTGCCCTTCTGTGTGCTGAGAGGCAGCTGGATATCATTCAAACAGTTGAATAGCTGGCCCTGTTTTGGCCAAGGGTAACGTGCCACCGCACCAAACCAGCTATCTGGTTTGTAGTCTGTAGAAGCAAAAAAAAAAGAGCGACTATAACCCAACATGCATCACTATATTGGTAAGGCATGTCTTATGAAACCTTGGGTATTAAACTTCTGCATGGAGCTCGTTCTGTTCTGTTAGTGCAATAGACACGAATAATGCCTCAAATAATGCAGCTTGTTTGAGTACTTTCCTAAGGGATCAAACTCACTATTATCGTCTGAGGAATGATACAAAGTGTGAAATAATCCCCTAGACTAGGGCTGCATGATTCATCGAAATAAAACCAAAAATAGTGATATAGCTGAGTGCAATTATCAAATAGCAAAGGCTGCAATTAAAATAAATATGCACTGCATGTTTTAAAGTGAAGCGCAGCACTGTGTTCTTACACACGAGCAGCTCATTTTCCGCATGTGTTTTTAGCGTCTCAGAATGGCTCAGTCCGCAGTAAAAGCACAAGAACTCACCTCTGCATCTTTTCTGAGTTTGGATCACTTTTATGAGAATTTGGGAATGAAACACGCAGCTATCTTCTGATACGTATAACGAGAAGCATTTATCAATACAAGAGAAGCTTTAAGGCATTTTCTGCCGTTTCCCCAAAAATAAAAGCTTGATGGAACATTTGAACATGAAGAAATAAAATAAAATAAAAAGTTACACATTACATAAATTACAAATGCAATTGATTGACAGCACTCGTTGTCTCTCCATTTCCATATCATATGTCAACTACCCTTGTCCTTTCACACCTAATCAAACAATACTTAGCTTTTTTCCTCTCCCGGAGCACAATCCTCTTTGTGTCCCCCATAGGGCTGTGAGAGAGGGAAGTGCTAAAGGGCGTTGCAGGGTATGACACACCTTACCCCCACAGATAAGACTGCTGGCTTTCAGTCTCTCAGAGCCCTGGGGCTTTTAACAGGGCGAGAGGTGGGAAGGGTGTGTGAACTCCCACAACAGAAAGACATTACCCTAGTGTTCTGCTTACTGGCTTGTAAAGGAGAACAACGTTCTTGTTTTCAGGCTTTATATGCTCTTTTCCGAGTGTCAAGGGCACCTGGGATCATTTGTTGCAGGTCATTGGAATGGACGCCAAGCTCTCCAGTGCATGAGATAAACGAAGACCTAAAGTTTTCAGCATCTATTCCACCATCAAAACATCATGTGTCATGCATACAGAGCAAGGCTTTGCAGAGAACAGAAGCAAGGAGAGCCATCCTTCTCTCCCATCAGCCGCCTTTGCCAACCGTTGGCTCAATGGGACCTTGAGAGCGTCTGCCAACAGCATGTCCTCCAGGAACCTGTGATTCACAGCGCGTCGTGAAAAGACTTGGGTTTAGTGTGAGAGAGAGAGTGTGTGTGTGTGTCCAGAACAATGTCAGCCAAGAATCTAACGACTAGAGAGCGCTATTATTCCTGGGCCTTGGGTGCGTGCCATTTTTTGGTCATTAAGTGAGAGGGAAGGGGGAGCGAGTGAACCAGATCAAGTGAAAAAGATTAAGAGGAAGACAGGAAAACAGAACATGACAGAGGAGGGTAGGAGTAAAATAAGTTAAAGCACGTTGGTTTTTTGGCGTTCCAGACAAGATTCTGGCTCTGATATCTCAGATAACTGGTCTGGGTAATAATCAATGACAAATTTAATTTAAACTCCATGGTCTTCTCTCTCAGCTCTGCCTGATGTCCTATACAGCCTCCAGAAAATAGAATAAATAGATTTTGAAAATGCATTTACGCTATATCTTTGTTAGGCAATGGAAGGCATTGTGAAACGAGATTCAAAGCAAGGTCAAAGGACCAAGTGCATCAATCAGTTGTCAATTTCATTTCCCGCTGTGTAAATCAATAACCTTAATCAATCAAAACAGCATATTAAATTAAGTAAACAATCAAGTGAGGAGTTCTCAGAAGGAGATGGAAGTATCACCGAAAGAGATTTACAAATAGTCATTAACTGTGTAGCTCTAGTTAGACCGCATTTTAAGTAGGGATACACAGTGTATCTGTAACATATTGGTTATCTGCCAATATTTGTACAAAATGTATCATAACGGTTAATATTGGATATTGAATCATGGCAACTCTCAAAATATATTTTTAGTTATTGAATTTGGCAGTGTTAATGTATTGGTTTCGGCTGCCTATCTCACTACTGCTGCTGATCCAGAGCAAGTATGGACTTGCTACTGCCAATAGATTGGTGCTTGCTACAACAGACACACTGCTGTGAGCGTGTAAGATAAGCTGCTGCTGCATAAAGATACATACATAAATCCCATAGCAGATCTAGGCAGGTGGAGCTGGGGGAGGTGGAGGATTTCAGAAGAACAGGATACAGCGCTACAGGATTACCCTACAACTAACACTGAACCAGACTATTTAAATGTTGAGCAAGCAATCTCATTGGTTGCAGGATTAGCAGAGACCAATCAGCTTGTGCTATACGGTAATTATGTGATTGCATCAGTCTCCGCCATCTAGTTTTATGACTGAACTAGATATTTCATTAAATACTAAAAGGAATTCATAAAAAAAAATTCAATTAAATGCATTCTATACGGTAATTATGTGATTGCATCAGTCTCCGCCATCTAGTTTCATGACTGAACTAGATATTTCATTAAATACTAAAAGGAATTCATAAAAAAAAAATTCAATTAAATGCACTATCTTACCCAATATGTATGTTGTGTGTTTTTTGCTCAGTGCTGAGTATTAGCATTAACTTGGCAACATGCACCAAACACCATTGGAATCAATTTTCGAATCTCCCATGCTTCACACGAGGAGCACCATTTATGTGGCATGCATAGTTCCTGCCTACAAAGTGTTCTAAATCAATCATATATGATGGTCCATTTCTGTAAGGATAAGGCAGCTATGTACAGTAGAGAACGAGGCAGGTTTCAGAACAGGCCAAATGAGTCTGGCGCATTACCCTTATGACCTTGCAGTAATTGCGCTGGTCAGTGTGGCCCTGGTTCCCAATAAGAGAGGAAATAGACCTACCGGTCAGAAGTAAAAGTCATCCACTGAGACATGGACACAATTAGCAGTTAATGTATTTCCCATCTCATTACCCCTCAGAGTCATAGTGAGGTAGCCCAGACCCCACACAAACAGCTGAACATGAGTTTGTGGGAAAACCACAAAGATGCGACGTGCCAGATATTCCATGGATCCTCAGGGCGGATAAAGAGCACAAGGGAAAAGTGGGACTCCAGGGGTTAAATGCAGGATAAAGATAAGGTTTCAGGAAGTGATACAGTCGGCTCTCTATGAAGTACAGTCCTCAAAACCCCCCTCCGCTCCCTGAGCTCTTCCCGTCTCTCTATCTCCCCGCACCTCTGAACACAGTCAGCTGAACACAAGAAGTCTCATTGTTGCGCCTCAGCTGCCTGAGAGCCCTGCAGTCCTAAACGTCTCTTAACCGTTTCTGTTTGTGGCCTATTTAGAAAAAAACAGCTGTTGCATTCACCGATCACATGCAACATGGAAGAGCAAGCCAACACCTTTTAACCCTCCACCCAGAATCTAATGAAACATTCCTGATAGTTTATGACATATCCAGAATTGAAAGGACTCTATTTGAATTGCCAAGCAAACAGATAAAGCTATCTGAAAATTGAAGGAAGCGACAACAGCTGAAAATAACCTTGTCGCCAATCCCTGTTCAAAAGTTCATCATTCAAGTCCACTTTGAAGTCATATCTTTGTTTGGGAAAGCAAATGCTTTTCTATGAAGTATTGTATTGTAAAGATCTGTATGACAAAAGGCTCTCTGAGCAGCACCCACACACACTCACAACACTCCCTATCCTCACTCAAGCAGCTACAGAAAATAGCTAAGAAAATGTGTTATAGCTCACGCTGTGAGGTTCCTCGGATACTGTACATTCTGCAGATATGCATATGTACAGCTGGCTATTAAGAGGTCTGTAATCTGGGTATGCATGTTTTATGTAAATGACTAGCCTCTGTCCTGTGGTTGCTCATTTGGAATATTCCCATTTGTTAACATTATAACATGGTTAATAACAAATTCACGTGCGTATGAAATGTGTTGTGGGTTAGGCAGACAATTTTCATGACAATTAGCGAATGAGCCCTAATGTTTAGAATATTCATGTTCTTAATTGTGAATCTCAAATGCAAGATGTTCTCTGCAGGCTTCCTAGGTCTTGGTGTACACCTGTTGAATTAATGTATCCAGCACAATGTGTTCATAAAAACATAGACTTTGTTGTTTTGGTTCACACGCAGTTTTGGTTTGATTAAAACGAACTCTGGTGGGATTACTCTGTTAGTGCAGTTCATTTTAATAAGTGTGAACTCTGCAATCCGAACCCTGGACCGAGACCCACCTTTCCTTCCAATGAACTCTGGTGCAGTTTGATTGAAAAATGAACAAAAACAGGATGTGATGGCAGAAAATGAGACCCTAAAAAGGACAGAATGCTGTAGTGTACCTGTTTTTTCTCGTCATAGGAGCTACGATGCCCATCACAGTTCGGCTCAGGCATCAGAACTGCCATCTCTTTGCAGCTGATCTTTATTTGTGTGTGTGACAGAGGAATACCTAGCACTGTTTTAACTCATTTACACATTTTATAAGCTTTTGTGAGTTCTCATGTATACACATACAATGAGCACATTTTGAAAACTGCATTGTTTTGGATGTTCAGTAAGTTCTGTCACCAGATATATGTTATAAAAGAGAATGCATGCACACTATACTTTTCTATTAAGGTTTTGGAACGGAATATGAGCCTTTGTTCCCAGAGTTATCTCACCACACACCTAAATCTGTGGGTCATACAACTTAAACACACATAATCCCCCTAAGAATCCATAGACCGTTGTGGCATGTACAGGCCTATCAGCTGTCATTCAACATTTGTGACTGGTAGATTTACTAAGATAAACTGCTTATTTCTGAAAGGGTTTGGGTCAGGTTTAAAAACATCTGTTAAACCATACGCCCAGCCCTTGGAGATCAGGTCTGCATTTCCCAAAAGCATTGTGAGCCCAAGTTGATCGTGCGGACCACTGCCACCAATGTTCAGTCAGTAGTACCAGTACTTTAAAGGGTTAGTTCACCCAAAAATTTAAAAATTGTCATTAATTATCACCCTCATGTCGTTCCAAACCCGTAAGACTTTCGTTCATCTTCGAAACACAAATGAAGATTTTTAATCCCCCCATTGAGTCTATGCATCCATCACTTTGACTTTGACATCAACTAATCCATATGAGTTAAGTGGTATGGTCCACATTTTCTGAAATTTTCACATATAAACATTGATCAGCGAACATTAACAGAAGCTCAACCGAACATGCTTAACATGTGAGAACAAACTTCATTGGTTCTTGCTGAAGCTCAAATGTGCTGCGTAACACGAGAATGAACCTCATTGGTTCTAACATGTCAAGCAAGCATGATTGAGCTTCTGTTTACCATGAATATATGTGAATAAAAGACTCCATTCAATCAGTTCATCATATAAAGCGATCGAGTCTCTTCAACAAATCTGGTCTAAACCGCTCAATTCACATGGATTAGTTTTAAGATCTTTTTGAAGTGTCAAAGTGGTAGTTGTGTAGCTGTCAATGGAGGGACAGAAAGCTCTCAGATTTAATCCAAAATATCTTAATTTGTGTTCCGCAGATGAACGAAAGTCTTAGGGGTTTGGAACGACATGAGGGTGAGTAAACAATGACAGAATTAAAATTTTGGGTGAACTAACCCTTTAAACATTCTCAGAAATAATGAAATTAGAATGTATAAAATTCATATTTGGGTTTTCAGTCAAACAGTTGTGTTAGAAGGAAAAAAAATACCACCTGCATAGAATTCGCAATAAACAGCCAATGTGATAACCAGGTGTGTGCATGGGAACGTCACTTTTTAATAGAGTCTGCACAACATCAGAAAGTCACTTAGCTTTTTTTTCACAAAACCAAATCATCCGGGCACATGTTAAGCATCCCTAATCTGAAAAAACTGCAGGTGCTCAATTTGAGATCGATTTTGCTTCCAGTCCAGAGGATCACTACATTTATAGCTCTATATATATGTTATTCAAGGCTTTTTGATATTAATCTGGGTCAGGACTGATTTAGGAAGGCAGCAGATACCTGAAAGGATCAATATGAGGCTCCCTGCCAGATATCTGAATCAGTCTGGAAGAGTAAAATAACTAACTGCCGTTTCTTCTGTCAGTCTATTTGCACAGTGCCAGACCACCAACGACTGGGTTTGGACCACTGAAGCACTGCATGCATGAGGTGGCACACCACTAACAACCCTCAAACCACACGGACTACAAGCTGTTCCACCACTTCAAACTAAAACATCCAAAAGTTTGCCTACAAGAACTTAGCTTTCAAAGAGACATGAATGTTGGCATTTCAAAAAGTTGTTAAAATCTAAATAACTTTCTAATTTGCGGTCTGATATTGCAGCAATTCACATGCTGAGTTACAGTCATTTAGCGTTCCTATATAAATCCAAACCTGAGACTGGAGAAGAAATGCACAGTGCATCAAACCTAAATGAGAAACACACACCAAATATGGGTTTGTTTATACGTGTATCAAGCTTATTCAGTAGAGAATGAGCAGTAAAAATCAACACCAAATGTGCAGCTACACTGTACAAATTATTGATGAAATGATTTCATTCACGAGTTCATTGAAATTAAAAATATGAGCTAATACAATTAAGGAGATTGGTTTAATGAACATAAACTCAAAATATGATGTACTCTGGACCACATTAATTATTATTAAGTTGATTTGACAAAATAAAAAAAAAAGTTGTGATAAATCATGAAAATATCTTTAAGTGTACATACAGAATTTTAGCAGGAAATCAACAAACCAACTATTCCTGTTCCAGTTCTACCTCTTCAAGCACTGACAACTATCTGAATACATTATTTTCTATTTTTCATCAAAACGGTGACCAAACAGTGTTCAAAACAAGTTAAATCTAAAACTCGAAGTTCTCACCAAACATACTGAATAACTCCTAAGTGATCAGTTTGTGATACAAAAATGCAGCACATTGATAATTTGAAAGAATCACCTCTCCATTAAAGGTTTCATCTCCAAAGGCGCGCGCTCCACTCATCAACAGCACCAGAAGAGAACACATTAGAGTCCGTCTCCACAGCAACGTGAACGGGTCATCCCATAATACTGCCATCATTCTCATCGGGATCAGTGATGGTGGGTTCCGCAGCTTAAACTCTTTAAAGTGTAGGCCTAAGCAAAACTGTCTATAACTAAAAACGCCAAGTCCAATGCACTCAAATTAAAAACAATCTCATCGTGGGCTCGCTTCTAGTCGCGTGTCCTTTCTGCAGAAGCGCGAGGTTCTGGAGCGCAACAATCATCCAGTGAGATTCAAACACCAATTCCAGTCAATAAGGTCCGATGCTGTGTCTGAAGTTTCGGAGTGTGTTAGGTATTATCCCGCGGGTATGCCCACTTAATGCTCGTTTCATCCCACTCACGTGCTGCCCATAAAATTAATTACATCTACAACCTACTTCAAAGCAGACGCTGTGCAAACTTGCGTTGCAATTTCCTCTTGCGGCATGACTCTGTAAACGAGGCATGAATACTGTCTGGTTTTATTGTGGTGCACAGATTTGGGACAGAAAGTCGCTCGTGAACGATGCCGTCGGTCGTCGCGTGCATCAACCACAACACAAGAGCGCTCAAATTGTTCGCAGATGACGGCAACACTCTCTGACACCTGCCTTGGATCACCGCCCTGCTTGTAAAGATTTAATATGATGGTTTCTTCTCGATAAAATCCTCGTTTTCTCTCAGTTTTCTTGGACGGTTTCCGCTTGTGACGCCCCTCATGTGTGCAGAGAGTGACTCTCGGACTTTGAGTCCTGCGGCGTGTCCCGCTGCCGTGTAGAGCTGGAGGAGGGGCTCAACGCGACGGACATCAGTAAAGTAGCCAGTGCCACCTCCAGTCTGGACATGTATCCTAACACAAAGACATGCACGTGTTCATGCACTTTTTGAGCTATGCATTTAAAAAAAAAAAAAAAAAGGTAGGCTGCTAATATGCCTTAACACAATTACTTTTTTAAGAAAAACAAAATAGACAACAGCCTAACAGTTGCAAAAGGCTCCTAGCAAATCTGAGCTATAGCTCAAATATAAACTCAGAATAGTACGGAGCACCTTAAAGGGTTAGTTCACCCAAAAATGAAAATTAAGTCATTAATTACTCACCCCCATGCTGTACCAACCCCGTAAGGCCTTCGTTCGTCTTCGGAACACAAATGAAGATATTTATGATTAAATCTGAGAGGTTCATGACTGCTACATAGGCTCCCTAAGGGAATGAATCCTGACGGCCCAGAGAGTCATTAAAGAAAATGTTTAAATATTCCATGTCGCAACAGTGGCTCAACTAAGTTTATCAAGCGTCGAGAATACTTTTTGTGCGAAAAAACAAACAAAAATAACGACTTTATTCGACTATTCCTTTTCTTCCTTGTAGGCCTGAAACGAGACTTCGAGAGATTTTCACGACGCATGCGCGAGAATTGCGATCTCCTTCAACTACTTCAGTTCAGTTCTCGCGTGCGCGTCGTGGAAATCTGTTGAAGTCTCGTTTCAGGCCTACAAGGAAGAAAAGGAATAGTCGAATAAAGTCGTTATTTTTGTTTGTTTTTTCGCACAAAAAGTATTCTCGTCGCTTGATAAACTTATAGTTGAGCCACTGTTGCGACATGGAATATTTAAACATTTTCTTTAATGACTTTCTGGGCCGTCCGGTGTCATTCCCTTAGGGAGCCTATGGAGCAGTCATGAACCTCTCAGATTTAATCATAAATATCTTCATTTGTGTTCCGAAGACGAACGAAGGCCTTACGGGGTTGGTGCAGCATGGGGGTGAGTAATTAATGACTTAATTTTCATTTTCAGGTGAACTAACCCTTTAAGGGACATGGTAAAGAAAAAAATATGAGATGGAGGAAAAATTATTTGTCAATGCTTTTGCGTTCTCTCGCAAGTGTTTTGCGTTCACTTGCTTTTGAGCTCTTTGCCAGCGAACGCAAAGTTTCCAGGGGGAACGCAAAACAGTTTGTGAGCGAACGCAATGTTTCCAGGGGGAACGCAAAACAGTTTGTGAGCAAACGCAAAGTTTCCAGGGAGAACGCAAAACAGTTTGCCAGCGAACGCAAAGTTTCCAGGGGGAATGCAAAACAGTTTGCAAGCGAACGCAAAGTTTCTCGGGGAACTCAAACGTTTTACGAGCGAACGCAAAGTTTCTCGGGGAACTCAAACGTTTTACGAGCGAACGCAAAGTTTCACGGGAACTCAAACGTTTTACGAGCGAACGCAAAGTTTCACGGGAACTCAAACGTTTTGCAAGCGAACGCAAAGTTTCACGGGAACTCAAACGTTTTACGAGCGAACGCAAAGTTTCACGGGAACTCAAACGTTTTACGAGCGAACGCAAAGTTTCACGGGAACTCAAACGTTTTACGAGCGAACGCAAAGTTTCACGGGAACACAAACGTTTTGCAAGCGAACGCAAAGTTTCTCGGGGAACTCAAACGTTTTACGAGCGAACGCAAAGTTTCACGGGAACTCAAACGTTTTACGAGCGAACGCAAAGTTTCACGGGAACTCAAACGTTTTGCAAGCGAACGCAAAGTTTCACGGGAACTCAAACGTTTTACGAGCGAACGCAAAGTTTCACGGGAACTCAAACGTTTTACGAGCGAACGCAAAGTTTCACGGGAACTCAAACGTTTTACGAGCGAACGCAAAGTTTCACGGGAACACAAACGTTTTGCAAGCGAACGCAAAGTTTCTCGGGGAACTCAAACGTTTTACGAGCGAACGCAAAGTTTCTCAGGGAACTCAAACGTTTTACGAGCGAACGCAAAGTTTCTCGGGGAACTCAAACGTTTTACGAGCGAACGCAAAGTTTCACGGGAACTCAAACGTTTTACGAGCGAACGCAGTTTCACGGGAACACAAACGTTTTGCAAGCGAACGCAAAACATTTAAAAGAGAACTTTAAAGCATTGACTATTTTTCCTCCCATCTCATATTTTTTTCCACCACCATGTCCCTTTAGGGGGGCCCCATAGAATAGCAATAAACTCGCAATTGTGGGGGGGAAAGTCAGAATTGTAAGGCCGTGTGTCCACCAAAGCGTTTTTTTCCCACAGCATATTTTTTCAATAGTTTTCAATGGGAGCAAAGCAAACATGAAAACAAGCATAATAACAGAACAAAATAATTTAAAACAAGAGCAAATACTTTACATTGTATAGAAACAATACAGAAACAAACTATCTGCGAAATTAGATACTAGTAACACTTCCGCGGATATACGTCTCATAGCAAGCAAAGCTGAAAAAAACGCTGCACTGCCAAAACGCTCTCAAGCGCCCATAGTTTTCAGCTGGATAAAAAACGCCTTGGTGGACACTCTAGAGAGAGAAAATCGCTAGGCCTATTACCCTTTTTTTTTTATTCTGTGGCGGAAACAAGCTTACAGAGTTGTCCCTTTAGAGACTGTTTAATGTTGCTCAGAGGAGACATAAATGCATTTACACATCAATTTTAACTAGTATTGTTATACTAAACATGAGGCTGAGGTGGGTCAGAGCAGGCATACTTTAGTCTGGCTTTTATGCTGCATTGCGTTTTTACACAGAATTTTAAGCAGGCACAGAGCAGCCTTAACTCAGCTGTGTAAAGATGCCTTTCAGACATATCAGATGCTTCGGCTGCATTCACAATTGCATACCTCCCTACATAGTTGAAAAACAGTATGTGAGAAAAGTATTTAGGGTGAATTGCCCTAATGTGGGACACTGCCTAATGTGGGACACCTAAGGTCTAGTGTTTGTAGGTCCCCCATAAATACATGAATGACAGTGAAACTATGGGTTAGACAAAGCTGTGGTGTCATGTGATCAAAATCACATGACCCATCAAATGTCCAATCATATTTGAGGGTGGAGCAATCATCTAACAGGAGACACCTTGTGTGAAGACCATCCGAAGGTTAATGACATAGAGTTTTAACAAATTTGATATTAAGGAGTTAAATAGATTTTAAACAAAGCAATCCTGCTACTTTTTAGCCTAATATGTTTATGAAATGTTTGTCCATCAAAAAATAGTGTAACTTTATGTGTATAAACTATATATTTTATATTTATGAATTTACAAATGTGTAGGCAAAAAGTATCCGGATGACTAACTATTTGGCGAGATTATGAAGTGTGTATCCAGTGTGTATCTGATGGACACTTTACTATCCCATGAGGCCACGGGAGAGGATTTGTGAATGGCGGTGACGCTGGTAGGGCACGTGATAAGGGCAACATGGCGAATATAGATTACATTCACACTATATAGAACATACTTTTTAGCGTTTGTGAAGTAATTACTTATTTAAAATAAGTATGAACTTGAAAGTATGCGATTTAGGACGCAGCCTTCCAGGCAGATGTTGAGGCAACTTGGAGATAAACTCTGCAGGACAGCGGCACCCAGGAGTTTCTTGCATGGCCAGACATTAAGTATTATGCTCTAGTCAATTTCAGACAGTTTCGCTACATTCATTTTAGATTGGTTGTTTACACAATGGAAATAAATGAATAGGATGCCAGTAGCGTGTGTTGAATTCACTCACATTCAAGAATAGCCCTGTGTGTCTCAGAGAATCTCTGTGACAGAATCAGAGTGAGTCAAGAGTGGATTGCGTAAATTGATAAACAGACAGTCAGATAATGGGACAGCGCCCTCTACAGGACAGATGTTGTGTTGCAAGACTTTAAAGTAGTGCATCCCAGAGGCTTAGAATAAATCATTTCATTATACTTTTGGAAAACACACACACTAGAAACAATGGCGGGCTTCGAATATTAGCATATGAGCGCTGAAAACAGAGTGCTATAGACAAGTGCTTTTTAAAAACTACACGATTAAAAGAAAAAAAAAACCATGAAACAACACGTTTTTACTGACCCTCAAAAACTGACAATTTTAACATGCTATAAAAAATTATCTGTGGGGTATTTTGAGCTAAAACTTCACATACACACTCTGGGGACAACTGAGACTTATTTTACTTATTGTAAAAAGGGGCATTACCACCCCTTTAATGCTGCCAGCTTGATAAAAACTGTAATTAATATTTATAAAGTTTGCGGAAGGACAAGAAACTATTTCCGTACCATGCGAATGAAAAGAGACTTAACATCTGAATTGTATGAAATCTTTTTGTAAATTTAGCACAAGTAGTTTGCTCTTAACTGGTGTTTTACTTAAATATGTCATTCTGCATTCCTGAGACTCGTGTACTTGTCATTACCAGGGCGTCTGTCTTGTGCTCGCTGCTGTCTCTAAAAAGCTCAGTCTGTTTGAACGGTCTTGTGTTTTAGACAGGTGTAATAAAGGACTGCGGTGAATGTCGGAGATAAGAGTATAGTTGACTGTGTGCTGAGAGCTGTAGATGTCTAGAGCTGTCAGATAGAGTGCTTTCTAACATCTGTCAACACATACAAATTAAAGCCCTTTTCAAATCCACCAAATACACCCAGAAATGGTAGTTAGACCTGCCTAAAGAAGAGCTAGATCTGATCCGATCACAGTAAAAATCGGTAGATTAGCAGAACACATATAGCAGCACCTTCAAGCTAAAGTTTGTCTTGAAAAACTTTTATTAAAAAATCATTTGTGCCCTAGCTTGTTGAAAATTGATGGCTGGAGTGTTTTTTTTTTTAAATGCCACACTATTTTTTTGTAACAATATTAATCTCATGTACTTGTTAAACATAATTCGTTGCTACAGCATGAAAAAATGGTTACATTTTCTAAATATCTTGATTTTGTTAAATGTTTTATTCTATTAATTTCGATGTTTGTTTGTTTGTTTGTTTTCAAAGCTATGCTCTAATCAAGTTTTCCACATAGTCAAATGTCTGTCTTTTCCATCACTGACCTCATTTATTCAAATCAAGACTTCAGAAGGAAGTTTTGATCTTTTAATATTTTTCTAGAGAAATACAATCGTATTTTTTAGCATGACATGAATATCACAATAACACCATGGAGATTTTTGTAAGTATAAAGTTGTATTTTAACCTACAGTATTTATAATGATGTGAAATAACCCCATGGTAACTACAAAAATGAGTACAGTATTACAATATGATGAGAAAGTGGAAGTAAGTTACAGTTAACCCTTAAGAAACAATAGTAGCATGCTGAGGATTTGGTCGTATCATATATCATATCATGTCAGCGAAAGCCATTTCTTTAAAACGGACAACAGCCTTTTTTTATTTTGCTGTCCTTGCATTTTTTTTTCTTCATTTGTGCACATATACAGCACGTATGTTAATGGTATTGCTGAAAGCTAAATGTGATAACAAGGATGTCTTTGTCATCAGTAGAGCTCACTGAGTTTGACTGAAGCCACAACATTTGAGTTTTGCTCTTCACTTCTGCAAACTTTCCACAGTGAACACAACTTCAACCTATGACTAAAAACAGTAAGGTATGAGAAGAAAGGTTACATCTATGTATTTAAACAGAAATGTTTGGATTATACATATATTAGGCCTGTTTAGCCTATGTTTGTTTATTTATTATTACATTTTTATAAACCATTTTATCAATGAAAAGATTAACCTTTTTTATTGTAGTTATTTTTAGTATATATTTATTTTAATGGGTTTGTCTTTTTGTATTTGATTTAATGTATGTCTATCCTAATTTATTCCACAGAGTTGAAGATATGAAACTCCTGCTACTTCTGATCATGATCGCTGGAGTGGAACAAACTAATTTTAAAAGTCAATCTTTAGAAAACGGCAAATCTAACCACGGTAAGTTAATCATCCTGAAATCACAGTATTTTATTATCATTAGTCTGGCACTCCAGATCTCATTGAGACAGTGTGATATTGCTTTTTTACATTACAGGAAATGTATTTGCGTAAAGTCTGCACATAATCCAACACAATTTAACAACTTGTATAAAATTGTTTCATTTTTTGGAAAAAGTACGCTCACCAAGTCTGCCTTTATTTGATAAAAATAGAGTAAAACTGTTTTGTAAAATTGTAAATTATTTTGAAATGAATTGAAAATATACTTTATTGTCCATGATAGGGAAATTTGTAACGAACTCCATAGCCAGCATTTTGCCAAAACCTGATACATAAAAAAATGACACAACATATTTATACACATAAAAACAAATAGACTTCACTATTTCATGTTCAACAGTCTGTAGAGAGTTCTGTTCATAAGAGCGGTAGAGTACATGAGATGGGTCGCTTAAAATCCTTTTTGCCTCATTTAATGTGCATTGCTGCTTATACAGAGTCTGAATACTATGATAGTCTTTCAGTCCAATCATTTTCATCCAAGTTGGAACAATATCTTTGATTTTACAGAAAGATCACCGTACCAAGTGGACAGACCATATCTGATCACACTTAATACAGACTGATAAAAAAAGGAACATAATTTTCCTATCAACTCCATACATTTTAAATGATAATACTATTATGTTTGTACTGTATTTTTGATCAAATAAATGCAGCCTTGATAAGCAGAAGAGACTTCTTTCAAAAAAACATTTAAAAAATATTCCAAATTGTTCCAAGTTCATTACATTTGAGCTAATCAGTTTTCATTTGTATTTTTCCTTGTAAAAATGCAAATAAATCAATTAAATTAAATAGGAATAAGAACTTGAAGCAAAACCAAGTGTGGAAAAAAAGTTGAAAAGTGTCTAATTACTTATGATCATTTTTCCCTTAATCTATTTTTGTGAAGACTTGAAGGATGTTTGCTCCTCACAGAAACAGGAGAATTATGCTCAAGGACAGCCAACAACAAAGACAAATAAGTAAACACCGAACAAATCACTCTTTTTTTATTTTTTTTTACTATATTTGTACTATATTAATCTTGTGTTGATTTGGTTGTGTCCCTGTTGATGTCATCATTGTGTAGAGAGCAGACAAAATGTATACACGACGTTATAAATACGACGAATGAATCGCAGACCTACCGTTTTACCGATGCCGTTATGACCGTGGTTCCGGTGAACATCGAGAGAATCGGCCATGTACCAATCACCGCTCCAAGTGTAAGACTCTTCTCCCAAAAGTCTAAACGTTAGATTACATTATTTGTTAAAGACTTTAAGATGACACTGAGACTATAGGTTGCAGCTTGACAGTTTGAAAAGGTTACATAAAAATAAATGTGTATGTTTATATCATGACCTTTGTAGGCTAAGTGTTAACAATACAGTGAATTACTTCATTAATTCCTTTTTAATTTTATTTAAGTTCTTCAATGAAGCTCTAAAAATAGAGACATGGATCCCAATGGAGGCTTTCAAGAATGCCGCAGTGACCCAGCAGAAAGTTGGAGTACTTGTCTATGATTCAAATCAGCAGTTTAATGTAATATTTTTCATTTGTTCTTCTGACTGTTTTATAAGACTCTTAAACCTGTTCTTAACCCCTTCACTCTTTATTATATCACCTGCCTGTCTGTGGTTGTTTTCACAGCGGCATAATGCTATAATGTCCAAAGTCATACGGATTGAAATTATTGGACCCGACATTGTGAATTTGACCAATCCACTTATAATACATTTCCCAGTCAATTACACAAATCACACAAACGTAAGCAATACCTTTTCAAATTTTCTCCAAATGGTCCAAAGTGTTATTAATTTGTTTATTATATTTTTTTGTTGATATTCAAAGGTAAACTACAAATATTCCTGTCATTACTATGATGAAAAAGGTGAGTGAGAACTGAAGGGATAGTTCACTCAAAAATGAAAACTGTCATCATTAGCAACCCCTCATGTTGTTCTTTAACCAGGTGCTGTTTTTTTTTTGTTTTGTTTTTTCATGGAACACAAACAATTATCATCGCGCTTCCTCATTAACTTTGAAACAGGAATAAACTTTGAGAAAACTTCCCTCACAGTCACACCTAATTATTTTTCAATTACTTTTTTATATTTCTCTTTTTATGACAGACCGCACTGAAGCCCACTCGAAACCTACAAAAAAATTAGAAAGATTATGAACGATTGGAACACATGAGTCTTAGTAAATCGTGACTTTTTTTTTGTTGTTGTTGTTTTTGAGTGAATTATCTCTTTAAAAATAGTGCTAAACTGACATATGAGCATTACTACATGCATAATTTAAATTCGTAATTTTTTGTGCTAAAATCCATTTAATTCACATGGAATATGCAGGAAACGACACCTGGAAAACGGATGGCTGTAACACCACTCGGCTCAGTGATGATGTTGTGGAGTGCTCCTGTAATCACATGACTGCTTTTGCTGTGCTTCTAGTGAGTGCTGAGCCAATTATCCATGGCACTGCAGAAATCATATTGTGCTGATATTATTTTAATTGAATTGTTTCCCTCCTTCACTCTGAATAGGTTGAGGTGAACAATATTGATGAACGCCAGTGGGAAATCTTGTCCTACATCAGCTACATAGGCTGCAGTCTGTCTGCGATCTTTTCTGCTTTCTGTGTCTTGTCGTTCATTTTCATCAGGTGCTGTTCCTTCTGTTTTCATATAAATGCATATGTAATCCGTGCTTTGATTCACATTATTCTTTACACTAATACCAAGATTATGCATATAAACTCATCAAAGCCAAAGATGCATTTACAGTGGGTGCCAAATGTTTAAATACGCTAGTTAAAACAATACTAGTCAAAAGTTTGGAATAATTAAGGTTTATTTTATAGATATATTGGGGGGGAAGTCTCTTATGCTCACCAAAGCAACATTTATTTGATGAAAAATTCTGCAAAACCAGTAATATTATGAAATGTTATTATAATTTAAAATAACTCTTTTCCCTTAAAATATATTTAGTTGTAATTTATTCCAGTGATGCAAAGCTACATTTTTAATCACACTCTAAAAAATGCTGGGTTGTTTCAACCCATTTTTGGGTCAAATATAGACAAACCTAACCGTTGGGTTAAAATTTTAATAAACAAATTTAAACCAACGGTTTGGTTTGTCCATATTTGACCCAAACATGGGTTGAAACAACCCAGCATTTTATAGACTGCAGTCTTCAGTGTCACATGATCGTTCAGAAATCATTCTATTCTGATTTGTTGCTCAATTATTAATAATTGTTTTTATTATTATCAATGTTGAAATAGTTCCCTTTCAAAGTAGATTTTCGATGCTGCATCATGGTGTTGACGCTATGGTATCTAACGTGTGAACATGCCAATTTTGATTGGCTATTGCAGTCAGGTGACACCACAGGCGCTCCGACAGGGTATAATAGGATGCCTGAAGAACACGTCATCAGCTTTTTTTGTCTTCAGGAAGCCGTTTGTCTGTCTGAGCGTGTGAATTTCCCTGCGTGTCTGTGTTTGTAAGAGAAAGAAACCATGACTAGAAGATTTAGGAGATGTATCATGCTGTTTGAAAGGTTTATCATGCCTGTTTAGGAGTGGAGCACACTCTGTGATCATTTCACAGTGAAAAAAATCTCTGCTCTTACCTGGCTATCTTTAAAGGGAAATGGGAGCCAGGCGTCTGAACCCCATGGCTCGGGTCCGACTGCGATCATGGGGCTCGCAGGTGGAGCTGGCTGAGGAACTTAAGATGGGTTTGTCTCTTTCTCAAGTTTCATTTGCCGCTTGGCAGTTTCTTACAATCCGGTAGAGGGCATGTTTGCCCGGTCTAGTTCTGAGGAGCTAGACATAAGAGTTGATATGGATATTTTAAGTGAGTCCGTCTGAAGTCTGGAGTCCATGAGGAGTTAGTTGATGTTATGACACGCACCACAGCCACACTTAAAAAAGACTAGTCGGCGGATACGGAGGAATCTTCTCTAGATAGATTAGATGAGTGATTCCTAATGGGTCATAAATGCTCTTCTCCAGGCAGCTTTCAATTTTTCCCAGATGAAGAGGTGTTGAGATCGTAGGAGAAGCCGCATTTGGTCCGTGTTCACTCCCCTCTTGCATCAAGTTATAGAATGTAAAAGGGCTGAACACAGATATGTGAGGATACCCAAGACTGAAGATGTGCTTGCGAGCTATCTCTCCTGGCCATCTCTCCACTCCAGATGCAGTCTTGGAGGTCCGCCCTACTGCAGATCTTACCCTCCATCTCAAGAAGCAGGGAAAAGCATTTCTCCTTGATGCCCCGGATACCTTCCGTACTTTTTGGTTCCGCCGTTGAGAGTTCAGGAAGGAAAAGGTTAAGTCAGCAGATTTTGAGAAGTGCATTTCCTGCTGCAGTCAGGTTCCTTCATCCCCATCTTCTGACCCTGTAGCTGGCCCTAGCTGGAGACAGGGTCAGAAGGCGAGGAGTCGGGGTTTGAGGTGACGACCTCGCAAGAAGCCTAAGAATGATCTTAGGGAGGCGGCTTTGGCCAAAATGCAGTACAAAATAAGGCGAATCCCACCCTCCCCTTTCATGCGTTGTGATTGAAGTTGAGTGTTATGCTTTCCCTTTCAAAGGAACTCAACGCCGCATGGAGGCAGGTGTAGAGTTCTCAACGGGCCTGAAAATTATAACCCGACCCGCCCCGCCCCGTGGCTTTGGACACATCAACATGAACTATCTGCCCGCAGCCCGACGTTGTTTCTCTTTTTTTCACTGAGCGGAAAAGATTAAGCCCGAGGTCCGACCCGACCCATTTGCTTATATTTTCGACCCGAACCCGCGGATCCCGTCAGGTTTGTCGGGCCGACCCAACCTGTTAAGAAATCTAGGCAGGTGTACCAACTAGCCAATCATGGCCGATGCAGTCATGGCATTGCAGGGTGCTCCCCAGTGTATAAAGAGGTCCCTTGAAAACACATCACCAGTTTCAATGTCTTCAGGAAGCCAATTGTCTGTATGCTGTGTGAAAATTGCAATGTGTGAAAAAAAGAAAGAAAAGGAAATATGGTAAGTAAACACTGTGTCCCTCCATGCCCGCGTTTCATAACGCCTGGCGATGGTCGTGATATGTGTGTTATCTGTCTAGGAATGGAGCATGCACGTTCAGTCCTCAAGGGGGATGAATGCATTCATTGCGATGAATTCTCACTGAGCTTCCCGCTTCAGCTGTTTTTGCTCATGCTGAATTGGATTCAGAATTGACAGCCATACTTTCCCGGGCCGCTCCACACTCTGACTCGTTCTAAGCGATCGCTGCTGGATGATTGGTTTCCTGGTGAGGTGCATGAAGAACTTTGGCTTCTTCCGTGGAATATGAGGACTCATTGCTCGCTCATGATCTTGAAGCAACACTGTTGTTAAGACGGTGGTGAACCGGATAAGAACTTTCTTCTTCTCTTACCTTTATACCATCCAAATATCTTCCCTAACTCCTCCCTCCCCCTCTGAGGAGGGTGTGGGGTACAGTAGGTTGTTTTAGATGAGAATAAAACAGCATCTTGTTTTGAGGGAAATGACCTCCTCCCTCTCCCTCTGGGGAGGGTGATGGGGTACAATAATTCTGTTTTTAGAGGAGAATAAAGTTTTCCTCCCTTCCCCTCTAAGGAGTGTTCGGGGTTGTAGCGAGCTGCTTTTGAGGAGATTAACGACAACAATTTGTTTATGAGAAGAATAACTCTCCTCCCTCCTTAGAGGAGGAGGGTGTGGGGAACGGGAAGTTGTATAATCTCCTCCCGTTCCCCCATTTGTGGCCGATGGGCGGGCAGTATGCTGTTTTTAGAGGAAGATAAATTCTCCTCCCTCCCCCACAGAAGAGGGAGTTGGGGTACAGAGTGTTGTTACTGGAAGAGAATTAAGATAAGGGTTGGCTCCATGATAATATATTTGGAATTAGAGCTGACATATGTTTGAGATGAACGTCTATGATAGTTATACTCTCTTCTGTCACTTTCCCAGGTATATGGGTATTAAGTGAGGTTACACTCCTTCCCATTGCAACGCTGTGCGGGGTGTTTCCACTCGCTGGCTGAATTTTTAGATTCAGTGCCTAAGATTCTAGACTGTTTTATGTCTCCAACAGGGACTGGTAGTTGGTATTGAAATCCCCCATGCGTCTCAGGTTACGCATGTAACCATAGTTCCCTAACGCTGCGTCAGCTAATGCAATGGGGACGTGTCCCACAGGACCCGGTGTCTAAGGCACGTGTACCAACTAGCCAATCATGGCCGATGCAGTGATGCCGTTGCAGGGTGCTCCCTAGCATATAAAAAGGGCTTCAAATGTCTGAAGGAAGATGTGAAGGTATCCCCGAAGCATGACGCAGCATCTCGTTCCCCTCTCAGGGAACCATGGTTACATACGTAACCTGAGACCTTCCCTTCTGAGGGAACTCAATGCTGCATCAGCTGACGCAGCGTTAGGGAACTATGGTTACATGCGTAACCTGAGACGTTCCCTTTTGAGGACACCAGGCAATACTACTATTTGTGTCTCACTCCTTCATCGGTCGCCCACTCCAGTACTGGCAGTTCAGAGGTGGTAGCAATATTCTCCCTCTGTAATTGTATATAAATGGGCTATTAAATTGGGATGCGAGTGGAGGTATTGTCCACTCTCCTCCTCTTTCTCATCTGTCACCCTCTCCGGCTTGGAGTTTAGAGGAAACACCCTTATGCTTCCCTTGGAATCACATTCGTATGGTTAATACATGGAATATGGAAACAGTGTTATTGCGCTTCCCTTGGGATGCAATGGAAGGGGCTGTTGGACGAGTGGGCATGACCATTAGTAGCATTCTACCTTTTCTATCTGTTGTCCCCTCCGAGATGATAGAGGTTGCATCCATGTGCTTCCCCATATAATCACATATGAATGTGCTGTACAGCAAGGAAAATGGGCATTACCACTATTCACATCTCACTCCTTAAATTTTTTCTCCCCTCCGGTCTGGACCCAGAAGTGATAGTGTGGACATAGTGGGGGGACGGTTCGCCAGGAGTAATGGGATAACAGAGTATAAGTGCACTTTGGAGGAAGAAGTGTTTTATTCACCACTGCCGTCCTTCTTTCTCTTTGGCCCCTCTAGCTTTGGAGGTAGGGTGTTGACAGGCTAGTGTCTACATACCCTTTTGATGGTCTCTTCCTGAAAGCCTTTTCACTTTTTCTTCCTCAGTTAGAGCAGGCAGTTGAGAGAGCACAGCTCTCTCCTGAGGCCTTTCCCAGTCCTTAAGGATGGGATACCTAACTCCATGCTCCCTTCAGTAAGGTTCCCCTTAGAACTGATGGCCGAGGGATTGGATGGTCAGGGTAGCAGTACTTTAGTCTGACTTCCTCCTACTGGGAGTTGCTGACAGTTGCAGAGTAGCTGCGGTCTCCCTAGCTAGCTTTTTCTTCGGATCAGTTATGCAGGAAGGTATATGGAGGGCATTGAGCTGCGAATCCTGGCAACTTAGCTTTTGGTCACTAGGTGTGTTGAATGGCAGCCTTAAGCTACAACCGAGCTCGCTGGTTAATTTCACAGCGCGGTGAACAGGCATTTGTTTAGTATGGTGCAGTTGGTTTTGTGTTCCTATAGAGTCAACACCATGATGCAGCGTCAAAGTTTCACTTCAAAAGGGAACTGGGTTTCCTGAGAAGGGTAACAAGGCACTGCATCATGGTGTTGATTGGTGTGTGTGTGTTCACACGAGCTTCAGACACCGGTTCACGAGGAGCATTCCCATAGCGTCAACACTAGGAGGCAGCGTCTCGTTCCACTTCTCAGAGAACCAGGTTACATCCGTAACTTTGATGTTTTTGCTGCTTAGTTTTTTTGTGTAAACCGTAAAACATTTTGTTTTAGGATTCTTTGATAAATATAAAGTTAAGAAAGCATTTATTTTAAATAGAATTTTATTATGAATGTCCTTACTGTCACTTTTGATTAATTTAATGTGTTCTTGCTGAACAAAAGTATTTTTTTTTACTTACCTCAAACTTTTCAGCCTTGATGTACGGAAGAGGATTAGGGCCAAGCAATAATAAAAAAAATAAAACCATCTCGAGATTAAAGTCATTATAATGAGAAATTAAACTCGTTAAATTTTGAGAGAAAAAAGTCGAAATACAATCTTGAGAATAAACTCATTAAATATCGAGAATAAAGTCGTTGTGTTTCGAGAAAAAAGTCGAAATACAATCTTGAGAATAAACTCATTAAATATCGAGAATAAAGTCGTTGTGTTTCGAGAAAAAACTCGTTAAATTTCGAGAAAAAAACTTGAAATATAATCTTGAGAATAAGCTCATTAAATTTCGAGAATGAAGTTTATTCTCACGATTATTTCGACTTTTTTCTCGAAAAACAACAACTTTATTCTCAAAATTTATTGAGTTTAAGGCTCGTACACACCGGGACGAATATCGGCGCGAGTTTTTCGCCTGCGTTTTTCAGCGCGTTTTTTGTGTTCACACCCAAGCGATTTTCGCTGACGATGAGCCGAGTGAACATGCAAATTCATTCCCTGACGTTTGTCATATAGTTCTTTATGTTCCGACACCAACAAGACCAGCAGCTCTGCATTAATCTTGCCTTGCATCTTCCTCGTCTTATTTCTTCCCGGCAGTGTAGACGCTACTTGGTGTATATCTTCATCGCCGTTACATATGTGTGCTCTGCAAGACCGTTTTGTGTTTGAGCGCCCCCAAGTTGTGTTTTACTGTAACTTCAGAAGCTCCAGACACGTGAGCAAAAGCGCCAATCTCATTGGTCGGATAGTTTTTGACGCGGCGCGTCAAACTAAAGAAACGAACCCGAGGCATTTTTAAAAAAATGGCGGTTTTACGCGTGCCGTTTTTCGCGTCGGTGTGCACACTCACATTGGCGCCCTTTGTTTAGTCACGAGGCGTTAAACGTCGGCGAATATCGCGCGTGAAATTCGGCCCGGTGTGAACAGGCCTTTATTCTCAAGATTGTATTTAGATTTTTTTTCTCTCGAAATTTAACACGTTTTTTCTCAAAACACGACTTTATTCTCGAAATGTAATGAGTTTACTCTCAAGATTTTAATTAGACTTTTTTCACGAAATTTAACAAGTTTTTTCTCGAAACACTACTTTATTCTCGATATTTAATGAGTTCATTCTCAAGCTTGTATTTCGACTTTTTTTTCTCGAAATTTACTGAGTTTAATTTCGCATTATAATGACTTTAATCTCGAGATGGTATTATTTTTTTATTATTGCTTGGCCCTAATCCTCTTCCGTATTGATGAGCATAAGAGACTTCATTCAAAAATAATATAACATAATTATGCCAAACTTTTGACCAGTAGTGCACGTGTGTTTCTCAGGAACGCAAGGGCAGAAGTGTCCAGAAGCATCCATGTGTCTCTGAGTGGCGCTCTGTTTCTACTCAACATCAGCTTCATGCTCAGCGAATGGACTGCCACACTGGGAAAGGAAGAATTCTGTGTGTTTATCGCTGTGATGATACACTACAGCCTGCTGTCTTGTTTCACATGGATGGCTGTTGAAGCCTTGCACCTGTACCTTCTTCTCATCAGAGTGTTCAACATTTACATCAAGAACTACATGGCCAAGTTGTCTCTGATTGGATGGGGTGAGTAAAACAAAATACAAAAACACAGCAGCCAAAGTCTCATAGGACAACTTTAACGTCAGTAACTATGTTCACAACCCATTTTACTTTCGTAATATAGAATACAGTTTTTCAGAGTGAAATAGGGTATTTGATGGGAAAGGGTGTAGGACTTGATTTCAACATAGGGTGTTACCTATGAGAATAGCAGAGGTGGTTGGAAGGAAAGTATAGAAAAGGGATATGTGACAACAGATGAATATAATGTCTTTTAAGAGACAGTGAATTTTATTACATTATAATAAACATTAAAATATTTATTGGATGAAAGATTAATATTTTTTGTTTTTGTAATAACGTGCACAGATTATTAATGAACTTTAAAACCAGGAATATGTTCTACAAATGTAAATATGCTCATTTCAAGTTATCCATACTTTAACCTAATAGACCTGATAATGAAATTCCCAACTAACATTGTCGCAGATCTTGAAAGCTTTGGAGCACTTAAGTTTGGTCTCTTCTTAAAGAATACACTTGCAAATTATTGTTGACCTGAAAAAGTTATAAAAGCGAATTAGAAAAAAAAAGTTATAGATACGTTTATGAAATTGTAATATGTACTGCACAACATTTTTTACTTTTTATATAACTGTAAAGTTGTGTTAAAATTGTAGCATATCTCTGCAATAACCATGACATCCAACTCCACCTCTCTGGTTGTAATAGGTAGAGCTTGACCTAGTTATGTTTAGGGTTAGGGTGTGGCTTGGCCTTCAAGCTCCACCCATTCCATCTAGAGAGGAGGAGCTGGATGTCAAGCTCCACCCACTGGCTTTGCAATGAGCAGCCTCTCAAAAAGTGAGGTTTTGTTTGGGTGCAGTAACACACTTTTCCACTAGATGACCTCCAGTCTCCATTGGGGGTCCATATAAGGACAAACCTATTTTCCTATGGTTTGAGACGTTCTTTGGTACACATATTTCTTTATGCAGTGTTTCTTTAGATTTTAACCATTTTTAGAGACAAAATGAAAATAGATGTTATCTTTTGAACTGAGGTTTATACTGATCTTTGCATGATTTTTACATGTGCATCATTTTATAATAATGGTTTGAACTTGTCTTGTGACTCTGTGTACTCGTCACAAATCTCTGTCTAACAAAATTCACCAAATTTAACAAATTTAAGCTTTCCAATGGCATACAGTTTGTTAAGGTTAGTAAGGTTTACGACCGTTTACAGGTTAAGTAGTTCAAAGTAGGCGTAAAAAAACTAAAGACAGTCAGTTGGATAAACACATTATGATAGGCAGTGTCTTAAGATCTAGTATGACCCACTGTCAGTTAGTCAAGGTTCAGTCATTCTTTTCGATATTAAATTAGGCCAATCTACATTTTTATGTAACTGATTTCAAAAAGTTATGAACAATATTAAAGAAAAGAAATGTATGTCTAACTTGTAAGACTAGACTACTTGTAAAACTAGCGGTTTATGCAACCGGCCCCAGGACAAGAAACATAAAAAATAATAATTGAAGTGTGGTGGCTCATCCTGCAATCTTTCCTCTTGACAGGAATCCCTGCAGCTGTTGTTGGAAGTTTGCTGACAATTCAAATCACTCATCCTCTTTATGGCACCAGAAATGTGACATTATCAAATTCGAATGCAACAAATGCGGTGTAAGTCCTCGCTTTATTACTTAATTTTTAGTTTGTTTTAACTCTTTTTTTTTTTTTTTTTTGGTGCTCTTTTTTAACTTTAGCATTGTTTATTGTATGCTGTACAGTTGCTGGATCAAAGAGCCTCGCGTCCTGTATGGCGTGAACCTTTCCTACTTCACCGTCATATTCCTGTTCAACTTGTTAGTTCTTCTCAAAGTGTCCAGACAGATCTTTAAGCTAAAGCAAGTGGAGAAAAAGAAGCATAAAATACCAGTGAAGGACGCGGGAACAGTGCTGGGCCTCATGTGTCTGCTGGGTACAACATGGGGTTTGGTGTTTCTTGGCTCTGGATATACCAACTACATTATACTCTACCTGTTCTGCATTTCAAATACAATGCAAGGTAGGTTTGCTCTTAAAGGGTTAGTTCACCCCAAAATGAAAATTCTGTCAGTAATTACTTACCCTCATGTTGTTCCAACCCCGTAAGACTTTCGTTCCTCATCGATATCTTTAACTTTTCTCGGCCGGCAAGTTTCGATCCCTTAAGGAGCCTATGGAGGAGTGATCCAGCTCTCAGATTTAATCAAAAATATCTTAATTTGTGTTCCGAAGATGAACGAAAGTCTTACGGGGTTGGAACAACATGAGGGTGAGTAATTACTGACAGAGTTTTCATTTTGGGGTGAACTAACCCTTTAATCATAAGCTTTTCATCCGCCTATTTTTATGCGATTTTTGGAATATTGCATAAAAAGCTGGATAGAAAGACCAAGATGTGCATAAATTCAAAAAAATGTGCATAAAAAACATATGTGCTCAGTTGCGGCAGAAAATGTTTTTATCCAAAAAGAAGACATGCGCATAAACTATGATGGAAACACATTTAGTGAAGAAATCCCTTGATGCGCAACAAAAAAACTCATGTGACTTTGCCTCAACAGAGGATGTGATTGGATAACTGGACTAACCAGTGGACAAATCGCATCACGTTAGTTGCGCTCTGAGGCGCAAGTCATTTACATATGATGTCTGAAAAAAGAGCCACAGTGGCTTCCCGAAAAACAGCAACTTCCCTTTTTATTACAGATATTTTGCGCCAGTTTCCCAGGATCACAAATATTTTATGTAATATTACAATTTTGTTCGCAAGTTAAATTCGGTAACTTTGGATGGAAATGTAGCTATAGAACCATAGAGGAGGTAAAAAAGAGATGTCTGATTGTTGTAAAATGTAAATGTTTTCTAATACATTTGCTTTCAACTTTATTTTTTGGCAGGGGCTTCTATCTTTCTGTGGATGTGTCTGACAATGAGGCCAGACAAACAGAAAGCAGCTCTTACCAAGTCTTTATCCACTGTGGACACCTTCACCATTGAGAAACAGAAGGAATAGCCCATGCCTAACATTTACCAGACTGCCATCCTACAACCAAAATGCCAAATCTCAATAAGTTTTTTGAAACCCTTATTTAAAAAGTGATCTCTCTTTTTATATATATACATTTGGTGCCACTAGAGGCACAACAATCCCACACTCTGTCTGTGTCTGAAATCTCCTCTACACCCACAGTGAACTATTTCTATGGGATAACCATTTCTAGTGGTGTTTGAAACCATAGTGGACATCATAAGTACGCTCATTTAATCCCGTAATGCACCACAGATATACACTCAATGGCTAGAGAATACCCATAATGTGCTGTGAAGGCCCCAATATACTTCAAGTGAAATCAAATAATGAATAATAATATGTATAATTGCGTAATAAGTGGGTGTGGCTCTGAGCCTTCTCATTCATTCACTCACTTGGTCCATCTAGGCAAAGAAGACAACAATAGTTGTAGGTAATTGGTAATTCATGAATACACCAGAGGGCTTTTTACTGATTATAATTGAAATTCTGATTCAAGAAATAAAGATAATATTCGATTACATTTGCTCAGCTCAGCCATTTCAAACTTCTTTTCACTCCCCTTTTTTTAAATAGACAATGGTGTTTTGTTTACATCACAGTTCGGCCAGAGCCGTTGAGATCGGTAAAGCTGCAGTTTATTCCTAATAACTAACAGTTTCTCAATCTCCTCCATATCACTTTAAAGCCACAACTTCATTGTCTATTTATAATGTAGGGGACGGGACGCTTTGGATTCTAGAGAGCATTTCATTCATCCAAATCATTGATCCATATTGGCTGAAGTGAGAGACTGTAAGTTTTGAAGGCTGTGGTGCAATGATGTTTAACTATTCGTCGATGTCTTGCTCTGGAGGCAGTCATATTCAAACGTTTTTGTGACGCCACAGATCCACAATATCAAAACAAGCTGTTTTTGGAGATGGATTAAATAAATGCTTAGTTTATAATGAGGACGTTTTAAGCTCGGAAACTTGCAGGATGTTTTAATGGTACAAAGACCTCTTGTATGTCAAATGATCAAGGCAAATATGATTTCTCATGTCATCACCCCTTGAATTGTGTTTTTATCTCTTTATTTTACCTTGTGAACCTTTTAGAGTTTTATAGTTATATAGAGTATTTTATCATATTGATATTGTGTGAAATTGTATGGTCAATATTAGCATTTGTACAACTGTATAGTGTGAATGAGAGTATAGGAGGCGATGTGAATTCAGATTAAATAGGACACTTTTTCGCTGTCATCTCAATAGCAAAAAGTGTCCCAAATCAACCTGAATTTATATATATAAGAATAAAGAAATCAGGGGTTGGGAACTATGCTTTTTAAAACAGCAAACAAGAAATTACTTTTCGAACTTCTTGAAGAAATTAATCTTGTACTTTAGAGAAGTTTCGCTATTTACTTTATGGATGTGGGTGGCGAGTGTTTCCTTTGTACTGATCATAGTAAATTAAGGTAATTTATTTTTCCTATACTGTACATTTATTGCGACTGCATATTTCATTGATTTGTAATAAAAAAAAAATGTAAATGCTCTGTTTTTCATTCACATAATAAAACTACAAGTCTAAAACGTTCATGTGTAGGATTGTTGAGTTCATTAGCAATGCAAAAATAGTGACCTTACATTTTAACTACAGTATTGCTACAGCTACGCCTCTACTGAATGCATAAAATTAACTACAACGTTGTGTTCATACCAACATTTTGTTATGTTGCAGCCCTATGCTAAAATGCTTTTAATTGTTTTTTGTATCAATACACTCCATGCCATATTATAGGGAATGGAGAGTAGATTGATGTTGAAAACAAATTAAAGCATTATAGCTACTGTATACTTAGCCAGTATGCCAATTTAAAGGCTTTAGTTCCAAATATTTGCATATCAGGACAATGAACACCCCTATCATATATTTAAATGCCAAAACACTAACATGGAAACAGTCATGAGAAAGATGGTGTTCTATTTCCTCATTAAAGCTGTTACAATGCAAATATTATTTTTCTGTATTATGTTGCAGATCATCATATCATGACTTGGCTCAGTAGCAAGTAGACGGTGCAACCCTTTTTAGTGCACTTTAGTTGCAGAGTACACCAGCAGCCATATCATTATCAACAGCCATATCATCCATCATCAGCCATATCATCCATATCCTCAGCGATATCATCCATATCCTCAGCCATATCATCCATATCCTCAGCCATATCATCCATCATCAGCCATATCATCCATATCCTCAGCCATATCATCCATATCCTCAGCCATATCATCCATATCCTCAGCCATATCATCCATCATCAGCCATATCATCCATATCCTCAGCCATGTCACTCCACAAGTACAAGCAGCGAACGTAATTTGAGAATAGGCTTATGCCTTAAACACAACAAAGTTGAGCGCAAAACTATCACAAATAATTACAGAGCGTTGCAAAATACTTGAGTGAATTACTGATCCAAAATACAGGCCTACAGATTAAAAAAAGACATAGGCATAATTTCCACTCAGTTTGAAATAAAATTTAAAGGGGTCATATAATGGTACATGCACTTTTAAAAGTTGATTGTACTGAAATGTGTGTTGGCAGTGCCTGTACAGAACCATCATATAATGATAAAAATCTATCAGTCTTTTTGTTTTAATCTCCTCATATGTTTTCCCCTGTCTCAAATCAAAGAGTATACAAGTAACAAGAGGAGAAACTCCGTTGCAGTTTTGGTAAAAATCGCTAGATGGCGCTGCTGTCGGGCTGACGCCATTTTGGACTGAACCAACGGTTTTATCGTTAGCACAACTGTACAGCATTATGTCTGGAAATAATTGTAAACAAAGAAAACAGTGTTCTGACATCAACTGCAACAACTACCAGTGTACAACCAATCAACTAGTATTTCATAGATTCCCGAACGATCCAGAGAGGTAAAGTAGAAAAGGTTTTTATTAACGTTAAAGTGCGCATTATGATTCATTAAATAAATAGAACAGAATGTCAGGGCTTTACTGAGTCATATGTAAACACAGCAACAATAGGCAGCATATTTCCCCGAACCTGCAGCTCCTGTCCATAACAACAATCAGACCGTCTTCCTGTTTCCGGCGTGACGATCGAGTCTGTCCCAAAAATACCTCTCAATGCGCCCTCGCGGACTCGCGCTAAGGGCCCTATAGAGTGCCGAAGTGATGACGTCACTTTGTAGGACAACTCAGAAGCTAGCGGCGCATGGGTTCCCTCGACCAAAAAGCTATCCATTTTCCCCATAGACTTTTGAAAAATCGCAAAAAATAAGATCTGTGTTTAACAAAGAGTTGTGACCCTTACACGTTTTGTCTATCAAGATCATCTTTACAAGTTAATCCAAAATGCATACATTTTGAAGCTTATATAAAGTTTTTAAAAAACACAAGCAGACACAATAAAGTTTAAAAAACCACAAGCAGGTTATAACTGTGTGTTCTATGTCATAGATCAAAACGTGAAAATATTTAGAGGCTTTGTTCACCACAGACCTTATTTCAGGCGATTTAGCAAAAACCCATTCAAAAATCCCATAGACTTTAGAGCGAGGGAACCCTAGGGCTAAAATGCTAACTCACTACCGCGTTTTGGCCTACAGAGTGACGTCATCACTTCGGCACTCTATAGGTCTGCACTACATGACGTCACCGAAGTGTGGACTCTGAGGAAGTCCACAAGTCCGGAGTGTGCCATTTGGGACAGGGCCTAACTCTCTCTTTCTGTATCAAATGTAACATGTGTTGTACAAAGTTTTTATCAGTCAAGATGAATTAAATTATAATAAAACTAAAGACTAAAACATGTAGAACAGCTAATATACTTACCATTGCCATTCTATTTGTAGTAAATGTGTGCACTTTACTTGCACAATGTTTGATTTGTTGTGTGTAATGCAGCCAAAAATTATGTGATCTACTTACCATCACCAATTTTATTACTGTTCATTTTGTGATGATCTTCTATTACTATTACATAGCCTATATTCTCTCTTGACTAATGGGTTGTCCCTTTCACCTACTTAAGCCCATTTGGGGTTGTTTGCCTCTTCCTGCACATCATATAAATTGATAATATTTGTCTTTATTTTGTTTTATATTTTATGTTTTGTTTATTATTATTATTGTAATTTTTTGTAAATAAATAAATACTTACTGTTCGTGTTTGGGCTTTTTCAATGAATTTGTCAATCATTTCATGAGGATGGGCTGTTGTTACTGGTGTTGTAAAATTGTGCTGTGTCTGAAAACGGGATTTATCCCCAAAAGTTATTGGGGTATATAAATAGCCTATATATTTGATAGCTTCATGCTCTATGACGAAATTGTTTAATTATAAACCGACCCATAAGCATTATTTTGTTGTACATTATTCAACACGCCGTTTTAGTTTAGGCTATAGAGATATTAAAAACTAGAAACTACTATTTAGTTCCCTTAACCCTGCGATCCCTGTGATGAGACGACTCGACGCCTGTGAAGAGACGACTCAACACCGGCGATATGTTATGCCCTAAATTAATACATGATTAACTAACTGTATTTTTCTGAAATGCACTTTCTGTAAAGCTGCTTTGAAACAATATGTATTGTGAAAGGCGCTATACAAATAAATTTGAATTGAATTTAATTAACCGCTTTTGAATTGGAACCGGTATCATTCAATTCTGTGAGAGCTGTGTTGCGTTCAGTCCAAGATGGCGGAACATGCAGCTCTGCGCACGGGCGCGTTGGTTGCAATGGAACCTATTGAATTTCGCCTCTTGGTACTTCTATACTCTTTGCTCAAATTGAGCCGTTCGTTTTTGTGACGTCAATAAAACGGACGCCCCTCCCACGATTGTTGATTGACAGCTGCGTTTCAACACAGACCCGCACTGAGCGAGCTGTCATCATAGTCCGTCATTGTTGATACGCTGGAGCAGAATGGCGTCTAAGCGGTGGTGGTGTGCTGTTCTTGGGTGTAATAACGAACACAGTAATTTTGATGTTCCTAAATCCAAACTGCTGAAGACGCAGTGGCTGAGTTTTGTTTTCGAAGGGAATATTCCCCACGAGCAACGTCAATGCGTTCATGTTTGCGCGAATCATTTCTCACCAGACTGCTTTATAAACGAGGGTCAGTATAAAGCTGGTTTTGCTAAGAAGCTGCTCCTGAAAAAAGAATTGGTGGCAACTATTTATGTTCCCTCTGCACCTCCAGAAGAAGTGAGTGTAAAGTTTTATTAACCTTTATATTAATCTTTGCAAATCGCGAAAAAAAGTTTTTCATGACCATTGGTTGTAACGTCAATCTGTCAATGAACTAACGTATACATCAGTAAACGAATAGCGTTCGTATCTCACTACTCTACCCTGCCAGTACATACAAAGATAGATCAAAGTGACATTACGTTAACCAACCATTCAGAGACGTCCTGTTCGAGCCTTAATTGTCGAACTTCTTTGCGCCCGTCTTCTTGTTCCGGGTCCGACTCCGGTTCAAACTGATACGGTTGCACAGATGTGTCCTCAGAGACTCCCGCTGCCATTCTTTCTCCAAAATATACCCTCAACCGTTGTCAAGGCAACACTCCACGTGCGTTGTATCAAAACGCCGCAGAACAGAGGGGCGGAGTCAGCGAAGCTCATTATCATTTAAAGGCATATGCACTGAAACGGCGTGCTGAAAACAGAGCTGTTTTTGACCAGGTAAAATAAGTGTTTTCTTACAATACTAATGAGAATTTTTAATAAAAGTATATTATAAAGTTTTTATTTAGACCCTAAACATATTAACATATTAACTTGTACAAAAATGGCATTATATGACCCCTTTAAAAAGATTCCTGGAATCCAAGAATATTATCGAAACAAGACTACAAGCCGAAAAGTACACAAAAATGCACTACAAAACAGTGAATGTTAACACAAAAAGACAGCAAACATTTTCTTAAAGGGATAGTTCACACAAAAAAATACAATGAAAAAGCTCTTTTAGTTAATTTTTCATTTAGTTTCAGAAGGCATTCATTTATTTGTTTATTTATTCATTTATTTATTTGGGGCATCAGCATTTCAAACCCTTATAACTTGCACTAATTGACACACAGAGATTGTTTTTCTCTTAAAAACTTTTATTTGTTTTGTTTTAAGTTTATTTCATTTTTAAGTTTATTTGAAGAGAAAATACATCTGAGCCATGAGGATGAGTAAATGATTCGAGTTTTTATATTATGTGTGTACTATGTTCAGTGGTTCTCAGATTCTTTTGGTGACCTAACCCATACAGGGGTGCGTTTCCTGAAAGCATCGTTAGCCAACTATGGTCGCAAGTTCCGTCGTTACCAATAGAGTTCAATGGAAATTGCGATCATAGTTGGATAACAATGCTTTCGGGAAACGCACTCCAGGTTTGGAGAGTGAGTACAGAAGCTATTTTTATAACCGATGAAACCATATGAGGAAATAGGCAAAGTCATTCAAACGTTGGCGTTAATAATTTGCATTGGATTCATTTTAATGTTTGTTAGTTCCTGGACTTCTATATGGTTTATTCAAATAATTTATTTATGGAATTTCTGTGTCTGTCTCTCTCTTTTTTCCCAAATTTCTCTGCCATAGGTGTTAAATGTTTTTTCAACTGGTCATCATGACTATAATGGTAAGGTGACCAAATTTCTGAAATGGAAATCAGGTAGATTTCAGTTAGGTGGTCAAAATGCCATTGAAATCTCACTTGTTTATTGAGCATGGGGATATTGACAATATAATAGAGGAGGATCAAAATGCTTCATCATATGCTCTATGTCAGTGGTTCCCAACCTTTTTTTTCTGAGACCCCCTTTTTCCCAAGAAAATATTTAAGGCCCCACCTTCACATTTAATGATATTATCGCCCTTGTAAGCTTGCAGCAAGGATGACAAAATATGTTGTTTTCAAACAAACGGTAGGTTTACTATAACCAGATATGTATGCACAAATAATAGCCTATAACGTTGAAAATACAATAACAAAAACATCAGTAGGCCCTTTGTAATTTAATAGGCTAAGCCTAGGAGAAGCCTATATATTGGCCCTATTTGAAATGCAAAAACAAAAATATTCACACTGGTGTGTAGGTTAAAAAAAAAGAAAGAATATAGGCTATTATTAAATGACTGTTGTCTGGGGCCTCAATACTTGCAAGTTATTTGTGAGGCTTTATTTTTTAGGCTTTTGGCGCTATAGCGAGCGATAATAAACTTGCGTTTATTAACAGAATAATGCGTCTTTTGGAAGAACATTGTTGCCGGAACTACTTCTCTCTGTGTACGTCTATGACGAGTCACGCAGGTACTGGGCTACTCCGCAGCGGCAGCGATCGAACCAGTGTAAAATAGTCCCAATCTAAACACCTATTATAGGTGTACCATAGTGGTTCAGGATACGACAAAAACACGGATTGATGGATTCATGATGAACTCGCTCATTATATAAATTTATTTAATGCTCATTGATCAAAACTTTTCAAAATATGACGGGACCCCCCACAGAGCTCGCTGAGGCCCCCTTGTGGGCTGCGATCCCCCTGTTGGGAACCGATGCTCAATGTTACCCATTCTTCAATGCACTTCTATGCACTTGTATTTCTAACGTTCTCTCCCACAGAACATATTGCATTAACCTAATGTTGGTTTGTGTTATTACATTAAATGTTATATTATTAAATGTTCTTTTTTTTCCGTTCTACCGAAAATGTGCAGGGAGCCCAGTCAGCCCACTGTTGTTGTGGTAACGAGCTACACTTTTATGTGCATTTAATTGACAGATCCATCATCCGATCTTATTTCACTGTTGTTGCTGATGTTGTGGTTATTTCAACTTCGTACAAAGTTTGCTTCTTACATTTAGTTTAACTGCATTATTAAAGAGGGAAAGCTAATGCATTAAGCTCAACTGTTGTGCATGCATTTTAGACACATTAGTCTTGCTCCATCCATGCAATAACTGCGTCCTTGAGTCGAGTTTTTAATTTACTTTAACTGCTCAGTGCTCTGGCAATATCACTGGTATGACTAATTTCAATTTAAAAGCAGAATATGATTATAGCTCACTTAATTTCACTAAAATGTTAGCAATACTGAATCAAAACGCTAGCGTCAGTGATTGACTGTCAAAGCTTCATCGAAGCACAGAAATCGTCGCAAGCTATGCGGCACTTTCTACCTAAACGCTCCAAGCTCAGCCTCGAGCCGCCCAAAGAGAACGCCGCCTCCTCAGCTAGCTAAGCCAGCACTTTGGGTCTCTCAGCCCCGTCCTGCGGCTTACATCCTTCGCTAGGTGCCATCCGCACCCGCAGCGCCAGGGCCCTCAACCCAGGCTTATGTTGGACCCTGAGCCTCCAAAGACCTCCTAGCAGCAGGAGGGAAGAGAGAGGGTCTGAGTCTCGCCGCGGCCGGACCACCCTCGAAACGAGCTCACTTAGATCTCCCAGCTCCCTGTTTAGCTCAGGTGGCTGGAGATTTTTCTATTGTAGTCAATGGGCCCGTTGCACTCCACGCGCCCCTACAAACAAACGCTGTTTTTACAGCGACCCAAATAAAGCACAAAAAGAGTATGTTTCAAACACACAACACCCAGGCAACCGGTTCCCCATCGCTAGGCAGCCCACCCCAGTTGTCACTATATCTGTCCAGTCGGGCCGAAGCCTGTCTAGCCAGCCCAGCAGAGAGTATGTGCACAAAACACAACACAAGGGTAATAGGTCCCCCTATGGTAGGCGGCCCACCCCCAATTTTCATTCAACGCCTAGCCACACGGGCCGAGGCCTGGCAAGCCATCCCCGAAGTGTCAAATTGGGTAATTGACACTATAAAGCGAGGTTACTCGCTCCAACTCGCTCTCAGACCCCCGCGATTTCAGGCGGTCGTCGAGACTTCGGTGAGAAGCAGCGTGGCTCACGTGCTTCACACCGAAATGCAAAATCTGCTAGCAAAAGGGCCGATAGAGAATGTTCCCCCCGCGCTGAGCCAATCAGGGTTTTACTGTGCTACTTCCTTGTACCAAAGAAGGCTACCAATACACGGTCCTACCGTTCGGTCTGTCTCTAGCACCCTGTACATTTACGAAGTGCATAGACGCAGCACTCTCTCCCCTGAGACAACGGGGAGTGCGCATGCTGAACTATCTCGACGACAGGCTCATCATGGCTCAGTCGAAGACCGAATTATTGACACACAGATCCTGGCTCCTCAGTCACTTGGAATGCCTCGGGCTCAGGATCAATTTTCCCAAGAGTAGACTGTCACCCAGCCAGAACGTAACCTTTCTGGGCACAGTTGTCGACTCGACACGGATGAGAGCCCGGCTCACGCCAGAGCACACTCTCTCTATCCAACGGCTAGTAGCCTCCTTTAGGGAAGGTGCGTGCACGCACCTCAAGAAGTTTCAGAGGCTCTTGGGCCTCATGGCCGCGGCACTCCAGTAATCCCAGTACTCCAACTGGGATTACTGCATATGCGCCCCCTACAGCACTGGCTGAAGCGCTGTGTGCCACCCCATGCGTGACGCTCAGGACGCCTGCAAATCACGGTGAACCAGGGCTGCAGAAGAGCCCTGGCTCCCTGGAAAGCCCCGGACTGGTACCAGTCGGGCGTGACCATGGGTGTGGCCTCAAGGAGGAAGGCAATTTTCTCACTGACTCGCCCCAACTCGTAAAGATCAGGGCTTAAAGAAAATCCAGAGCTTCCAATTTGTATTTGTGACATTTTGGTGGCGTTCATGTGCGTTCAACCTTCAAGATCGTGAATACGATCTTTACGAGATGACTTGAACGCACCATTAACCCCTGGTTATCGTCGTTCTAAACTCCACTATTAAGCCCAGGTACAGGGACAGTTCTCACTTACCTGGGTTATGAAACCCTGCTCTGGAACAGGGTTAGCACCACTTTTGCAGTCCCTAACGTGTACAGTGTGAATTAAAGCAGTGTTGTACTATATATTATACGTTTACCCTGGGTTTTGATTATCGTGAGTGTGAAAAGCCCTTTATCATGGCAGAACTAGTAGCCTACTATGATGTCTCTGTCTCAGACAGCACACACTGGCCGCCCACAGTCTGTGCACTAAATATATAATGCTCCATTTTCGATCTAGCAAGAACAAACTTTCTCAAATGGCACATATGAACTAAATAAATCATTAATTGCTTATATATAAGTCTGTGAGACTTCCTGTCTAAGTGGGTGTTTCCTAACCAGAATAAGCTGCAGTACACACGCAGCTCTAGTCTAGTCGATAGGGAGTCAAGAGACTACTGAAAAATGCCAGTAGTGCACAGACTGGCAGCCGGTCTGATAAAAACAAACAAACATGCAGACTAGCGAAAGCAGTGGAAAGTCCCTGTGCTGCACAGTGTTTTTATTTTTAATAAGTGTGTAACATCACAACATTTAGCTCCATCAAGCGGTGCATCCGTTTTTGGTCAAGATCTTGTATTGTCAATGCAAGAGTCCATCACTCTGTAAAGTCTCCTCCAGCACAATGAGTTTAAGCTCTGGACTCAGAGGAGACAATTCATGTGTGAGTGAAAATGATTCTTCATTCTTCCTCACAACCATTCTTTCACAGTTTGAGCCTGATGAATCTTGACATTGTCATCCTGGAATATGGCCATGATGTGTCTTCATACATGGATGTTTAAGAAATGAAAAGCTACACACTCCATCCAATTAGGGTCAGAAGAACTGTTGCCAAACATATAACATGCTAGAAACATAATAATCACTGCGATAATGATCCAATCATAGACTCTTTAAGTTTTGGCCTATTTAAATCCAAACAGAGACCTGTTCTGGCTAGGCACTGTATATCTGAGTGAAATGGCTTCTCAAACAAGAAAAAGAAATGAAGTTCCGGACTTGATTTTGTCTTTGGGAATCGATTTGGATGGTTGGATGGATGTGGTTTGCTATTGGTTGATCTTGTGTGAGTGACAGGTTGCCCCGCCCCTCACACCAGTAAACATCATCAGAGAAGAGATGTCTCTGCGAGAGGAGAAGTTATTTTGATTAAACATTATGAGCAATATGAACTAATATGAATATGAAAAAAAGTAATGATGAGCATGGATAAACCATTTATAATGAATGCTGCACTGTTCCACAATTTTCTTTCATATTGACGTTAACAGAGGCTGTTGTCACTGATGATAAGCTCATAGACAGTCTGTTATACTCAGGAAAAATACACAAACATCATATTGTGTTGATGATCGTCATAAATAAAAAAGTTATGACAAGGCATGTCATTGTCCTCTGCTTTCTGGAGAGCTCATTGGATGTACCCGAAGCCACAAAATTTGAGTGTGGCTGATGATCAACTCAGTCTGTGAATACGGATCTGACCATACAGAGCTGTCACCACTTCAACCAGCTAAGAAAACGCCAAGGTATGTAAATCAAACACTTTTAGGCTCATATTGGAGAGCATTTTTATAATTAAGTCATTTTAAGGGACGTAAATAGATGTGAAAAGATTAATGTTATTAAGCTACTAATGTATGATGTTGTATGATATATATATTGTAATTTCCATGTCTGTATTCTGACCTCCCAAAAAATATGTCCCACAGAGCTAAAGATATGACACTCCTTTTACTTCTGATCATGATCTATGGCCTGGATGCTGACGAATTTAATTATGAAAGTGGTAACTATTGAAAACACTCAATTAATTTGAAATATATTAAATTGATTTCTATTGCCAGTTTATTTACAACTGATTGCTAAAGCACAAAGAGGGTATACATGATGGAATCCCTCTTCCTGAGATGAGAAATACTTTCTTTGTTTAAATTTCTTGTTTTAAAAATGTTCATTTTGGATGGTTTTTAGATTCCAATAATCAAATTAGAAATATACAGAAAATATTTGCATAAGATTCCCATAAACAATCATAAAGTAAACATTTATTGTATGGAAGACTGAAGCTTGCCCTCAGAATTTTGACTTCATTGATAACAAATATTCTGTGGTGAAGTAAATACTATAAAAAAAAACTAATGCAACTTCTACCTGAATAGTTAGTTCAGGCAGAATTTAAAAAACAAAGTATATTCTATATTAGTACTCAATTTAAGCTTGTAAAGCGTAAATATCATTGCCATCAAATATTTTTTGATTTTATATATAAAAAGATATAGTAGATTTTAATGAATTCCATATGGGTAATGTCATGAACTGCTCCGAGACTTGGAGGTGAAGATCCAAATGCAGCTTTATTATAAAATAGTCGTACAGGCAGGGTCAAGTATCAGCAAACAGGACAATGGAGAAAAGACAGAGAGAATCCAAGAAACAGGCAGAGGTCAGGGCAGGCAGCAATAATCAGAGTCCAAGAACAATCCAAAGTCAAAAACAGAAAACAAACACGGGAAAACGCTCAGAAATGCAGACACACAGTACAACAAGACTTCGCAGTGAGTGAATGAACATGGTATAAATAGACTGAGACTAGCAGGATGACAAGACACAGGTGAATACAATCAGTGACAATGAGGTACAGGTGAATGTAATCAGTGATGATGAGTCCAGGCAGTGAGTATGGGAAATGTAGTTTGTGAGGAAGAGATCATAGTCTATTGTGGAGCGCCCTCTGGTGGCTCTCGAGGGCACTCCAGCTGGTGATCGTTACAGGTAATTTACTTTAAAAAATCTGCAAAAACATTTTTAATAAATTATTTTACGTGGCTTTATTTTCAATTTCTGTACAGACCTTGCCATTAACAGTTTATTGTAGGGTTTTTAACAAAATTCAAACATTAATACAAAATATAAGAGCAAAAATTTTACCCAAAAATGTAATTTATAGGCCATTGGAAATATAAATATTTTATAAAAATGACAACCTATAAAACATGTGACGATTCGCCCTATCCTGACATGTATGAGCGATACTCTTGTCCTGACAACGTAACTTAACACAAAGGGTTGAGTTCAAATCTACCTTTATTGTGTAAATGTATGTCAGTATGATCTTATTGTTTGCTTGTTTATATTATAATGATTTCCTGAAACTTCAGCTTTGCATCACATGAATAAATTACATTTTAAAATATATCTAGAATTTTTTAAACCGTTATTTTAAATTGTAATAATATTTCACAATATTACTGTTTTACTCTATTTATGCTCCAATAAACACAGCCTTGGTGAGCATAAGAGATTTCTTTCAAAAACATTATAAACTCATACTAACCCCAAACTTTTTAGTTATAGTAATTTACTGTAATTTTAGAATCGAGAATCGAATTGATAAAATCACTAAGTTGAACAAGGTATTTGAAATCAACATACAAAACCACTGTAGAGAAAGCACTACATTTTATAGTCACTGAGATGACCCAGTCTTCCCTACAATAGAAATGATAACTGATAAGTCTTTTAGAGACTTACATTTCACTGTGTAATTTGTATTATCTCTTTAGGAAGTATAACACTGGGAAATAACACACGGACTTTGGAGATGAGAATCTCGTTGGAATCTGGACACAACATTACTGTTCATGACACTGCAGAAAAATTACTTTGTAACTCAACACCCAATTCATGTTATATTGAGTGCTCCTTTAACGATTTCTTTGAAGACCAAAACTTTACCGCACCGAAAAAATTTGACATATGTGCAAAGAAAAATAAGAATAACACTAGAGTTGAATTCAGCATACGTAAGTAAGACTTCCTTTCTTCCATTGCTTTTAACCAGTAACACAAAAGCATTATGATATATGTGCATTGATAACATCATGTTACTGTTTACTCAGGACGGTAATTATTCGTTCCGTCTATTACAGAAAACAATGCATCACTGTGTAAAGAAAACACTATTTCACTGTGTACTGTGGTGGATTGCTTGCCTGACGAAATAAGAAAGCTCTTGAACGAGAAAGATCAACGAATGAAAATCCCAAAAGACCTGAGAAATCTTCTCAGTATGAAAAAAATGTGCCAAGATGTGATCTTAAATGAAACTATGGTGAACACCTACATTGGGTAAATAAAACCTTATTAAGATTTTAATATCCTTTAGTACAATCCTTAAGTTTGTTGTGTTTCCAACCCCTGTTCCTGGAGGCCCCACAACAGTACAGATTTGGGATGCGATATACTTCAAATGAACTTCGGCCTGATTTTGTTTGAAATTACATCACACTAGTTCTTCGATTTCACTTGGAGTTAGGTTCGAACAAACTTTTTAGAAAAGTTCGCTCCGGCTGGTAAACACCTTCGCACTACCATTGGTCTGTGTCGATTATGTCATAGGTGGGTGTGGCTACGAGACTACGCCTTTTTTCCATGGAAATCTTCTTTCGGTTCATTTCTTCTGTTCATTCAGTCAAGGTCAGACGTCCGTAGGTAAAAACATGAACACACGAAGCGCTTTATAGTAGAACTGAAACGCTGTAAAAGCTGCTGCTGCTTCAAAAGAATCGGTAACGCTTTAGATTACAGCCCGGAAAGTACTGTGTAATTAAGAGGAATTTACAGTGTAACTTTCTATAATTATTGTGTACCTATAAAGTACTTACATGTAAGTATAAGGGAACAATATGTAAAGTTTGGGGAATAAAGGTGTAACAACCAGGAGAAATAAAAAAATATTTATACTGTAAGTATAATAGAACTAAGGGGTGCTTATTCTACTATTATGATACAACAATCTTACATTTAGGAACAATTTAGCAAGAACATACACTGCGTACCTTTTTGTAATAATTATGTACCAAGGCAATACATACTGTATAGGCTTTTTAAAAATGACAGGGTACAAATCCATGCATTTATAAAAAAAATGTATATCATTTTTTTTTTTATAGCAAAAGTGCAGATGTTTAAGTTTGGGCTAACATGTTTCAAGGCAAGAAAAGCTAAGACTATTGCAATTTTTTTAAATATACTGGGAAATAAATACGGTTTCACGTGGTTACAGGGTAAGTGGTGCTTGTATAATAAATAAAGGTTTCCGAGTCAGTGATATAAGATTGTGTGTATGCATTTTTATTTTACTTACCCTGTAACTACATGGAACAAGAGGGTAACAAGCACCACTACATGAAACATGAGTATCTTTCCCCAATATTTAAGCAAAAGTTGCAATAGTTTTCGTTTTCAGTGCACTTTTGTTAAAAAGATTACTTTATAAATGCATAGATATGTACCCAGTAATTTTGAAAAAGCCTATACAGTATGTACTGGTTCACCATTATTTCAAAAAGGTATGTTCTTGCTAAATTGCTCCCAAATGTAAGATTGTTATATCATAATAGTAGAATAATTACCCTTTAGTTTTTTAATACTTACAGTATAAATAATTGTTTAATTCTCCTGGTTGTTACACCTTTATTCCCCAAACTTGAAATATTGTTCCCTTATACTTATATTGTAAGTACGTTATAGGTACACTATAATTACCGAACATTACGCTGTAAAATCGCTTTAATTACTCAGTACTTTCCGGGCTGTAATCTAAAGCGTTACCAAAGAATCTTCTGTACAAAGTGCTAGTATATGATAAACGTGACGTGACGTTTATTCTTTTCATCCCACATTTCTCCCTTCCATTAAACATACATTTTATGCATTATATTTAATAAAAGTGGCACTATAGAGTTTTACATTGTTACAAAAAAGGTAAAATTTTATTTTATAGTGTATTTGTTACATGTTAGATGTACTTACTGTGGTAATAACTATAAATTATGCATAATTTCATGCAACTAACCCTAAACCAAACCCTAATTTTAACCCAAACTCTGTAGTAAGTACATGCTGGTATCACAGAGCTGGTTCAAACATCCACATCGCTATGATCAGATGCTTTCTTAACTGCTGTTTTCTCACCGCCCTCATTTTTGGTGTGTTTATTTTGTTATTGAGAGGAAAACGCATGAAACCGCTGAAAAGGTATTTTCGACCTTTTTTTTAAACCTAAGCAAAGAAACAAAAAAAGTACTTCACCTTGAGTACATCTTTATCTGACACTTCAAAATTTAGTCTTTATCGGAAATCCTAAATGTGTGTTGTTGTGGGGTTGGAAACGCTGCTTTGGACCTGGTTTTATGTTTATCACACCTTTGTGCAGACTGGAGAAGAAAGCCATAAATGGTGTTATAAATATGACTGTTCCTGAGCAATCCAAGAGGTACTATCATGAGGATCTTTCCATGACTGTGGTTAAGATGAATTTGAGTATGACAGAAGAGTATTTACAAATCACTGCTCCACATGTAAGTATACCTGCCCCATAAACGCCAAAGGTCCTTGCTGATATAATTATATACAGGGGCGGCCTTACCTATGTTTCACCCGTTTCAATTGAAACAGACCCCGCCCTCCAAGGGGGCCCCCACAGACTCTCTATTTTCTCCGTAGGATATTGATTTTCAGCCATAATGTCTAAACCATTCAAGATAGATTGACTACGAGGTTGTGAAACGAAAGTTTCTGCTCCTATAAAAGCCACAAGGTATGAAATCAACCTTGTTATTTGCGATCTTGTGGAGAAATACTACACTACCCACAATTCTAAGCAAAACACTGATGTCTCTGATTGGTCGAACTCGCGGTTACCATGGCAACGTTTACCACCCCTGCGAACGGCTTGGATCTGAAGTATAACATCGGTAGTTTTTATAGCTTTGACTTTTTTGCCGTTAGGGTAAAATCTTATTTTGAGCAGGAAAATAATTTTAAGAGGAAATGAAACGTACAAATGCCAGTGGTGCTGAAAAACGAAAGATATCGGACAACAAAAGAAAAGCTTCAGTCTACCAAAAGTGAAGTTACCCTGCGTGAAAGGGCGAGGCTTATTCCAACGTAAAACGCTGTATAATTGTATATAGTTTTACTCAAATAAGGATGGATTCTATGTTGAGCTGCCTGTTCATGAAGCTGAAAGTGCACGTAATAAAATAATATACCATTGATACAAACCAACAGGAATCCTTGCTTTTTATGCTCTATTATGTGTATGTTTTATGTGGGTAGGGCCCCATATTAGTTATTGAAACGGGCCCCCAGATGCTTAAGGCCGCTACTGATTATATAAAGCTGCTAAACTGCTGTAAGTGATTTCTCCAGCACCTCTTCATTTTTGTCCATGAGGATTTTTTTTAAATGCATATAAAAATCGCACAAAAATATGAATGTACTCAGCAAGTCGGTCTTGCATGACCAAAAATAATAGCTGCAATGACAGTTAGCATCATGCTGGTTCTCTTACGAGAGTATCTCTCGTACTGCGTAATATCTTACGTTATGGAGAAAACCTCTTTTCCACGAGATATTGAAGCCAAAAATTATCCTTAATTTTGAATTAATGTAAAACGCTGTGCAGCAGCATGCAGACATAGGCAGGACAGCTCGCGCGCCTATTGGCTGCCCTGCGGCAACAGCAGCAGCCTATCGAGAGAGGGGCTGCGTGACACATATCCAATGGGGGCATTTCGCGCCCATTTCGTCACGTCCCGCCAGAAAGGGCATGGTCTCGCCCTACAAATATAGCTCGATAAGGCTGGTACACTGATTTTCATCTCTTCAGCGAAGCATCAAGCATCGCTGGATCCGGAGTGAGAAGCCACGCCGTCTGAGGAAAAGCACACAGCGGGACGAGCCATTGAGTCTGAAGTCGCTGGCATCGCCGCCTTTAGCCGCCGTACCTGCTACGCTTTCCGGCGTTATATCCTTTTCAAACTGTGTGTGTGTGTTCGCCGCTGCGACACACATTTTTTCACTGTCTCTCTCTCTGCTAAAAGAGCTGCGTCTTTTTCAAGATGCAAAGATCCTGCGGCTCGTGCCGAGCCACACTCAGCGACGGGGACCGTCATGTCATCTGCGTTTCCTGCCTGGGTGAGGATCATGAGGCTCTCGCTCTCGTCGACGGCGGATGCCCTCACTGTGAGCTACTGCCTTGTATGGTGACTCTGAGGACCCGCCTGGCATCTTTCTCAGAGCCTACACTTCAGCCCGCTGTAGCGCCGCGCCGTAAAAGCGCCGTGCCCAGCGCGGCCCCGAGCCTTCTCCTGCCCGCCAAAGCTCGCTGGTTCGCCCGGCAGCTTCGCCGGCATCGCTCGAGTCCCTCACCGACGGACAGCGGCCGCCGTCTGCCGCCACTTCCGCCATTGAGGTCGACGAAACAGCCCTGAGCCTTCTCCAGCCCGTGATAGCTCGCCGGTTCGCCCGCCAGCTTCACCAGCTTCACTCGAGTCGCTCGCTGACGGACAACGGCCGCCGCGCGCCGCCGCTTCCGCCATTAATGACGACGAGATAGCTGCATCTGTAGAGAAGGCCAGCTTCAAAACCGCGGCTAGCTTTCTTTACGTTATAAGAAAGCTACCCCGCCCCCTCCCCCCGTGGGCATGCGTCACCGGCGAAATGAGGAAAAGTGTGTTTTTAGTCCCGCCGAGGCCGGACTAATCTCCATTTCTCAAACATTTCTCAGCTCCTCTTAGTTTGAGCGGCTGAAAATGTCAATATTGCAGCAATGAGCCTGTTGTATAACACGCACGCCTGCAAACAAACGCCAACACACACAAACTGTGATGACGCTCTCTTATCTGCTCGAGCTATTTTAAGCTTTTGTCATTTCCCCCTGTGGCTCAGCGGCGAAACCCAAAGCCTTCGCGCGGGAGACCCGTGTTCGATCCCAGGTCTCGCAGCAGATAAAAATTTAATCTCGCCGCGGCCAGACTTGCACCGAAACATTTTGCTCGTTCAGTTCCAAGAAAATGCGACTGTTCCAGTGTATTTTGCAGTAAACAAGCCGGTACCATGGCCCGCTTGCCTGCACAAAAATGCCGTTTCCACGGCGACCCAGAAAAATCATTTAAGCAGTGTATTTTCTGGTATTCCGGCCACAGCCGATGGTGTTATGAGTGTAATAAAAATGCCCACAGCCCAGTGTTCATTTCTACACACAAACGCAGCCCGCCACAGTGCAGGGCACGCACAAATGAGATCGACTCATGTCATTGTGCATTAAATGTAGTGAATGTGCCCACAACCCAGTGCCCACAAACACTACACACTGCATGTGCCACGTTTTCTGTAAAAAGAAACCAACACACATACAGTCAGCTAAAACCCACGGTGTTTAAGTCTCACCGTGGCCAGACTCCACCAAAACTTCTCGCTCGTTCAGTTCCAAACAATGTGACTGTTCCAGTGTATTTCGCAGTAAACAAGCTGGCACCACAGCCCGCTTGCCTGCACACAAATGCCATTTTTACGGCGACCCAGATAAATCCCAAAAGAGTGTATTTTCTGGTATTCCGGCCACGGCCGATGGTGTTATGAGTGTTGTAAGAATGCCCACGTCTCAGTGCCCATTCCCACACACAGACACAGCCCGCCACAGTTCAGGGCTAGCACAAATAAAATCGACTCATGGCGATTGTGCGAAAATGTAGTGAATGTGCCCACGACACAGTGCCCACAAACACTACACGATGCATGTCCCTCGTTTTCTGTAAAAACGGAACCGACACGCATTCAGTCAGCAGCACAAGCTGACGGTGTTCTCAGTGCAGTGAATGTGCCCGCCGTCCCGCGCCCACATTCCTTCACAGACACGCTCAACCCACGGGGTTTGTCCCGCTCGCTCTCTCTCCACAACCTGTCATAGAGAATTTGAGCGCGACCAGGCTGCCCGCCATGATCGGCGCGCCTCCCGCCTCGCACACTATAAACACAGTGTTTATGTCTCAGCACACCGAAGCTCTGCAGCCGCCGCTATGCCGCAGCCAGAGCCCGGATTTCATTCTACCCCTAGCTATTCACGCAGATGCGTGGGCAAAGCTTCCCGGGGTATCAGAATGGGTGTTGAACACTATAAAAAGAGGCTATTCGCTACAGTTCGCTCGACGTCCCTGCCGTTACATGGCGCGAGTCGAAACCACGGTAAACGGTGAAGTATCACATCTACTTCGAGCCAAAATAGCGAAACTGCTGAGCAAAGGGGCCATAGAACCTTTATCTCAGGCTCAGATTGAAGGGGGGCTATACAGCAGATATTTTCTGGTACCGAAAAAAGACAGGGGTCTCAGACCCATTCTAGATCTGCGACAGCTGAACAGAGTGCTTATGAAGCGCCAGTTCAGAATGCTGACAACCAGGAAAATCCTCGCGCAAGTGCGCCAGGGAGACTGGTTTATGTCAATAGATCTGAAAGACGCCTATTTCCAAATACAAATAGCGTCACGTCACAGGCGATTCTTGAGATTCGCCTTCGAGGGCCAGGCATATCAATACACAGTCCTACCGTTCGGCCCCTAGCACCCCGTACATTTACGAAGTGCATGGACGTGGCCCTCGCACCCCTGAGACTTCAGGGCATGCGAGTTTTTGAACTACTTGGACGATTGGCTGATTCTAGCTCGATCACATTCAGAGCTCACAGAACACAGAACCACATTACTCGAGCATCTCAAGAATCTGGGTCTCACAGTCAATTGGGCGAAGAGTTCGCTGTTTCCCAGCCAGAAAATCTATTTTCTGGGAACAGTACTGGACTCGCTGTCTATGACAGCACGTCTGTCGCCAGAGTGAGAACTGGACATTCAGCGCGCCGCGAAATCCTTTCGCCGCGGCTCTATAGTCCCGCTCAAAGATTTCATAAAATGCTGGGCCTCATGGCCTCGGCATCTTCAGTACTCCAGCTGGGCCTGCTTCACATACGCCCACTGCAGTTATGGCTGAAAGTGCGAGTTCCACCCCGGGCATGGACCTCTGGTCTGTTTCGCCTCAGGGTCGACATGAAATGTGTTTCGGCTCTGGAACCTTGGAAAATAGCTGACTGGTGTCAGTCAGGCGTGGGTCTGGGGACTCCCTCGAGTGTGACGGTGGTGTCCACGGACGCCTCCACCTCGGGATGGGCAGCGCTGCTCGAGGGCAGACTGTTCTTCGGCCAGTGGTCAGAACGGGAAAAGCTCCTACGCAAATGCTGGCAGTCGACAACGCGCTATGGCGTTTTTGTCCCCAGATAAAAGGCCGCCACGTCTTAGTCCGGTCGGACAACATGTCAGTGGTGGCATACATAAATCACCAGGGTGGCGTCAGGTCCCGAAACCTTACAGGCTGACGGAACGCCTCCTGGTCTGGGCTCAGCACAACCTGCTTTCACTGAAAGCAGCGCATGTGCCTGGTCGCCTGAATCTGGGACCAGACCGTCTGTCCAGAAACAATGTCCCAGCAGGGGAATGGTCGCTGCACCTGCAGACGATCCAACTGCGGTGGGAGACATTCGGCAGAGCGCAGGTAGACCTGTTCGCGCCCCAAGAAAACGCTCACTGTCCGAACCTTTTTCTCCAAGAGCAGGGATGCGCTGGCCCACGTATGGCCCCGCTGCCCCCTCTATGCTTTCCCCCCCGTCTCGCTCCAGCCTCAAGTGCTGGAACGAATCAGGGAAAACGGATGCCCAGTGCTACTCGTGGCTCCGCTCTGGACAAACCAGAATTGGTTCCCAGTCCTAATGCGGCGGACCAGCACTGCCCCGTGGCCGATACCGGTGAGAAGAGACCTCCTCTCTCAGGCAAAGGGCTCGATTTGGCATCCTCGCCCGGAATTATGGTCCCTACATGCATGGGCCATCAACGGGTACCCGCTAACCTCCCAGAGGGAGTGTTAAATACAATCACGCAGGCTAGAGCCCCGTCTACTAGACGGCTCTATTCCTCAAAGTGGTCAGTGTTCTCTGCCTGGTGTCAAGCTCAGGGCTTTTTACCCGCAGACTGCAGGCTTACGGAAGTGCTCTCCTTCCTTCAGGGGCCGCTGGATAAGGGCAGAACCCCATCCACGCTCAAAGTATACGTGGCGGCCATAGCGGCGTTTGCAAAACCGACGGATGGCCAGTCACTGGGGAAAACGACCTGGTCGTGCGATTCCTCAGGGGAGCTCGGAGGCTGAATCCTCCCAGACCCCCCCTCAGTCCCTGTGTGGGACCTTTCTACGGTTTTGGAAGCCATGAAAGATGCCCCATTCGAGCCAATCCATTTGTCAGACATGAAACATCTGTCTCTCAAAACGGTATTCCTTATGGCTCTCGCTTCAGTGAAGCGCGTAGGGGACTTGCAAGCGCTTTCGGTAAGCGCGGCATGCATGGAGTTTGGGCCTAATGACTCAAAAGTCATACTCAAACCAAGGCACAGGTACGTGCCCAAATCCCTCAACACACCGTTCAGGGCCCAGGTTATTTCCCTGTGCGCTCTCTCGGTTCATAACGAGGAGGAGGATGCGAGTCTCCTTTTGCCCTGTCAGGGCACTTAGAGCTTATGTGTCCCGCTCGTCTGCCTTCAGACAGACCGAGCAGCTCTTCGTTTTGTTTGGCGGACGATCCAAGGGACTGGCCGCATCAAAACAGAGCCTATCCAGATAGATAGTCGACGCCATAGCACTGGCTTACACTTCTAAGGGCCTGCAGTGTCCTTTGGGTGTCAGAGAGCGCTCCACGAGAGGCGTGGCCTCGTCCTGGGCGTGGTATAGGGGGGTTACCTTGCAAGATATCTGTACGGCCGCGGGCTGGGCCTCGCCGTGTACATTTATAAGGTTTTATAACCTAGAGGTTCCCGCCTTACAAGCCAAGCTTCTGTCGGTATAGAATTCAGTACTATCTGCCCCGCTGTGCCGGCCCAGATGCTGAGTTTTGCTTGTGCATCGCTCACTGGGCGATAACACTGCACCATGGGTGTTGAATAACCTGTACTATTACCCAGTTCAGGCTGAACACGTTCACCCTGTCTGTGTGAAACACTATTAACATAACTAGCTATAGGATGCTATTTCATGGGGAATGATGCTTGCAGCCTCTCTTCTCCGACTCTCTGTGAGTCTATGGTGATTATGCACTACATGAGCCCCGGGCTACTGCCCTTGGGACTTTGGTGTCGGATCCCAGTACGCACGGCGTTTTGCATTGTGTTCCCCATAGCGTAAGATATTACGCAGTACGAGAGATACTCTCGTAAGAGAACGTACTCGGTTACTAACGTAACCTCGGTTCTCTCTAGAGAGGGAACGAGTACTGCGTATCTTGCCGTGCATACAACAGCGCTGGTTCGCTTCGGCGATGAAAACCAGTGTACCAGCCTTATTTGTAGGGCGAGACCACACCCTTTCTGGCGGGACGTGACGAAATGGGCGCGAAATGCCCCCATTGGATATGTGTCACGCAGCGCCTCGCTCGATAGGCTGCTGCTGTTGCCGCAGGGCAGCCAATAGGCGCGCGAGCTGTCCTGCCTATGTCTGCATGCTGCTGCACAGCGTTTTACATTAATTCAAAATTAAGGATAATTTTTGGCTTCAATATCTCGTGGAAAAGAGGTTTTCCCCATAGCGTAAGATATTACGCAGTACTCGTTCCCTCTCTAGAGAGAACCGAGGTTACGTTAGTAACCGAGTACGTTCTCTCAGCAAAACCCAATAGGATTTTCCCATAGGCTTGGATTATCGCCAAAAACAAGCTCTGTGATTAACAAAAGTTTATGATACCTACACGTTTTGTCCATCAAGACAATAATCATGAATACAACTTTGATGAATTTTTAAGCCTAAATGCAGTCGCCAGAAGTATAAAGCTAAAGGTAGGCTACGAACAACACAACGGTCATGGTCACATGACTTCAGCGTCACCATCACTGAGCTTCCGACAACTCTTTCAGTTTTTATCTAAAACAAAATCCCAGAACGTTGAGTTAGAATAGTGTATAAGCACGATTATAAGCATAACAATGCTGTAAAAGTGGACTGATCTTACCTTTTCGGCGTGATGACATTTAATCTCCTCGACAGCGTCTGTAGTCACATTTAGCCACTTATTAGCAACCGCCTTTTACACGTAACAGCTTCAAAAAATCACGAGTTGGGTAACTTAATAGGCCTAACTGATGTATTTTATGTCGTAGTAGAGTAAAATGTGAAAGTGTCTTGGGCTTGTGTTCACCAGACCTTATTTCAGCCATTTAACAAACAAAAAAAAAAACATTAAAAAAAACATTGACTTCAGGACGATGAAATCGAAAGATCTAAAATACCAACTGATGTCATACCTGCACCACTCTTGTGTTATTAAATACAAGTAAGGAATAATTGACGACAGGCCATTGAATTATTAGAAAAATAATGCACACCCGAGGTAATGCGGTCACGACGCGAAGCGGATTTTTCTAATAATTCAACGGCCTGAAGTCAATTATTCCGCTTATACTACAGTTACCACACCTCAAAACATTGTTCAGATGATGCATTTCAAGACGTTTGTCAAGTTTTTGTCATTAAAACGCTCTTGTATGTAGGACTAATTTCTTACGCATCTAATCCCATGCCTCCGTTGCTAAACGTCATTTTAGAGTTAGTAACGGAGTTTTAGCCACTGACAGCAGACTAATGATGGGGACACACTTACAACTTGCTGAAACATTCGAAGACTGACTGTTTCCATCGACTATACACGAATATCAGATGATGTCACCAACGTCTCCTCACTGATTTTTGTACATTACAAAATAGAAACGATTTACAGAGTTTCTTTTTATAACATGTTTGCAGTGTTGAGCGATTTAACCAATCACAGACATATGTGTTGATTTCTTGAACACAATGGGCAATCAGAAGCATTTAAGATAGACTCCCCTCACCGCTCAAAACGGACTTTTTGTTCAGAGCTGAATTCTGTATGCTGGCAAATCCTCTAATTTTAACAAACAAAGTGTATTATGAAAGATTTATTGTGCAGTCAGCTTCATTGATAATAACAGAGATGTGTGAGATCAAGATGAACTGATGTCAGCTTTTTAGGAATTAAGAGAGCGCACTTTGCGCGCATTCAGTCAAATTCCTTCAGTCATATCATGCCAAACCATGCACGCAGTAGCCTGCTTGCTTTTATGTTATAACAGTGGTTTGTGTGTGCAAACTCCCTGTGCAGTGTTCATTTTGTCTGTGGCGAGTGGATGTAAATATATTGTTAATGAGCTAACGCTAGCTTAGGGGTGTGCGATAGCACGATTTATGATCGTGGACGATTAAAATATCTCCACGATCTGCTTTTGAAGAAATGTTGTAGTATCGTGCATATTATATCAGTTGCATTTCTGGCGCCTCCGTCTCAGCATAGGCTACAACGCGACGTATATTCACATCAAATGTTAACGCAGAGGAAGGGACACTGCAGTTCACAAAAGTTAACGTAATTATTTGCATGTGCTTTAAAGCCTTGCCGGTTAAACAAGTCATTCACGTGTTGATTAGTGCTGCCGCGATTAGTCGACTTAGTCGACGTAATCGACCATGCAAATTAGTCGATGGCAATTTTTTTAGTCGACGTGTCGTTTTACTATTGACCGCTATTTATTTTTGGTCTCCCGTCACAAACAGCTCACTGTAATTCACCTCCACACACCAGTCTGTGTGCCGTGCGCGCCCTGCTGGTTTATCTGCTATCATTTTCCTTCACGTTCCCGCCCACCTTCACTGCTTTGATATGAAAAATTGCGGAGGCAGGTGACGGAGCTTTCACAGTGGGCTCGTTTGCTGCGGTCCGAGTCCGAGCGCGAGCGCGATTGTTCCCGGCGCCCTCCGCAGCGTTGGTCTGGTTTCACACTCAATTCTTTCGAACCCTGTTGAGTTTGCGTGCATCTTATGCCATCGCAAACGTGCACGGCGCATGATAGAAAACAGAACGCGGGTCAATAGTATATTGTGTTTTTCAAACGGACTCTTTTGAGGAGACAGTGGATTTCCAAATGTGTTGCCCTGATTGCACGCGCAATGCGCGAATACACTGCAGACTCAACTCTCGGGTATCCAAGGTAAATCATCAACACTATCATCCCTTACATGTGTTTTATTTAACTAAATGCATCATAATCAGCTAAAACGCATGGGCAGGTTACTTAACTTCCTGAACAAGCGCTCCCGAGTCCGTGTTGCTTTCACATTCACGCGAACCGCGGCACGGGCCCGCCATGCACGCAAGTGTAAACGCGAGCTACATAACTGCGTGCCTGCCTGCTTTCAGCGCGACTCATAGTGGGCTAGTCCAGACTCTTTCAATTCAATTCCAATTTATTCGTATAGCGCTTTTCACAGAAAATGCATTGCATCTACTTTACTATTCAGAGTGATGTTATCAGTTATGCTTTTCAGAAATGTACATAAATTAATCATTATTAGCTTACTGTACATTTTTTAAGGCAGAACAAAGAGCTAATTTAAGTAATACATACATGTTTGTTATTAGAGGATTAGATTAGGACTCTGACTAATATGGTATAGCCTAATGGAAATGCAGATACTTAATGCTTAGATTGTTAATACATAATGTTTTTGAACAGGTGACATTTTATGTTTTGGCCCTTCAGTTGAGTTCAAAATAAAATGGACACAACGAAATAAACACTTGATTTTTTTTTAATTAGTCGTTTAGATTAGTCGACTAATCGAAAAATTAGTCGAAAGATTAGTCGTTAGAAAATTAGTCGTTAGTGGCAGCACTAGTGTTGATGCGCGGTTCTTACGTGCGCTTTTCTGAGCGCATACACCCGAAGCGCACATGCACTAAGCCTGTCTAACAACAGCGCCTGGTTACTGAACTAAGTTATCTTTCTAGTCTTATTGCGCTAATACTGTCAAATATACACAAGGTTTACATAAACAAAGTTGGTTATGTATAAAGTGAAACAAACAGAGAAAATTGAGAGAAAATCTGCTTGTCAAATGTCAGAGGCTGGAAGTAGCTACTACACATCAGGTATCGCGTAAGGATCACACCCTAACGATGATATTTTTTGAAAGTAGCGTTTCTTTTCCTGGTAATCTTAGTGCGAAATGTTGTCTTTCGTAGCCATTTACTGTATCCATATGAAGCTCTAAATCGTAGCAAGCTAGATAGCTAATGCTTGTCAGGTACTCAAGATGGCGGCAGTCAACTGGAAAAAGAGCGAATGACGTAAGAGGTCACGTGACTGACATTCATGTATAGCAGCTTAAACACCTGTGAACACAGACTGACTGAACACGCGTTTGGGCATGATCAGTCATAAGCAGGCCCGCCCACAGAAATGACTGGGCCCCTGAAAAGGTCCAGTGAATGGGCCCTCCACAAATCTGCAATAGGCTACTCATATCATGCGTGTGCTCTCTCTCTACATTAACACATACATTTAACTGAGAGAGACTTACTCAGTGATGGGGTCTATATAGTTAAACACACACACACACACACAGGGCTCTCAAGTGTCACGCATTGAGCATGACAGTCACTCATTTCGGTCTTTTGCCACGCACCCCCGCCACACATTGTATTTCTCACAAGGAAAAACGATTTATAATATATTTAATATGCCCAAAATGTCTCTGGCCGTGCTGCTCTCACTTTGGACCCGGCAGGAATCAAGCGCGTCTCCCCTGTGTTGTTAGTCAAGCTACACAAAAGCCAATCAGAAAATAGCACTATTGTAAATGGGTACGATTTAACGCAACAACCAATGAAAAAAAAAAATTAAATTGTCATGAAACAACCCCATTCCCGCGACTTGTCCGTCCAATATGCAGAGCCGGACAGTAACCGAGTAGATTTACTTGAGTACAGTACTTAAGTACAATTTTGAGGGATCTGTACTTTACTCGAGTATCATTTTTGGGGAGTACTCATGACTTTACTCAAGTACATTTGAGAGGCAAATATTGTACTCTTTACTCCACTACATTTCCATAACCGTGAGTACCCGTTACTAAAGCTTTCCGCCAAAGTCAACTCCATGGTCAGATTTAGATAAGAGACGAAACCATGGATGAAACAATGGATGAAGAGGCAGCAGGTCCATCCCGTGAATGTGCCAACCCGTGTGGCCCCACCTCGCCAGACTATTTCAATTTTCTGAAATTTCTGAAATTTTCTTAAAATGTTAAATAAAGCAACATGGTAAAAAGATGAAAATGACTTGATTTTACTTTCAATTCCTTTTACATTCTCCAAGGTATTAACATTAACATTTTTCATAACTCCATGTAGGACGTTTCTGTACATAAATTCTAAGCACTGTGGCAGTAGTAATGCAATATTTAGAAAATGTACTCTTGATACTCAAGTACTTTTAAAAACAAGTACTTCAGTACTTTTACTTAAGTAGACATCTGATTGTAGTACCTTTACTTGTACTTGAGTAAAATTTAGCAAGGGGTAGCTATCTGTACTTTTACTCAAGTAATGAACCTGTGTAGCCTACTTTGTCCGCCTCTGCCAATATCTAATGGTGTGTTCACACCAAACGCGTATTTAATTATTTGCGCGAGTGGATTACATACAAAGTCAATGCAACGACGCGAATAGACGCATCATTGGCGCCGGGCGTTGCGAATGACGCGAATTGAGCGACGCGTTTGCCGCGAACATCTTCCGCGCAAGTCGAAAAATTTGAACTCGAGCGAATGTTCAAGCGTTTAACTAGACGCGACGCGTATTTGACTCTATTCGCGTTCGGTGTGAACACACCATAAGGCTGCCACTCTGCAGAAGCAAATTCCATCCTTTCTTCGATATGTTGTAGTAGTTTTAGCCGGACAGAACACATGACAACAGCTGTAAATGACATGAAATATTCTCCCAGTCCTCGCACATCTGATAAGGCCTCATTAGATAATTTACAGGATGATTTTAGGCAATCGATTGCTTCAATCACACTGGGGAGATGGTGAGCAATAGGTAATTACTTTTTCTTTTACTGTCTTGTCTTACCGTGTCAATCGCGCACTCAATCGTGTGTCACTCACTTGCGCTGCTGACCGCGAACTGGCGCGAAGCACTGGCGTTTTGACTTACGTACAACAAAAAATAGCCTACTCAGACCATTTTCAGGAGAGGGGTGTTTCATTATGACACAGGCTGCATTTTACTCAAGCAACATTAAATAAAATGCATTTTTTTCTCACTTTCAACAATAAATGGTGCTATTTTGGTTAAAAATAAAATATGGTAACCTTTGCTTCAGTGGCGGAGCCAGAGGGGGGTCCGGGTGGCACTGGACACCCCTGACATGCGATTGGCCACCCCGGGTGCCACCCCAAAATTGTATTTGCTACTGGCAGTTGCTGATGCTGATTTTTTTTTTTTAATTACGTTCGCCGGCAGCGCGGCGCGCGCAGTTTTCAAACGGACGAGCAGAGGACGAGAGATGGTTGCAAGATACCGAACTTCACCGAATAGGAAAACATCATATTTGAAGTAAGCTTTTAAGGTTTAGCATCAGGGTGGTTTGCTCCCAATAGCCTACATTAGGCCTAATACACGCATATACAGTACCTTGCCGTGTGTAGTACGTTACACAAATGTTGTAGCTAATGTGAGGATAGGAGATCAAAACGCAGGCAAAGAAGAGCAGAAACAAGCGATATCATAATGCGATCACTATAGGACAGGGGTTCTCAAAGTTTTGATAGGTGAGGGCCAATTTAGGAACCCAACATTGAACTGAGGGCCGCCAAAGTGGCGGGGGAGAAAACGAAGAAAAAAAAAAACTGAAAAGAAAATCCCATTTGAAATTATTTTAATGACCAGGTTGCATCTCTAAGTTACAGTTTAGGCTACATTAGTTGCAATAAACACATTTTAATTCATAACTGAGGCTAAACCTGGCAAAACTTGTGAAAATTTTGGGGGGGAGAGAAAGAAACTTTTAAAATAGAAGCTTACCAAACAAGTCATCATCATCATTCATTTCTATCATTGCTTGTCAGTCGCGTTTCCATTATTCCAGATTTGCATATTATTATCTATCTTTTTTAACCCGTAACTGAAAAACGAAAAATGAACGGTTGTTGTCTTTTTAAAACGCAAAGTTGAACAAAATTTTAATTTGAACTGGCTTCACCAACTGCTGCGCAAAAAAAGTAAATATCGACAGACTTTTTCAGATTTTTGTTTAAATGACTTTTTGCCCCTTTATTAAACATTTTAAATATTCACAAATTAATATGGAAAACATGTCGATTTTACTGGTTTTCTAAGTGTCGGCTAAAAACATATCTCCATCTCCGCTGTTAAGCAGATGCGCTTTTAGAGAGAAATCCACCTTTCATAAGGATTACATAATCAGTATTTGCTTTCGATTCGAGTTTGTTTGTTTAAAAGTGCACATTTTAAGCTTTAGCCTACATAGGCTATATTTTGTTTCAGTTCTCGCGCTCCAGTTCACGGAGATCATGAAAGCGCGTAGTAGCCTAGGCTACTGATTGTTTTATTTTATTTTACAAAAGCACGTTTTCTTGTTATGAGTTTACACAAATAAAAGTAGTTGCGAATAATGCATTATTATTTTCTGTATGACCAGAAATGATAGACTAGTTTAAGTTGTTTCCACTGTTGATAGGAAAATGCAAGTGTTCGCGCCCGCGAACATTTTGAAAGGTAATGGAAACGCGGCCATTAATAAGCTTGACATTGTTAAGATTATTATTAAGTCACATTGAATATTGATTACTTGGTCAACATACCCTTTTAAATTGCAATGGGATTTGTGGTGCTGGTTTCGGTTGGCCACGATTCCTATTCCTGTGTAGACAACCACTGTTCCTGGTGGCCTTGGGAGTGAGGTCAAGTGCGATCGGTCGGTCGGACCATGTAATTACCGCTTATGCCTATGGATGCCGCTAAACACCACTAAACGGAGATATTCATTTTTTCAAAGCAATAGTTTTAACAGTTTTACAGATGTTATCGCGGGCCGCCAGAAAGGTTTCGGCGGGCCGCACTTTGAGAACCTATGCTATAGGACTATGAAGCTTTATGGGTGTAGGTTGTTGATGGACTCGATCTACTGTGTTTTGATCATCATTATGAATCTTATCTAGATGTAGTCTTTGATAAAAATGCGATTTTCTCAGCATTTTGCTCATGTTGCTTTTTATGAAACTTGCCAACATTCAAGTGTTGATTAAAAAAAAGACGCACGAAGCTAGAATAACATTATTTTTTAGTTTTTGTTTTAAACGCACAGGGTTTGTTCTTTCTTTTGGTATGTTCAGATATTCATACAACAAAATATTCTAGGGTGCCATGAAATTGTGAAAATTACCAAAACCACATTTTTTTTTTATACTGGCGAGAAAGAGTTAAATGTTGGTAATTGGATGATGATTAGAATATGATTGGAATCATATTTTAAATTTGTGATATTTTTGAACAGGGTCAATTAAACATGAAAAGAAAGGGAGAGATATCAGAGTTATTTTAAAAGAAGCACAAACATAGTCCAGTCATTTTATGAAAAAAAGGTTGAACAAATTGCAACAGAAGCAAACTCAACAAAATAATTTTGTATCCTCATTATGTCCTGAGTAAGGAAACAAAGTCCCTAAGAATCCCATTTGGGGAAAGTTTCGAAATCTGTTTCTGTGGATTCACTTTTTATTTTACTTACCTTTTGTCTTCTGCATTCTCCTTACCCTTGTCTCCTGTTTTTCCCTTAGACTCGTCCCCCAGAAACAGTCGCGCAGACCCAGCCCCAAACCCCATCTCTTAATAATTAAAAAAGGCTGGTTTCTAAAGTACTTCTTCCTGCCTCTATGTATTAATGCTCATGGGTAGCCTAAATGGGTTCCATTCAGACTTTAACATTAAGTATTTTACTGTTATGTGTCAACAAGAACAAGAATTTTCACCTGGCTAGACCCAATGTTTAGATCTGTTGTGGTATTTATGCAAATTAGCACATACTTAATTAGATTATGAATGAATAGGCTATATTTGTTTTTTTTCCTAAACTTTCCCTAATGGGATTCTTTGGGACTTTTTTTTCCTTACTCAGGACATTTTGAGGATACAAAATCAGATGAGTTTGCTTGTTGCAATTTGTTCAAGGTTGACCCCCATTTTGGCTTAAAATGACTGGACTAACAGGCAGATCAGGTGCAAACAGACCCCCCAGCCCTTGCATCACCACTGGCTAGTCAGAGTCAGTGTGGTCCGACTTCAGAACCAGCAACAGGTCAGAGCATCTACCAGACACAGGCAGTCAATCACATACCCAATTCAGGAATTTAAGTTGAGATGATTTTGCCAGATTAAAAGGATAGTTCACCCAAAAATGAACACATTTTTTTTTTATAAATTAAATAATTAGAATTAGAATTATTATAAATTATTATAAAGAAAGAATTATGTTGTATTTAATCTTCCCAGGATAAGATTTTATATTGATGGGCAATAAAATTGTTTAACTTTTTCAAGGACATGTCTGCTTGATCCCTGCTGTGTCTAATAAAAGATAAAATAAAAAAATAAAAAAATATTTTTTTGTAAATAAATGCAGCAGTTCATAACAGACACATGCAGTATCTTATCTACTTGGTGCTTCAGCTTTGTTTTCTGCAAATATTTTGGATGTTCAACACTTATAGACACAAACAGAGTGACCCAATTCCTTCCACAAGCTTTTCCACTGTGTGTGTGTAATGTGTACCCCTGAAAGTAGCAGTGGCCACCCCCTGGCCACCCCATGTATTAAACTCTAGTTCCGCCACTGCTTTGCTTATATTTAGGATGAACATAATTATTGCTGGACTGCATGGCCCCCCCCCCCCCCGCCCCTAGTGGCTGGGCCCCAGAAAACGTTCCCCTTTATCCCCCCTTATGGACGGCCCTGGTCATAAGTATCAAATTACATTAATAACTGGCCTTAGTAAGTGTGTCCCGGCTTTATACAGCTATTAATGCAGCTATTAGAGAGAGAGAGGGAGAGAGAGAGAGAGAGAGAGAGATGTTGCAATAATGAGACAGAAAAGCATGTGCGTCAATATTATTATTTATTTATTAATTAAATTCGTTTTAATTAATTCGTTCATTCTTGTTTTCTATAATTGACAGTAGATAACCTAATAAATGAAACCCACAAAGCCCTTTTAACAAGTAGGCCTATCAATAATTATTTATTTGTTATATTATCTGGAATAATTACGAAAACCCGTGCAGCAGGACTATCAATTTATTGATATAGCCTATTCCGTTTAATTTTCTATTTAGCCTATTATAGATAGGACTACATACTTTATTAAAATTAAACTGTATGTGTCCATTGATTGTGAAGTTAGACATCGAAAACTGCAGATCAGGAGCATGCATGGGGCGCATGTTTTTTCTTGTTATGAATTGTATCCTATTTTCCATTATTACAGTTAAAGGTTCTCTAAGCGATGTCGGGTGACGCCACTTCTTGTTGACGTTTAAAGTATTGTCAAACAAAACGGAGGCTAGACCCTCCCTCCTCCTCATCCGCACACTAACCCCCCAAACCCTGCCCCCAAGTCCTTCTTGTCGGTTATTGGCTGGAACAGTTTGTTATGTTTCGTGGAGCGGGTTGCCGGAGTTTGTTGTTGTTGCCGTTTGTGGAGCCTGGGGTGTCTGCAGAGACCGTGTTTTTTTACAGTGTGTTCAGGGGACAGGCAGCTAGCGGATAGTGAGGAAATGGTTGCTGTATGTGACAAAAAATGTTTTGGCCTAAAAAACGCTTGACATCGCTTAGAGCACCTTTAACTACGCTCAGTGATATGGAACTGAAATGCGGTCAAACCTGCCTGGAACTACTTTAGCCGTGGGTTTCCCTGAAAATAATTGCACACCTTCTCAACCAATCAGAATCAAGCATTCAACAGCCCTGTAGTATAATGAACTTTATTCCATGCTCTCTCCACAGCACCACCCAATGCTTTTAGTTATAACTGTGTTTAGTTTGTGTGCAAAGGATTTATCATGAATCCACTGCATTTACGGCCAGCAAAGCAACATTTAGCGAAATCTGAGTGGTAATTTTATTTTTAGATTCATTATTGCAGATTGAATATCCGACAAGTCTTGCATGACCCTAGTGTGAAACCCTAAAAGACATTTTCTGTCATTTCGCTATATATGAAAGAATTAGCAGCTTTTACACTTCTAAACAATGTAGAAAATGTATAGCCTATATACTTAAGAATGTAATTCTTTAATTTAGATCATTATTATTATTATTATTATTATTATTATTAAAGAGAGCTGATGTGTTTTTTCCTTTTAAGGTATTAGATAATGATAAAGTGGCTGAGATGTGGATCCCGTTGAAGCCTTTCCAAAACCAATCGGAAAACAAAATTGGTGTAGTTACCTACAATGCAGATGAGCACTTTAAGGTTCAAATCAAACCCCCTTTTAATGTTTTGTCAAGTGTCATGCGATAAGAACTCTGTTGCAAGTCACACACAACATGTCAAGTTTACAGTAAGCTTAAATTTATAAATCAAACTATTGTCTTTTTTTACAGCTGGGAAATAAAAGTGTTATCTCGAAAATCATACGGATTGAATTCCCTGGACCTGACACTAACAAATTGACTGATCGACTTAAAATTCAGTTCAGAATTAAAACCACAGACACACCTGTAAGTGTAACTTGAAATTTTTTGTATTCTCAAATTGCCTCAAAATGTCCTAATAATGATTTGTTTTATATTTATATTTAAAGAAACGCAACCTGTCCTGTCAGTTCTATGATGAAAAAGGTACAGTAATGGTTAATTGCTTCTTGGGGTGGGCGATGTGACCAAATTCTTATTTCACGAAATGAGACCTTTTAATTCACGATAACGATATATATATCACAATATAGTTTTTTGTGTTCTTTTATCTCATTTCTGTTAATAAAAAGAAGAAGAAGCAAATTGCAAACAATAGGACAAATACAATATAACAAAAAGAGCGGTGGGTACAGTATATTAGGCTGCTGTCACTTTAAGACCAAAAGCATGGATCCATTATACTGATACACATGTGTTTTCATCACATCTTGTTTACTTTCTCTTGAGACACAACCGTCTGTGTTAACATGAATACTCCACATGATGAGCATTTTGACATAATTGTGCATGTATTTGACCATTCAAGCGCAGTAAGATGTGAAAGAGAACTGAATTCCAGATTCTGCACTGCATTGAAGGGATAGTTCACCCGAAAATGAAAATTACCCCATGATTTACTCACCTTCAAGTCATCCTAGGTGTATATGACATTCTTCTTTCAGACGAATACAGTCAGAGTTATATTATAAAATGTCCTGGCTCTTCCAAGCTTTATAATGGCAGTGAATGGTTGTTTTTGTTTTGAAGTCCGTTAAAGCGCATCCATCCATAATAAAAGTGCTCCACGCGGCTCTGACGGGTTAATAAAGGCCTTCTGAAGTGAAGCGATGCGTTCGTGTAAGAAAATTATCCAGATTTAAAACTTTATCGACTAAAATAACTAGCAGACGGCTGTACGCAACGATTTATGCCAAAAAAATTTAACACTTGATGATGTATGACTTATGACGTAAGAGTGTCGTAAGCTTTGACGCCTCTCGCGGGTTCAAACAAACAGGGCTGGGCATCAAACTCAAGCTCCTCCCACATTTCTCTTTAAAAATTCTCCTTTTAGACTTCTAATTCGTGACTGTTTTTTTGTTTTGCTCTATCCTCTCCACTCCCGTGTTCGTCATTACATTGTGCGCCGGGTCAAGTGTTACTCTTTCACCGTAAATCGATGCGTACTGTACGGCCGTCTGCCGGAAGCTAGTTATTTTAGTCGATAAAGTTTTAAATATGGATATTTTTTCTTACGCGAACACATCGCTTCACTTCAGAAGGCCTTTATTAACCCGCCAGAGCTGTGTGGAGCACTTCAAATCTAATCAAATCAAAGTTTTATTTGCCATTTGCAGTGGTGTAAAGTAACGAATTACAAATACTCTCGTTACTGTAATTGAGTAGTTTTTTTTAGGAATTGTACTTTTTTAAGTAGTTTAAAAACAGTGTACTTTTACTTTTACTTGAGTACATTTTAAGTGCTGTATCGGTACTTTTACTGTGCTATTTTCCCTGAACCTGCCGTCGCTACATTTATATGATTATTTATTTTTATAATAAGTCATCATGTGACTCCATGCGTGATTCCTGTCAAATCAAATCGCGCGCGGAAAACTTTGCATCAAACCAGCATCAACAGACTTCGAGACACCTGGCGCCAATTTATTTTGTTCACGAAGTGACTTTCGGAGTGGATCTTGAGCCTGGAGGAAGTTCATGCATTTGTGTCTTCATATAGGCAAAAAAACAGCGCAAGCGTCACACCTCACACGTGCTTCAGTGTGTGTGTGTGTGGTAAATGAAACTGCGCGTCGGCTGCACCATTCATTCACACAGAACATGCAGGATTCGTATTTAAATTGTCTTTGTGGTTTAATATTCACACTATATCGGGATTTGATTTCAAGTGTACTGAACTGCTTTCTATTTATTCCTCAAAAAATTGACAAATTCCGTGAAATTCCGAGTTATAAACTCCTTTTTTATGACTGGATTTTGTCAGCATTTTAGGGGGGACGGGGGTCATCTAAAACAATGGTAGGGGAAACGCTGTGTTTTTAGTGCTAGCAGTCAAAAATAAAACTGTTGGAGAAATATTGAAATACTGTTTCTTTTTTTCTATGAATCTGTGATAAAAGAGTAAGCTACATTTTCAATTTGCAGGGTATAAGGTGGACTAACATTCATAGCATAATACTCACTACTCACTACTCTTGAGTACTTTTAAAAGGGCTACTTTTTACTCCTACTTTGAGTAGTTTTTAGGACCGGTACTTTTACTCTACTCTCACTACATTTTTTGACAAGTAACAGTACTTTTACTTGAGTATGCTTTTTCAGTACTCTTTCCACCACTGGCCATTTGTAAGGCACAAAGGAATTTGTACACATACATAGGAATTGTACTGCGTCACCCTTAGAGTCAAGGAAGAAAGTGCGCCAGTGCTTACTAGCCATTTATACTAAATATCCCCTATTTATGTGAAGTTGCCATTAGTCACTGCTGCTGGATAAAAGCTGTTATAAAAACGTGTTCTGTGTGTGATGATACTGTCCGCTCTTGTATGTCTCAGGTTATAGGATTTGTATCTGGGCCTCAATAGTGAATGCGCTGGATGATGAATGTCACTAAGTATGGACTGAGCTTTCTTCTTACAGCGCTCTATATACAGTGTTGTTATGGGTGGGAGGTTAGTCCCAATGATTCTCTCTGCAGTCTTTATAATTCTGCAGATCACTTTTCACTTTTATCATGCATGGATGCGCTTTTATGGACTTCAAAACAGAAACGGCAATTCACTGCCATTATAAGTGTGGAGGAGCTAGGACATTTTTTAATATAACTCCGATTGTATTCATCTGAAAGAAGAATGTCATATAGGACGGCTTGAGGGTGGGTAAATCATGGGGTAATTTTGGGGTGAATGAACCCTTTAAGTTCTTTTTCACTGCTTATTGTGCTTAATTGTGTGCGCACTTTGGCAGGCTATTTACATACCGTGATATACATGATATGGCAAAAACAATAGACATTTTATACCCTGGTAACAATGTATATCATCATACCGCCAAGCCCTTGCTTCAATAAAAAGTGTGCTTATGCTCTTATATTACAACATGTGTCATTTGATGTTGATTTGATTTTTGTTTACTGTCATATAGGAGGCAAAACCTGGAAAAACAATGGTTGTTTCACCAATGGTACTAGAGATGATGTTGTGGAGTGCTCCTGTGACCATATGACCCCTTTTGCTGTGCTTCTAGTGAGTACTGAGACATCCACCCACGAAATTAATTCAGTTAAAGTACACTGTAAAAAAAAAATGCATGATTTGTTATCACGACTTTTGTCTCTTTTGTCAAATCAACTTCGAAAATGAATGTGATTCAGATAACAATATTTTGAGTTTCTAGGCTATTAAATCTCCTTTGCTGTATTAACTAAAATGTTTAATTTCAATGAACTCAATTTCTACATTTAATTTAAATTTTAAGACAACCAAAGTAAATCACTTTTTTAGGTAACACTTTATTTTAAGGTGCTTGTAATAAGCAGTAATTAACAGTTAATAAGACATTTATAAGACCTTATAAGATGCATATAAGATGCATATAAGCATTAACTACTTCATATAAGGGTTAATTAAAGGTCCAGGAACTGAAGAGATCAGGGAAACTACTCCCTCTTGGGAAGGTCAATTTTTAAGTGACTGGGAGTTTGTGTTACCATTTATGTTTGTTCGGCTGTTCTAAAAGTGCAATGTATTGATACTTGAGAAATGTATTATTTAATTTAATTTATTTATTATCATTAGTTAATGCTTATATGCATCTTATATGCATCTTATAAGGTCTTATAAGTGTCTTATTAACTGTTAATTACTGCTTATTACAAGCACCTTAAAATAAAGTGTTATCCTTTTTTATGTTAAACCAACATTTTTTTTTACAGTGTAGCAGTTAAATAAAATAAAATAATCAGCTGATATGGTTTAAATTTCACTCCACATCTTATTTATCTACCTCCCTAACTTTGAATAGTCTAACTTGGAGATATCCGAAGAGCAGTGGGAAATCCTGTCGTCCATCAGCTACGTAGGCTGCGGTCTGTCTGCGTTCTTTTCTGCTTCCACCGTCTTGTCATTCATGTTCATCAGGTGCTGTCCCTTCTGTTTTCATATAAATGCATATAATCTGTGCTTTGATTCACATTATTCCATGCATAAATTACATTGATATAAAAAGTGTGAATATAAACTCTTCAAAGCCAATAATGCTTCATTTACATCCATTTTTGCTCAGAGTTTTCAATATATACTGGGTGTGTGTTTCTCAGGACCGCAAGGGCAGAAGTGTCCAGCAGCATCCATGTGTCTCTGAGTGGCGCTCTGTTTCTACTCAACATCAGCTTCATGCTCAGCGAATGGACTGCCACACTGGGAATGGACGAATTCTGCGTGTTCATCGCTGTGATGATACACTACAGCCTGCTGTCTAGTTTCACATGGATGGCTATTGAAGCCTTGCACCTGTACCTTCTTCTCATCAGAGTGTTCAACATTTACATCAGACACTACATGGTCAAGTTGTCCCTGGTCGGATGGGGTGAGCATCAAGACTAAATGTAAACATAGCAGCTAATGTCTAATAAACATGCAGGAAGCATTAAAGGGAAATTTGCAAAATTGGAAACTCAATTGCAAAATTTGATCTCAAAACATAATATATTCTTAAAGGGATAGTTCTGTTCACCCAAAAATGAAAATTATCCCATAAATTGTTGGTCAGTGCAGCGAATTTGCATTAGCGAGATCTACGTAGCAAACTTGTTCAGCCTCACGCAAAATTCCTGGTTGTGAAGAATCTGACTGGAATGACTGGATTTCAGAAGCAACATTTTGCAAAGCAATGATAAATGTGACTGGGTAGTGTTTTTAAAAACAAACACAAATAGACGGATTTGTGAAGAACTAAATTCATAAAAGAACAAATGCAAAATGGTATCTTGAAATTGTTTGTCCTGCGATCTTTTCCTCTTGACAGGAGTCCCTGCTATTGTTGTTGGAGCCTTGTTGTCGGTTTATAAGACTATGTCTTTTTATGGCAAAAATGAGATGACATTATCAGATACTAATAAAACAAATACAATGTAAGTCTTCACATTTTAAATTTGCATTAGATACAGGCAAATGTTGTTAAATTATGTTGCACTCTATGTCAGTCCATCAAATGTATGAAGTACATGCTTACATTGCAAACCTTTCTTTCGTACAGTTGCTGGATCAAAGAGCCTCCCATCCTGTATGGCGTGAACCTTTCCTACTTCACCGTCATATTCCTGTTCAATTTAGGAATCCTAATCACAGTGTCCAGACAGATCTTTAAGCTGCGACATGTGGGCAGCATGCATGGCAAGATGCCAGTTTGGAAGGACGCGGGCACAGTGTTGGGCCTCATGTCTCTGATGGGAACAACATGGGGTTTGGCCTTCTTCAGCATTGGATTTACCAACTACGTTATACTCTACCTGTTCTGCATCTTTAACTCAATGCAAGGTATGTTTAGTTAGGGTACACGATTGATAGAGTACATATGAGTGTCCAGTGAGTGATAAGTCTTGTAGTTTAAAACACATGCCAAGTTAAATGTACAGTACACTTAGTATTCATAGTGGTTCCATTGGGTTAAATGTAATGACTCTAAAATGTCATATGGTCTAACCATCAGGTATAAAGTCCTGACATATTTGCCTTACATCTTGAATACATGTGAAGTACACATCTATATTGACCACAGTCAATATCAAATAAATTTTTAGAAATTTCATTAATTATAAATATTATAAATTTTTTCGAGAGTCCTCTCCGTCAGACTACAGGCAAAAGTGTCCCAAATCTGCTTCTTTTTTCTTTTCTTTTTTTGCTCATATGCAACCCAGATCTGACTGGGGGTTTTCATAACGCACAAACAACATGGAATCTGATCTTTTCTATTCTGATTTGGGCCACTTCCATATGAGGTCCTAAATCAGATACAGGTCTGATTTGTTTGCAGTGCGACCTCAGTCTGAACAGTCACATCAGAATTCATACGACTTTTACGTCACTCTAGATCAACATACACGCAACCTTTCCATTGTTTTTCAATGTAAAAACACTATACAGACGTGTTTGACTGTTGCATTTTTTTTTTCATCATGTTCGGGCCCCTAAATGATGACTTCAGTAACCTCCGTGTTTACTTTTATATGATTCTGTGCTGCGCCCCGTTTTTGGGCCTGTCCAAATACCCACACTTGTGGTCTTTGCACTTGACTTGACCACATGTCAACTCAGATTAAACATTTCCTTGACCTAAGCATTCAAGAACGCGTGAAGACCGCGTGTGTAGAACTTTTGATTACCCAATGGAACACACTCATAGTTTTGTAAAAAATTGATGTGTTTACAGAGCTTTATTTTAATTTACAATATTTGGCATTTTAAAATAAACTTCTAAATGTCTATTGTTATTAGCAATTGTGGTGCTTCCAAAATAAAGCAATAAAAAGCAGTTACAAATGTTACAAAAAAATTGGTATTCCACTTTAGTTTAGGGTCAAATTCTTACTATTAACCAGTTACTTATTATTAGCATACATATTACTAGGATATTGGCTGTTTATTAGTACTTATAAAGCACATATTAATGCCTTATTCTGTATGACCATATTCTACATCCCTAATCCTACCCAATACCTAAACTTAACAACTACTAACTGTTAATAAGCAGTAATTAGGAGTTTATTGAGGCAAAAGTCGCTTTGTTTTACTACCAAATTTTATGCAATACCTAATTAATCTAATTTACAGTGGAATGTTTTCCTCAACATCTCACGATTTCTGGGCACGTGAGATCCTGAACATGACGCATGATGGGATACACTAAGCCTCGAGGCTAAGCTTATCTCATGCATCACTGTGTGGGTTTTATTGTGCATTAAGGGAACTGAGATTCGGTGTTCTTAAGACCTCGGTCAGTCTTGCGCACTTACTTCCTGTCACGCACGCGCTCTCACTGGCCAAGACCACAAGATTTGATGTTCTTAAGACCTCGGTCAGTCTTGGGCACTTACTTCCTGTCGCGTCCACACGCTCTCACTGGCCAAGCCCGCAATTGAGGGTATTTGGACAAACCCTTTGTTATTGTTCTTTTGCGCATACGGGTCAGTTCAAGATCGTGACCTGTTTACACTCAAAATCTGACATTGGCAACATTTAAAAAATAATGTGAACAGCCAAACCAAACAATAAAAAAAATTGGATCTGAACAATAAATCTGAATTATTTTCAGTCTGAACGTAGTGTTTCCTGTTTTATTTTTTTCTGCATGTTGGTTGTACCACATGTCTTTGTTTGTCACGCCACATGATTTTTATTTGGCAGACATACCTTTTTCAAATATTATATATGCCAAACTACAAAAAGGGATAGTTCACCCAAAAATGAAAATTAGCCCATGATTCACTCATCCTGAAGCCATCCTAGGTGTAAATGACATTCTTCTTTCAGACGAATACAATCGGAGTTATATTAAAAAATGCCCTGGCTCTTCCAAGCTTTATAATGAGAGTGAATGGGTATATTTTTTTGGAAGTCCATCAAAGCGCATCCATCCATGATAAAAGTGCTCCACGCGGCTCTGGCGGGTTAATAAAGGCCTTCTGAAGTGAAGCGATGCGTTAGTGTAAGAAAAAATATCCATGTTTGAACTTTATCGACTAAAATAACTAGCTTCCGACAGACGGCCAACACAAGTCGACCTACGCCAAGAGAGCAACACTTGATGATGTATGACGTATGATGTAGGAGTGTCGTAAGCTTTGACGCCTCTCGCGGTTCAAACACACACGGCTGGGCAACCGCGGTCATTATTACGTTGTGCGTCAATTGTTACTCTTTCACCGTAAATCGTTGCGTACGGCCGTCTGCCGGAAGCTAGTTATTTTAGTCGATAAAGTTTTACATCTGGATAATTTTCTTACACGAACGCATCGCTTCACTTCAGAAGGCCTTTATTAACCCGTCAGAGCCGCGTGGAGCACTTTTATTATGGATGGATGCGCTTTAACGGACTTCCAAAAAAAATATATACCCATTCACTGGCATTTATAAAGCTTGGAAGAGCCAGGACATTTTTTATTATATAAATCCGATTGTATTCGTCCGAAAGAAGAATGTCATATACACCTAGGATCAGGGGCGTAGCCACCATTTCAAAAGTGAGGGGGACAGAATGTCAAGTGTAATACCAGTTTTTTTTCTTCAGACTTTTGTTGAGGTTTTTGCTTAATTAGCTTAATATGCTATTTATTTTTAAAGCAATAAAACAGAAAGAAAGTTGTCCAATTCTTTATATTGCACATGCAGGGTTTTTCCTGGCTTAAAATGAGGCGGAGGTGGTAAAATCGTGATCGTGTATTTTAATAAGATAATAAAATGTGTGTTTTTCGTAGATCATCATATAGTCCTCTGTGGCACAGTAGTTTTGTAGGTGGATCTCGGTACCTCTAGGGGGGTATGCCCCCCCGTGAGAAAATTTTGTACATTTTAAAGATAAATTCATTAATCTGGTGCACTTTGAGTCCCCCGAATCCACTGTTAAAAATAAATAATCCAACAGCCCAAACATATGATATTCTCTGATTTAGATATCTGATCATCGCATTGCAATTATTCAAATTATCAGTGTTAAGCATGATAATATGGTTAAATATCACACTGAAGCTGATTTAAAAATATCATTTACTTAAAATTAAAGTTGTTTTTTTGGCAAAATTACATTTTCTTACTAGCCAAAGTCTGTCTTACTAAACTAAAACTTTCCAATTGAAAACCTTCAAACTTCAAGCTTTTAAAACTACTTCAAAATTTCTAGTTAGGCTTTTTCAAGAGAACTTAAAGTTTCTAATTTGAAGGGCTTTGATAACATATCTGTGTAAATAAAATGCATTACGAGTAAAATAGATTGAAAATATTGCATGTTTGTTCGGGTAGTGAATTTACAACAAGTTAATTATTCAACAAGAGAAATAGGCGGAGTTATTCATCATTGTGCAACACAATTCGGATACATGACAACTTACTTACAATGCTTGACTTTTTCGTGAAAAAGGAGTAAAGAGTTTTTTGCCATTTTGAACTCTCTGAAACTGATGGATTCGGCGCGGGTGCGCGCATGGGCGTGTCGTAGGCTAATGCACGAGTGACTGATTACCATGGAAACGTGAAAGTCACATATGTAGATAGACTATCCTTGACTCTTTGGATTTTAAATCTCGATGTAGGGTATACACACTCGCGAAAACCTCAGCTTGTCGTAGACTCACTTGCCCTATGAAAAAGTGCGGGGGACGAATTTACATTGTATAAAAAGTGGGGGGGACACGTCCCCCCCGTCCCCCGCGTAATCTACGCCTATGCCTAGGATGACTTCAGGGTGAGTAAATCATGGGCTAATTTTCATTTTTGGGTGAACTATCCCTTTAAGGTTTTTGTTCCCAGAGTATAATTTTTATTTTATTATGATATTTTTATTTTTTTTATTTTTGGACTTTATTCAAATAAATTTGATTACAGAATTTAAAACCATGCTCATCATAGAAAAGGGTGTTTTCAAATCATGACATTGACCCATGTCTGGATGCAAAATATATACATTTTCCATGGTAGCGGTGGTGGAAAAAAGGAAGAAATACTTGTCAAATTAAAAAGATGCGTCATTATCTGAAACTCTATTTGTTTCTGCTACCAAAGCATAGTTAGGGCCAGAACAAGGGTTACTTTAAAGTCACGACACAGTCTAGGAGGAAGTGAAAGACAAAAGTTGGCTACAGGTTCTTTGTTTTCCTGTTAATCCACAAGTAGAATAATTATGTGACGTGACGACTCAAGAAAAGGGGAAGGGAAACTTTTCTGGATACCAAAAAATGATGGACTGAAACATTAAGTTTGTTTGTTTACAGGGTTTTACATCTTTTTGTGGATGTGTGGTACAATGAGGAAAAACAGAGCGCAAACAGCTCAATCCAAGACTAAATCCACTGCGGACATCTCTAAATGAGGAGTTTTCTTACTAAAACCTCTGACATGCTTTAACAAGAAGACATGTTCCAGCTGTAAATATCTTCAGCCAATGACCCACATGCAACCCTCAGAAAGTGTCGTCGTGACCAGTGTGTTTTTCTCTGTTTTTTTTTTAAAGAGTACTTCCTTTGCGCTAATTTCAGTTCATCGCATTAAAGAAATGCAGTTCCCTCTTTGTAATTATACTAAAACCTTGATCTAATCTATCATATCTCATCGTATAGCTACTTCATCATATCTAATAAATAGTAAAAGCTGTGATTTGTACATGAAAACAATTGTTCTAGTGTTGCTGAATTTATTAATAAATCTATAAGTGTAAAATGAATGTTTCAGCCTATATTGGAAACACATTACAACAATGCTATTTTAAAGCAATACATGTGGCTATTGCTATTTACTGTTAAAGTGAAAATATCATATTTTCTTAGCGATATGCTATTTACACTAAGTGAAAATTGCAGTATTTCCTTGCAATAAGTATAAACAGTAGTTAAAAGCTATTTATACTTATAAATAGTGGGAGATGCTATTTTTGAACTTCTGTTTTGTTATACATTAAATGGTATACAATAATAGCATAGAGTGTAAATTATTGTATTTATTAAAATTATTCAATGGATGCCGCCTTATGGGGATTTAAAAAAGCCTTTCCGATCTGATCTGTGATGGGAAAAGGGAGTAGAGCGAGTTCGGCAAAAGGCGAATTCGAAATAAGATCGATTTGCATCCAAACTTGCCCCTACACTATCAACCAGTCTTCTGTAGTTTTGTCTGGTCCAACCCGACACCAGTGGGCAGTTAGCGTAAATAGCCTCTGCCAACAAGACGGGCTATTTTACTCTATAGTGTAAATAAAGACCCCGAACAAATAATGCAATTAATGATTTTTTTATTATTTATTATTATTTAATCAGTTATTAACTTAGTGATGTCTGGATTGTTTTCACCTTAAGACCACATAGAGGTTTTTGTTGGTACGTTTCTAGGTAAATGTGTCATGGTTCCTTACTTAACAGCTTGCACAGGAAGCCACAGGAATCACATGACAGTTTTTCAAAGCGGCGGACAGATGCCACACACACACACACACACACACACACACACACACACTAGAGGAGTAGAGCATTCAACAAGAGAAATGAGAGGCTTATATTGTTTAGTTCTTTGGATATTTTCCAACACGATATGGACTGGAACTTGTGAGTATCGATTTCAGCTCCCAGTTATAGGAGTATAATCAAGTTATTTTAACTCAACAAATGTTAATATTAATTATGTTATTGTGATATAGCATGGAGTGCTGGGTAGATTAGCCTACTTAGTCCAAATTACATGACAAAACATGTAATGTAATCCATTATTTTACTGGATTACTGGATTATATTTGCGGTAATATAATCTGACAACTTTTTGATTACTTTGGATTACTCATGGGGTACTTCAAGTAAATATATTCGGTCAAGAAGTTCAGCTGACATAAAAGTTGACGGAAATCCCTGCATTGCATTGTACATTTTAATGTACAAATGTTTGAAAGACAAAAGCCTTCCAGAAACAGTAACACATGATTCAATTACTCAGTAATTGAGTGATAATTCGAATAATAATCAATGTGTTTGTCAGGAGATGATTGGATATGCAGATATATAGATATTTGTAAATCCAGTGATCAAATGCTCTCAGTTTTCAGTGGCTGGTCTGTATATGTAATTCCACAAACCTGGAAGACCTTCTGAACAAATATAAGCAGTGGGCTTTTTTATAAAGGAACATTTGAAAGATAAAAAAGTAGTTGAAAGAATAATATACTGCCAATGTGAGAATAACGTAATCAATAAAAAATGTACTAGTCTGATTACTGAGTGTTTTAAAACGTAATGTAATCTAATTACAAGCATCTAAATACAAGAATCTGACTATACGTACTCCAGTTTACATGTAATAAGTTACTGCCCAGCACTGCTAGTATGTAAGGATTTTTATAAATCTGTGTGAATATGTGTTTGAATTTTACGGTTTGGGTTTTCATTCATTACAAAGACAATTCACCACCGATATTATGACATCAGTTTCTACAGGTCCGCATTTGTTTTGTCATGAGGTTCCAGACAAATGTATGGAAAATAAAAAAGTTCCACTTCCACAGTAAGTTATTTTAACAAGTGAAAAGTTTTTAAATGATTTCAACATGTTGAGAGGTCAGAAATGTATTAACGGAAAGCTTGGTTGGCTGTCAGGAGCCACAGTTTATAATGCTCAAAGGCATAAAGTATGTTTTTAACAGGTGTATAGAACAGGACATGAGACAATGCAAACAATCGAAATTGCGAGGATATAGGCCAAACTATTTCTTTAAAAGAATTGACTCCTCAGAGGTAAGACTAAATATATACTTCTTAAACATGATTTAACATGCATTACACAATCCACAGACATAGTCCATGTTTGAATAGTACCATCACACACATGTATATTTGTGTATTCTGATTGATAAACGTGTAAAACCAATCATAATGAAACAAGAAACAGAAGTTGAACTTCAAGTGATGGTTTTAATACAGGAAGATCAATTAGATGACGCACTGGATGTTGTCTTCACCTTTGTTTTTGCAGGCAACACTGGATACAGAAAAAGGATATATAATCAACATCTCCTCCGAAGCATTACAAAGGAGCAGAAATGAACAGGGGGGAAACAATAATACTGATGTGAATTTGATTGTGTCTCTTCTCAATGAGAACATCTTCAGGGTGAGCAGCAGTTCAGACATCGAGATACACAGAAGTACTTTATCTCTGTCCTCCAAAGACTTGTTTAATTGTCAAATTGAATGCGAATTTATCTTCTTTGTGGTACGTCTGCATTTCACAACATTGGCTTATTCTTGGGATCATTTGTCGTTTTGGTATTGACACAGAAGGGAAATTACAGACCCAGTATTGCAGACCCAGATCCAGTATTGCATGGGCGAAACGTGTTGGGAGTTTGGCTTGGTCAGAATGAAGTTCACAACCTTTCTCAGCCTGTTCAGCTCAGATTCAGGAATAGCAGTGAGGTGAGATGCTTTCATACCATAATGCAACTGTAAAAATACAGCTTGACCGTGTGTTTTAAAAAAAAAAAAAAACTGACAGTTTTTACTTCTGTAAAAGTGCAACTTCATTATTGCAGAATGAAAGTGGACTCTGTGTCTACTGGCATCTCTATGAAAATGGCAGTGGTCAGTATGATTTTCACACCATCTTCAGAGCGAAAAATTAATTATCAAGCATGAAACCTCTCTATATACTGAACCAAGTTTACTATCCTCTAGCATCTATCAATCTCAAAAGCAGTGCAAGTTGTGTGTGTGTGTGTGTGTTTTTTTTTTTTTTTTTGAAATATTCATTTGAAGAAATTATTTTTTCCCACCTCAGGCCCAAAGTACAGGATGGATGAAGCCCCTAATATACACATTAGTCGTCAAAAATATATGGGTTTTTCAATGGTTGATTGTTAAACTATTACACCAGTACACAAAATGTAATCACAATCTTGTGAAAGCGCATTATTTCAGCCCTGTCATATTTTGTAAATTTGGAGTTCATTTCAATTCTTTGAATTCTGGTTCCTTTTATTAAAAAACACACTCTAAAAAAAATGCTGGGTTGTTTCAACCCAACTTTGGGTCTAATGTGGACAAACCCAGCCATTAAAATTTTAACCCAATGTTCGAGTTTGTCCATATTTGACCTAAAATTGGGTTAAAACAACACAGCATTTTTTAGAGTGCACTACTAAAAAAAAGAAACTTTCTTGTTTGGTCCCAATTCAAAATGCTTTAGGGTTGTATGCAACAATAATGAAGATCAAGTAAGTTGTTCTGTGAGAAAATAGCAGATAGTTGATAGAGCACAACTGGTAAATGGACTGCATTTATATAGCGCTTTCACAGACCTAATGGCCACCAAAGCGCTTTACAGAAGGAAGGGCAAAGTTGGTCTTGTTTAACCACTGTATGGTTATATTTAGCATGCTTTTCAATGTAGTCAAAGTTTATAGGGCTGCCCATGACGAATGATTTTCATAGCCAACTGGTAGTCGTTCACTTAATCACTTAAATATACTGTATCCTGGAGGCGCCTTATTATACTAAACTATAATAATGAACCTTTAAAATATAAAAAAAAAGAACAGACAGTTTTTGTATAGGTAAAATAACTCTCCTAAACCTTACTTCTATCTGGGTCATGGCACCGGTTTTATGTAGCTAATCTAATTCTGCCCATAAGAAATTTCATGGCAAGGACAACAGTTCAGGATCAGTTCACCTCCATTTGGGCTACTTTCCCATTGTTTTTCAATGTAAACACGCACTAGACGGACGTCTTTAACTGTTGCGCGCGTGTCTTTTACAGCGTCTCGCACACGACACAGCGTTATAAAAACGTAGTGCTCAAGTTAAAAGAAGTTCAGTTTTTAAAAAACAGGTCTCTAGACCTTGTGCTTTTTTTCCCGTTCCATTAACCGGCATCTCATGTTTTTAACGGCAAAAACACGTTCTGTGAACCAGCCCTATAAGAGAACATGTGCGTCCTGCTTCACCGGCGTCAATTTGCATTCTGAGGCCAGAGTTAACAGGTCAGTATAACAAAACCAGCTCAATTACTACTCATAGCCACCCCAATTACTACTCAAAACCAACCCAATTACTACTCATACCAGCCCAATTACTACTCATAGCCACCCCAATTACTACTCAAAACCAACCCAATTACTACTCATACCAGCCCAATTACTACTCATAGCCACCCCAATTACTACTCATACCAGCCCAATTACTACTCATACCAGCCCAATTACTACTCAAAACCAACCCAATTACTACTCATACCAGCCCAATTACTACTCATACCAGCCCAATTACTACTCAAACCAGCCCAATTACTACTCAAAACCAACCCAATTACTACTCATACCAGCCCAATTACTACTCATAGCCACCCCAATTACTACTCATACCAGCCCAATTACTACTCATACCAGCCCAATTACTACTCAAAACCAACCCAATTACTACTCATACCAGCCCAATTACTACTCATACCAGCCCAATTACTACTCATACCAGCCCAATTACTACTCAAAACCAACCCAATTACTACTCATACCAGCCCAATTACTACTCATACCAGCCCAATTACTACTCAAACCAGCCCAATTACTACTCATACCAGCCCAATTTCTACTCAACACCAGCCCAATTTCTACTCAAAACCAACCCAATTACTACTCATACCAGCCCAATTACTACTCATACCCAGCCCAATTACTACTCAAACCAGCCCAATTACTACTCAAACCAGCCCAATTACTACTCATACCCAGCCCAATTACTACTCAAACCAGCCCAATTACTACTCAAACCAGCCCAATTACTACTCAAACCAGCCCAATTACTACTCAAACCAGCCCAATTACTACTCATACCCAGCCCAATTACTACTCAAACCAGCCCAATTACTACTCAAACCAGCCCAATTACTACTCATACCCAGCCCAATTACTACTCATACCAGCCCAATTACTACTCATACCCAGCCCAATTACTACTCAAACCAGCCCAATTACTACTCATACCCAGCCCAATTACTACTCATACCAGCCCAATTACTACTCATACCCAGCCCAATTACTACTCATACCCAGCCCAATTACTACTCATACCCAGCCCAATTACTACTCATACCCAGCCCAATTACTACTCATACCCAGCCCAATTACTACTCATACCAGCCCAATTACTACTCATACCAGCCCAATTACTACTCAAAACCAACCCAATTACTACTCAAACCAGCCCAATTACTACTCATAACCAGCCCAATTACTACTCAAACCAGCCCAATTACTACTCAAACCAGCCCAATTACTACTCATACCCAGCCCAATTACTACTCATACCAGCCCAATTACTACTCATACCCAGCCCAATTACTACTCAAACCAGCCCAATTACTACTCATACCCAGCCCAATTACTACTCATACCCAGCCCAATTACTACTCATACCAGCCCAATTACTACTCATACCAAGCCCAATTACTACTCATACCCAGCCCAATTACTACTCATACCCAGCCCAATTACTACTCATACCCAGCCCAATTACTACTCATACCCAGCCCAATTACTACTCAAACCAGCCCATTTACTACTCAAACCAGCCCAATTACTACTCATACCCAGCCCAATTACTACTCATGCCCAGCCCAATTACTACTCATACCAGCCCAATTACTACTCATACCCAGCCCAATTACTACTCATACCCAGCCCAATTACTACTCATACCCAGCCCAATTACTACTCATACCCAGCCCAATTACTACTCATACCCAGCCCAATTACTACTCATACCCAGCCCAATTACTACTCATACCAGCCCAATTACTACTCATACCCAGCCCAATTACTACTCATACCCAGCCCAATTACTACTCATACCCAGCCCAATTACTACTCATACCCAGCCCAATTACTACTCATACCCAGCCCAATTACTACTCAAACCAGCCCAATTACTACTCAAACCAGCCCAATTACTACTCATACCCAGCCCAATTACTACTCATACCCAGCCCAATTACTACTCATACCAGCCCAATTACTACTCAAACCAGCCCAATTACTACTCATACCCATCCCAATTACTACTCATACCCAGCCCAATTACTACTCATACCAGCCCAATTACTACTCATACCCAGCCCAATTACTATTATACATTTAACCCCATGGACATTTTTTTGAGAAGTTCACTATGGTTGAAAAGAGAAGCAACGTTTTTTGTTTTGTTCTGGTTACATTCGCACATTCAAGTTGCAAATGGCCGCACATGCTCTTACGTTACAAATAAGGTGGGTAGAGAGAAATGCAGGTTAAAAATGTTTAATGTACAAATTTAGTGGCTAAGTATAAGTGTAAACTGGCTAAGACTAATATTTACATCTTTTAAATGCTAAAGCCATGTTTGAGGTCGATGAATGATAGGCGAATGTTTGGATTTTCTGTCAGACATAATTACCACATGGACCAGTTTTATTAACAATCTGTCCGTCACAGACTGCATGGCTTCATATGGAGTTTTTATTTATTCATCTGTAACCAACTGGCCAAATAAAATTTGGTTGACCAAGCTTCACATCAACTAAAGTTTGGTTGATTAATAGGGGGGTTTCACTTGTGTTGACAGGAAAGATAGTGTAACGTCAATGTTTCCTGAGAATGACCTGTATTATGTAACAGTCATTATGAAACTAGTGTCCTTATTTACAGAATTCTAATTCTGATTCGAATAGATGTTTTTGCATTGACTTCGTGTACATGCAATGTGTGTGTGTCTGTTTGTCAGGTAACTGGAGAACAGACGGCTGTGAGACAAGCATTGACAACGGAGACTTTGTGTGCAGTTGTAATCATCTGAGCTTTTTTGCAGTGCTCATTGTAAGTCATAAGATGGCCTTTTTTGGTTTTAAAAACATTGACTTTCATATTAAACATGGTTGCATATGACTGACTTGAATGCACTCTTTTGTCCTCAATGTTTCTGAAAGAGTCCTCAAATTCCTGAAGCGTCTCATATAATCCATCTCAACTACATTTCATACGTTGGCTCAGCCCTTTCAATAGCATTCATAGCCCTTATGATTGTCATGTTTCTGTGTCAACGGTAAGCCCCTTGACAGTTTTAGAATGAGATGTTCTGTGGTACAGATAAATAGATAATGCATCTCACCATCCTCTCAACAGGAAGAAGCAATGTGAGCATTCAGTCTTCATTCATGTTCAGCTCTCGGGTTCCGTATTCTTGCTGCACGTCTCGTTCTTGTGCAGCGTGTGGTTTTCGGGTGAAGGAGACACTGGCTCAGTGTGTCAGGCTCTAGGACTTCTCCTACACTGGTGTCTTTTAGCCACTTTCACGTGGACAGCCATTGAGGGCTTCAACCTGTACCTGCTGCTGGTGCGGGTCTTCAACATCTACATCAAGAGATACCTGCTTAAACTAAGTCTTGTGGGATGGGGTGAGTTCAAATTCACATTCTGAAGTCAATATACACCATTCCCAATTTACTCATGGGCCCTACGATTTCCACGACGCATTGGACGGAATCACGCAATCCAGTCATAAAAATGAAATTTACGGTATAACATGGAATGTCAAAGAATTTGGCGAAATTTGGATGAATCAAACAAAAAATCAAAATGCAATATGAAATAGCAGCAATCATGTGGCCAAGCACAAAGAAAGCATGATAAGTCATGCCATCATGGCTAGGAGATTCAGACCAACTCTAACAATGAGCAATTTAAGACATATTAAGATCATTTTTGGCAAAATGCCTGAAAAATCATAAATACAGTCCTTAGTAATTAGATTTAATGCTTTATCACTTTCGGTCAATAGGTAGACCAAATTGGTGTGGTGAGGTGACAATGACATATACAAAGTTTGGTGTCAGCGTGCCAAAGCATTGCAGAGATCCAGCCTCAGAGTCGTTTTGGTATCATGCCATCAATTTTGTTAATGCGTTATACAAAAACAGTTTTGGCTATCCACACGAAATCCATAACTTTTTGCCAGCATGGTCTGAAGATGACCTGACTCAAATTTGGTGAAAATCGGACAAACGGCCTAGGGTAAGTTAGAAAAAATAATGTTTTTAAAGAAAATCAAAATGGTGGACAGGAAGTTCGGCCGACTGTGGCAAATTGATATTTATGTTCTCGACCCCACCCAAGGAATCTATTGTCACGATCAGCCACGCACTACATTTCCCATAATTCCCTGCCTGGACTCATCTTCACTGATTGCATTCACCTGTGTCTCGTCACCCTGTTAGTCTCCCTAGCCTATTTGTACCCTGTTCACTCATTCACTCTCCGTGAAGTTTTGTATGTTGTTACACTGCACTCCTGAGCGTTTCTTCGTCGTTCCCCGTTCCCCGTTTCCCATTCCCCATTCCCCTGATCCCCGGATCCCCTGATCCCCTGATCCCCTGATCCCCTGCCTGTTCCTCGGATTATTCTCCTGCCTCTGACCCCTGCCTGTGTTTCCTGGTTTGTTTGTTTGTTCGTTTGGACTGCTTGTGTTTCGACCATTGCCTGTTTCTCGGATTACGTGTCTTGATTAACCCTAATAAAGCTGCATTTGGATCTCAACGTCTTGTCTCTGAGCAGTTCCGGAACATCTATTAAGACCAGTTTCATTAAGCTAATTAAATCCAAAGTTATTAGCATTTATGGAAATTTCATGATAGCTTTTGACCACAAGGTGGCGCTGCCAAGAAACTTTTTCAGCACCTTCAGGGCATGCAATCGAATCATCGTGAGCCAGAGGAAAAAAGGATTTTTATTTCTAGCCCTTACGCCATAATCATAAGTGAATCTTTCGCCAGTTGATGGCGCTAGAGGGATAGAGTTAGAGACTCCAAAATTGCTGCGGTTAATGTCCAGACTGTCCTCTATCTGTGTGCCAAATTTCATAAGTTTCCCGCCAGCAGTTCTATGGGCGGCCATAGACTTCCAGGGCGGAAAAATAATATTAAGAAGCGGAAGAATAATAAGAACGCCAATTATTGCAATAGGTGCTTATGCAGCTTTGGTGCTTGGCCCCTGGATGTCTCAGTGTGAATGATCATTGTGTGTATTAGATTTATTTACTGTATTAATCTTCTCCTACAGGTGTTCCCACGTTTACAGTGATGATATGCGGTGTGATTAAAGCGTATGGCAAATATTCCTTTTACATGGAGAGAGAAAACTCGACAGCCACAGCTCTGTAAGGTCTATCTATTCAAATGACACTTCACTTCTCTCTCTGCGTCATCTCTTAAGCGTGTGTGTTTTATTATGGTGTAGATGCTGGGTGACCACACCGATAGTGAGCTACATTACAGTGAACGGTTATCTGGGACTGGTGTTGCTCTTCAACATGGCTATGCTGGCGGTGGTGCTGGGTAAGATGCGCCAGTTGAGATCACAGGCTCTTCAGGTTAAAGACCATCAGAGGCGGGCATGGAAAGACTGCGTGTCTCTACTGGGACTCTGCTGTGTTCTGGGAGTGCCGTGGGGTCTGGCCTTCTTCACACACGGCCCATTGAGTCTCACTTCGCTCTATGTGTTCACCATTCTCAACAGTTTTCAGGGTAAGAACTCGTTTCAATGCTCACTGAAACAAAAGCATGTGTTAAAGAAGTATATATATATATATATATATATATATTTTTTTTTTAGCTAGTGTTAGGGTGGGACACTTTTTGCAATTGTGTACCATATTTCCATATGAAGCCAAAAAAATTATTAAGGTCATTCCATGTCAAAACCAAATTTCAGAAACCAAATTTATGATTTTGTTTATATTTTTTTCTGAAGAAAGACAAACATAAATAATACGTTTTTGGCCACTGAAAATGTGTATAATTGAGCAATTTACTCATGAACCTGCATTACGATCCCCATATCTCTGTGATTGAACCATCGAGGGCCTTTAAAATTAAGATACCGAAAGAAAAGTTTGTTGAGAACCCAAATCTAAAAGGATATCTTTAATGAAACAAATATTGCAGATTTAAGTCAACTGCAGTCAACAGATTTAACTACCAGACCTACCAATCTCTGTGTAAAAAATAAAATAATGATGCTGCTATCTTTAAAGCAGCACTAGGTAACTTTTCAACCTTCATAATATATTTCTAAGTCTCTTGTGATGGTACATCGACTTACAATAGGTTGAATGACACGTCTGCCTTGGCCTGACGGGGTCTGTAGCGTTTTTAATCGTACTTTTAAACTTCGGATTTCGGGTAGTAACCGGCGAACAAAGAGAACTACAAAATTCGACTGCTTTACGGCATATACGTCACTTCCACCACCACCCCCACTTCCTTAAAATCGGACGTGCGAGACAAATGTTAAAGTCATGGCGGAAGCAGCACAGAAAAACAAGAAAGCAAAGGTTTTATCGGAGCAAAGCAAAAAGAGAAAAAGAGAAAGTGATCGCGTTAAAGGCAGAACGAGGATCAACATTGTGCCAGCATTCTCTCGCTGGCGTGAGCTGAAGGAGGAGGAGGGGTGCCCAACCGATGCAGACTTGGCTGTCATGCTTGCATACTATCTCTTCGGTTTTTTTTGTCTGCCTGACTATGTTACGGAAGCTATCTTATCCTCCGTTTATCTTCATGAATCAAGTAATGATAGTAGAGTAGCGAATTATCAATCTGGTAGCTAGTAAACGATATTCTAGTTTTTGATGGTTAGCTATCGCTAGCATTCTCGTTCTGATTTGAATTTTGCAATCGATGAAATGCAAATAGCAAATGTTTGACCTAAAAAGTGTACTCTACTCAACATGTACAAAGAAAGGAGGAAGATTATTAATATTATCATTGTGTTCATAGCTTCTCATTTGTTACATGTGTAAAGTTACTTGATTGTGTAATTTCCGATTATTGATGGCTACAGAGGCAAACGGGATTCTTGACGCAATTTTTTCAGATGACGAATTTCCACCCTCATGTTGTTCTTGTGCAATACTAAATAAAAATGTAAAAAATCAAATGAAAGCCTATGTCTAAACGGCGTGTACAAGTTTGGTAGGGGCTACATTCTTGCAAGTAAATATATAAGATGTACAAAATCATATTTTAGGATACCTAACATGTCTGTGATATTTGTTTATTTGTCTTGCCTCAAGCTATAATGCAAATCGATTTGTAAAATTTGCAGATTCATTTATGGTAGCTTGATATTATAATATTGATGATATATGGTTATTTTCTACCACTCAAACATTGCATTGAAGTATCACATAGATTCAGTAAAACGGTAACCAATAGACTAGGCTACTATAATGACGCTGGCTTGTAAACGTGATCATCGCGATCATTTGTCGTTAGAAAAAAAATAAAACCCATGAAATTATATTCATATGACATGCTGAAATATATGCCACTGTACCTGGGATGAAAACATTTCACACGCGACGCAAGCAGAACACCTGCACGTGACCTCCTCCTACAGTGTTCACTTATGGGCTATCATGGTTGTCAACAAATGCACATGCGTGTAGGATGACAGAGTTTACGCCAGTAGTAGAGGACAATACTGTTTCCCAACTGTAGGGGGACCCCGAGAGCAAAAGTTACCTGGTGTTACTTTAAGTCATTTTAACCACCCTGTAATTTGACTCCAAATTTTAGGCGAACATTGTCATTTTGACTCTCCTCTACAAAATACTCAGTAAATATACATTCATTAAATTTAATATTTTGGCTTTCTTCTTCATTTATGTATTTCTTTTACTAGATAAAAACTTTAAATCAAACAATTTAGCCACGAAATGAGCATATACCAAAAATTTTATATCATTATGAAATTTCCCAGATGTTCCCCTTAATAAATCAGAAGTAAAAATGGCACGTGTATTAGTGCTGCTCGTGCCGTGACGGAGCGAGAGGGGATTTTGCCAAGCAAGGATCAATCTATTTCTGGATTTTTGTTGATCCTGGAACAACATTCCTGTCCAAAAACAAAATGAAGTCCTATCCCTAACCCTAAACCTAACCCTAGACTTGACATACACTGTAAACTTGTCCCTCAAATCTGATTGGTTGATTGGAATGTTGTTCCAGGATCAACAAAGTTAATCCAGGAGTTTGTTGAAAACACGTTCACCGTGGCACTTGACATCACTGACATCTGATTGGCCCACCCTAAAATTTCATTTCATTATTTCATTTCACCTTATTGAAAAAAAAAAGCCTTTATTTTCTTCTTTAACTTGAGAACACGTCGCGTGTGGTGCGCATTATAGCCTGTTTGAACGAGTCTCATGCATTCAGCCTGACACACACGATTGCCTGTTCTCACGCAACGCGTCCATCTTCACACTGCAGACCATAGATGACACTGATAACACGCTGACTGACAAGACATATAATCTCATATAATCACATCATCAAATCAGGGTTTCGACCACAGAAAGACGTCAGTAAAACCGCTTGTGAACAAAGTCAAGCAACATTAGTTTTATCTCAGAAAAGCCATTCAGTGTGTATTAACTCTATAGTTAATCAGAAAAATGTACTCGGGAGGAGCCTTTTGCCAAAAAAAAAATGCATTTAGACTTTTTTAAAGGCTTATTTTGTACACTTTTTGCATGAAGTGCCAGGTGTTTATATACTAGATTTGTGTTTTTGGCCCTAAATGAACAACGTGAAGCAGGGGCTCTTGATGAAAGATGTCTTTGACACTAATACAAAAAGTGAAAAATGACATGCATTACTGTTCTTTTCATCCTCTAGGTATCTTTATTTTCATCTGGTTTTTGACTCTCATGTGTCAAACACGGAAAGAGGAACAAATCTCATCTAAAGGCACCATTCAGGTCAGCTTCCAGAGCAATGAAGAATATGTGACTACAAGATAATCAACGGCCTTCTGGAGTTTTAAAGGTGGACCCTCCATCAAAACTTCATGTTTTTCTTTTGTATTCATATTTTACTCATTTAGATCTTTGTGATTTTTAACCTGGGGTCTGCAGAGCCTCGGGGGACTGTAAGGGGGCGCTATATGAAATCTGCATATAGATTTAATGGGGGGGGGGGGGGGGTTATAAATTTATTTTATAAATTTTATTTAAAAAAAATTATAAATTTTAAATTAATAACATTTTATTTTATTAAATTTTATTAAAATTTAATAAAATAAAATTTTATTTTATTTTATTAAATAAAAATATCCTTTTTATTTAATTAAACTCCAGAATAGTTTTTTTTTCCGTTGCCATTGTCACTTCTGGCTTACTCTCTAGAGAGAGTTTTATAAATATAGTTATATAAACTATATTCATTGTGAAAAATGCAAATAAATAAATCTAAAACATTCTAACTTTACAACGAAACTGAATCAACACTGAACTGACTTCAGCTGAACAACAGCCGTAATGCATTATTTTCCTGTTATCACTGTAAAGTTGCTTTGAAACTGTATTATATAAAGTTCTATATAAATAAAAGTGACTTGCCTGGGTAAAAAAAAAAAAAACCTGTTGACTTTAAATATATTTAGTACAATGAAAAAAAGTTAATTATTCTTAGGAAACACTATATTTTGTGATTTTTATCACACATATATACAGTAAATGAGTCTTTGGGGAAATATATTGCTTTATATTTTTGCAAGGGTTTTATCATATTTGGGGGTCCTTGCTCTGAAATGAAAGAACAATCAAACTTTAACAGGAGAGCTCAGAATAGAATAGAGCTTTATTATCATTGTAAACAACGAGATTACAAAAAGTCACTATGCTCAGCAAACAACAAATATTAGAAAACAATAACTAGGCTACACATGGGTTAACATACAATGAAATTAAATAAGAAAAAAAATGAGATGAAAAAGAGTAGCAATACAATGATGAGATTAACATAGTCTCTGTGGACTTTGATAATTTAACTCTGAGGTATGATGGATTATTATGGGTAGCAGAAGTGGTGCTCTGATGAATATCTGATGATCAGTGTAGTTTCGGCAACACCTAGTGTTCAGAAACAGAAAGCACACTCACTTTTGTGGCAGACTAATTGACTGTTCAGTAGCAGTCTATGGAAGCCACGGAATAAAAGAACAAATGAAGGTAATTATGAGTTTTATCTCACAATTCTGACCTCCCCCCCTCGCAATTCCGAGTTTATATATCAATATAAATAGAATGGCAAGATTTAAAATCAACATTATGCCCTTTTCCCCTCAGAATGGCGAGTTCTGGTCTATATAAGGTTGCCTTCACGCGCTATTCGAAATGTCATACTTCCCGCTTCTGAAGAAGAGATTACGAGCTCATCGCATTCAAATTTTGACTTTGAGAGGGCGTTCATGTCCTATTTTCGAGGTTGGGAATCTCCCAAATGAAACGTCCCACTTCAGACCGTTCAGACTGTCGTTCACATGTTGACCACGTGATGTCGCCACGACACAACGAGAGCATCGTGTTTTTGTGTAAAATACGGCAAAACAGATTAAAAACAACATAAAATCGGTTTGAAAAGCAATGATGAAAAGCAAAAAGTAAGGAATTATTACATAAATTTTGTTTTTACGTTGATGCTCTTGAGGGCAGGACTAGCCGACATCTTAGAAGTGACGCCATCGATAGACCCCGATTTCACAGGTCGAATGTCCGACTTTGAGTGTCCGCAGCATAACACAAATCTTTCATAATCTACATCCCTCTCTCTTCTTACAGTTCTCCCATATTTAATATATATATATATATATATATTGAAGACTACCAAAAAACTGACAAAGACAAGATTTACTTTAAAAGTTTTATGAAAATACCAATGTGAGGAAAATTGAGATACAAAATTTTATCAATGGTAATATTACAAAAAAGTATAAAAAAGAAAGTGCACAAAAACTTCTTTACAGCATTAATTGTACAGACAGCTTTGAATAAATAGCATAAGTTAAAAATGACAAATGAACGTAATGAAATGATCAGCTAAATCTCTGGTAAGGCACATTGACTGAGAATGTGCCACATTAATAGTCAAAAAAAAAAACATTTTTCCCTGAAATTTATCGGCATCTTGTATTCGCTCTCGTGCATTTTGAGAACGAGAGCATCAAGTCAACACTAAGGTTGACTCAAAGTATTGCTGGTGAATAAAAATAAACATTCATTCAAATAATAACCTAGCCAAATTCATAAACTCCACAATCTTGCTCAAGTTCAGAGCCAAAGCAATTTCCCCCTGCCCAAAATTAGGCTTTTCTGTCACATCGACAACATTTTGATTAATCCAAACTGTAACAATAAAAACAAAACAAAAACAAAGGCTGCAGTCAATATATCAAGGCTGAAAGACTGTACAATTTCATCTTCGATTACCTTTAGTGTACAATATTGAGACATGGAAAACATGGTTAAAAACACAGTGTAAAGCCAGTCGGAAATTCATCAATCAGTTATATCTCTTACTTCCTGTATTATAACACTCTCATACAATAACATAAAAAAAAAAATACAAACACCACCAACAGTCATAAAACGGATCATGCCTACAAATACATTATGCATGCTTTCATATGCCATTGTGTAAATGATAACCGTTTAAATACTCTGAGATAATGCGTTTTAGCATCTTGGTTTTAAAGATTTACAAACCCGTAACCGTATTTTAAATATTGAGAAACATCTTTATGCCAAACCAGAAATAAATGAGATTTTACAAGCATGTGTCCAAAATTCACATTGTGAATATTGTGCCCAAAGAAACCTTGTCAGTAAATGCATGTGTGTGATTTAACAGAGCTCGAGTCAGAGCAGACAGCAAGGTAAAATATTGTATTCGCTTAAGTTAAAAGTACACCCATCTCATTAATGCCTTGGCTGTAATGTTATATATAGCACTTTACATTATTCATCTTTAACCCGTGAAACTAAATGCCAAATAGAAGTATTTTGGTGCACTGGAATTGAAAATAAGATTATATTTACAAAACACTGGTAACTCCCAAAAAAAATTTACAGTAATAAAAAAAATGGATTACATTAAATTTCCTAACTCAGACCTATAAATATGTCCTAATGCCCAATTTTTTCTCCTTTTCCGGTTATATATATATATAAAAAAAAGGTACAAAAATTACATTTTACAAAATAGGCATAAAAAAATAATACAAAAGCAATGGGAAAACTCAACTCATACACAGTTATCTAACAAAAGGGAAGATATCAGAGTCTACCACTGGAGACAAAGCTATGAGGGCCTCAAGGAGGGTGTGATAGGTGGATCACCAGGCCTCCTTCATGACCTCTGGGAGAGGGGAAGGAAGTGTTTGGGAGAGCTGAGAGTCCGAGGAGGATGCCAGAGCGGGGCGCTTCTTGTTACAGCAGGGCTTGAAGAGACGAGGATCGATGATCACCTCACCGAAACGGCCCTTGTAGACAATCCCACAGCACACCTTTTGCCTGAAACGTATGGATGGTGTTATTCCTCTGCTCAACCACTAGGATGTCAACACGCATTGGTAAACAGAGGCAGAAGAAGAATACCTCTTCCAGTAGGACAGGTCGAGAAAGGAGAACCCAGACGGGGTTGGACGTCTCTGTTTGGTCTCGATGTCTGAGCCGTCATCCGATTGGTTACTGTGGCTGGGAGACTGAGAGGGAGACATACTGGATGTGGTGCTGTGAGCATCTGAATCTGTCAAGACATGACGGCAAACATCAACATGCCATCTGCAAAAACACAAGCTCACTGGAAAACAACCATTTTAGGTGCCGCGATGTGAATGGTTTTCCAGACTTATTTTTGGGGGAAATAGATTTTTGTGGAAAAAATCTGTTTTTCAACAGAAAATAATTTTAAGAGCAAATTTCCGAGGCGTTGTTTCAAATGCCTCGCATCACCTGTGCCTCGTGTAGAGGCCCGCTCGTCGGCGGAGACCAGCACATATGCGCTTCCTGATTGGCCATGACTGCGGCTGCCCTGAGTGCGACGGGATGGATTTAACCCTGCGGGGTCGCATGGTCGTTTTCAACGACGATCCGGCTCCCGCTCTCTCTCTCTGCTCGAGCCGCGCAAGAAAAAGCGCCGTTCACAGAGGATGCCAGAGCGGACGGAGACAAGCGAGCACGAGCACGAGCAGAGACTATGCAAGAATTGTACCTTAATATAACAGCTTCAAAGTCATGTCTGTGGTTAACAAACTCATAGTAGGGCGAATCATCCTGGTAGTAAAGCTTGGGGGGGACGCCGCTGGAAAAACCAGCAATGCAAGTTTGAGAGGAGCGCCCCCGACAAATCTCGCGAGAATCACGACATGCTTTACGGCAACGACGTCACACACATCAACAACAACATGAAGCACGAAGACACTTGCGCGCATTTCAGACGTGATACTCGACGATGGAAAAAGCAAAGAAAACGCGGTCGGAAGAGACTAGGAAAAGGAAAAGAGAATCTGACCGCGTGAAGAACAGGACAACAGTCCCACTCGGTCGGGCTTTCACTCGTTGGCGCGAGGTAAAAAGCAGCACTGGATGCAACAGTGATGCTGACCTGGCGATCTTGTTGATGGACTAGTAAGTAAATCTTTCTAAGTTTGTGTGCATTTTATTTTGTGATTTCACCGGAATGAATAGTCTTCGCATCGGCGATAGATTGAAGAGCGCGTCCGAGTGAAGACTGCGCGCGCGCCGCCACGAGACACTATGTATCCATGACACTGATAGCAGCGGACACTCAGGTTGAGTTCAAAAACACATCTCTTACTTAAAGGCACACTATGCAAGATTTGTACCTTAATATAACAGCTTCGAAGGGCTATCAGGCCGTGAGTGCAGAGACGCTCTGCGTGAGTGGTATTTACGACAGTAACGTTAAATACAAGTACTCCACAGCGACTCTAGGGGTCGCTGTTTGACAAAAACGGAATTCCTGCATAGTGTGCCTTTAAGTCATTTTAAAGGCTTAGGTCTTCGTTTAGGTTATTTTTATTACCACAAAAAAAGTATCCGACCACTCGATTAATTGGAAAATGATTACTAGACAGCCCTATATCACAGAATAATCCTATGTGACATTTCGTATTTTCCAAGTGTTCTGGTGGTATTTGATAGGGTTTGGTAAAAAATAACCAAAATTGTATGCATTTAATGAAAATCCTGCGCTTGGCCGTTGGTCATCTTTGCTCGACTGTCTCTATTTGCGCCGCAGTTCACTCTGATAAAGCACACAAGTTGTGAGAAATCAAGATGAATAAACACGTGACATGAAATGCAAATCCCAAAAAAGCATCGTGTAATATCTCAACTGCGTTTGTCAGATGACCGTTGACAGACGTGAACGCGATAACTTCTTAGAATCACCTCAGAAAAGAAGGTTCATGGATTGCATTTCATGACGCGTTTTTATTCATCTTGATTTCTCATAACTTGTGGTTTTTTCTGGGCGAGAACTGTGAACTGCGGCGCTAATCGAGATTCAAGAACGCGCAGCCAAGCACAGAAGTCCAACGGCCAAGCTCAGGATTTACGTAAAATAATACAGTCAATTTCGGTTTGTTTTTCACCAAACCCTACTGTACACCCCAAAAAACGCGTCACATAGGATCATTACCACATTTTTTTAAAAGCTTGATGCTGGTTGCTATTCAATTTCATTATATGGATGAGTGTTTTTTTTCCTTTTTATTCTCCTTTTGTGATCTATAAAGGAAAAAAGGGCATATTGCATTAGAACAACACCAGGGTGGGTAAATGATGACATTTTAATTTTAATTTTAGTGTGAATTATCCCTTAAAAAAAACTTTTTTGACAGTGCACCACTAAACACCACTAACTGTCACTGGGGCATAAGCAAATCGCACGTAAAACGTACAAATTAAATCATACGGATTAGCCACCAATTCGCCAAATTATCGTTATATCAACAGTCATGAGATTAGATTAAATTATTTTATTTTTTAAAAGTGCAACTCACTTTGTCTTTTGAACTTATGAAGCTTCTTCAGTTTACTTTTCTTCTTTCCATCACTATTTTTGACTTTCTTGGGTTTGGTCAGCTTGAATCCAGGTCCTGCTCTGGCATCAACCACCTTGGGAGGGAAACAAGATTATTCTCAAAATGTCTGGAATGAAAATGGATGATTCCAGTGAAAACAAGAAAACGGTCCCTTACATGATTCCAGTTCTTCTTTGATCCATGCGGTAATTTCTTCCAGCGTTTTACCAGCAGCACACAAGCGTTGCAGATGTCTCCAACCCGATCCTCTGCCAGACTATGAGAAATATTGCAATGTGAATGACAGAAAATTAATTTAAGGACAGAACTAATTTTTATAAAATCATGTAAATGACTAGAATTGTATTACATGTGATCAAAAAAAAAAATCCTAATGGAATTCCTCTTTTTGGAACCATGGGATCACATAAGCTGGAAAAATTAAAACTCATCTAGTATGATATTATTTAATTCCAATAGGATTCTCGTTGATCTAATTAGGATCAAAATTTGTGATTGAAAATCCTTTAGGATTTTGTTTGTGGATACAAGCAGAGTCATGGATAAACACTTACCCGAAACAGAGCCTGAAGTTTTCCTCATATCTGCTGCTGTCAGTGAACCGAGAACTTGATGACTTGGTTTTGCAAATACAACAACCCTCGTTACTGCGGTAAATCTTGGATTTATGGAAGCCGAACATCTTTACGGGCTCTAGAAATGAATGGAGAGCGTCATTAAAACAAAAGGTCTCCTACTCGTTTCGCGCGGGGGATTGAAGGGGGCGGGGGGACAAATATCTCTCTTGAACTTGACAATTTAATTTTTCATCGCGTTGTGCGCTAGAAGTTAAGAAGAAAAATGCAGAATCACAAGCGTGCGTCTGGGATTAAAAACCCGTGTTTGCTTTGAACCCGTCTCGTCTGCAGCAATGACCTACTTTTGATGTTTGACAAAAGCCTTTCGCTGCAGCCACCCTTTAATACACGATCATTGACTCGCACGAGAAAAACAAACAACATGTGTGCACTGGGATTTGATTATTTGGAAAATCCTAGAAAGAACAGTAATGGGATTTTAAACTAATTGGGAACCCATCTTAAACAGGAATCCTCTAAGAGTCAAGTCATGTCCTACTGGATAAATCAGTTCCTATTTTGTCCTTTTCTGGTAGTATTTGATTCTTGTTGGATTTCCATTTAGTTGGTGTTTAGTCGTTCCGAAAAATGATAAGAATTCCTTTGGGAATTTTGACAAGGGGGTGAAATAGGCGGAGTTGTAAAATCGAAAGTACCATTAAATAGGCGCCTGTTCACGGGGTTTTAGACAAAACACCAGGAATAAAACACTGGGCTACTACTTAAAAACACCTCTTAAAAACGACATAACGTTATTCATAATATAATGAACATCGCGCGCTTGATACATCAACACAAACGCTGGAAAAACAACACCAAACATGACATTACTCATTCACAAAGACTCCACACATCACAAAATAATTATTTGGATGAATTGTGATATACAGTACGCTCTGATTTATGTTTTTTTATTAGTTCGTTCGCGCCACATTTGCATATATTGAAACCAAAAGAATGCTACACGGACATGTGTCGTAAATTAACATTCACGTGCGCCTTTAAATCGCTTAGTAAAGTGTTTCTAAACAGCATACGGAGGATATTACCGTTAAAATACGGTTTGAATAAGATAGCTATTGTAAACTTGCCCAAACAGTGAGCGAGCGCCAAACGCGCGTCCCATTAACAATAACAGCTAGCCCGTTAGCACGCGACCATGCCACGCTCCACATCCACGCGCGCCAAGCCCCATTGTTGATGTAAATAACCGCGCTGTAAGCGCACTAACATTACACACACAACACGTTACGCACTCCGATACTGACAGTACAAACAGTTAAAAACGAGATGCTACATTCGTATAGTTAGATCGCAACAATAACAAAGGACTTACCGTCAGAAACTTTGAATTCCGTCCGTTTTACTCGTCTGTACTGCGCATGCCTTACTACGACCACACACAGAAACACAAATGAATGGTGGGGGCGGGGCCTGCGTACAAACATTGAGTAAAGGGGGTTGTCGGAGGAAGACCATATAAGGAGCTTAGACGCCAAGTTTAAACATCCATTCAACCAATCACTGCGCTCGAGCTTGGCATTTAAGAATGTTTCATCCGGGAAAGTACACAAACGTTCCGCACGTAACGCATTGTTCTTGTTGTGACTTGAATGTGTGTGTGAATGGACGACTCGTTTCCCGCTATGTTGTAGCTCGAATGCTTGGAATACGGGACTGTTTGTATATTATATTATTATATTATATTATATAACACGCTGAAATGTAATGTTCCCGATAAAGTGATTTTATTAGGTCTTGTCTTTCAGTCAGTGAAACGCAGTTTGCATTATAAGTCCTAAAGACCGACCAGCATTATAGAACAGCAGTAGACTTTTTTTTGTAAACAATATTAGTCTTAAAATGGGTACATAACTTGTCCATGCACTTTTTCTGACAACTCATCAAAAGTTTATTTTAAAAATAAAATTTCATATCGTTAAAATTGAAGTTCGTGAACATCTTTTTTAAAACTTGCTTTAAAAGAAAGTATTAAGTATAAGGTTCAGCAATGAGAGATTTTTTTTTTAATTTACACATTTTTAATCACCCCTTTAATACTACAAAATATTCCACTTAGTCTCTTTATTAATATGGCTATTAAACAATAAAAGTCTAATACAAATGCTGCTTAAACTGGTCATAGGACATGAATATATATATATATATATATATATATATATATATACACATATATATAAACTAACTGATTGTACTGCAAAGATATAATCGAAACAGATTTTGCTCTTGATGAAAGTCAAAAACTTGCATCATTTAAAAAAAAAGCTGAAGCTTCATTCATAACCATATTGAATTGAATCATAACCATATTGAATTGTCACCTTTAATACATTTTATACACTGTACACAATTGTTCAATATTTAACACTACATTACACTGCTTTGTCTATAAATGTATCGAGATAAAACACAAGAAAGAAAGAAAAACTCCCAGAATGCTCATGCCAGCTCTGTTTGAACAGGAACCAGAACATTCATGATGAAATTGGCACATGAATATCAATCAGCCTTTGATGTGCTTCTCCAAGGGTATATCCTACGAATGATGCTACACTCTAAAAACAGGTGAATATTTGTAATCAATATTCAATAACAAACTGTTGGAGCTGTAAATATTGCATAGCAGAAACAGAGGGGCTGCTGGGGTTTAACTAGGGACACAAACACAGCAGCTGTGCCAGTTTAATTCTACTTTAAATATGGCATTAGAGTCGCCCACAGTCGAGACCTGAGGGCTAAAGAGTGTTACGATGCTTTGAAAGGATACATCGGTTGCTGCAACTGCTTATTAGGTGAAACGCTAATGTTATCCTTTTTACTTTGATTGTTCTTAGTTTTTACAGTCTCTCTCATAAAATATGTTTGGACGTCACTTTCAAAAGTCGTATCTATGATTTTAGGGGATCATAATAAGCTTAAGAAGTCAGTTCACCCTTTTCCTGCGTGGAACACAAAAGGAGATATTTATATGAAAGTCCAAGCTGCTCTTTTCCCATTTAATAAACTGTGGACACTGTGGTCACCATTCACTTTTATTGTATGGGGAAGAAAGAAAGAGGGTTTGGATTGAGTAAATGGTGACTGACTCAAGTCTCTTCTGCTCACAAAGACTGCCTTTATTTGATCAAAAATACAGTAAAAACAATAATATTGTGAAATATTATTATAATGTAAGATAACTGTTTTCTATCTCTATAGTAAAAAAAAAAAAAAAATGTATTCCTGTGATCAAAGCTGAATTTTCAGCATCATTACTCCAGTATTCAGTGTCACATGATCCTTCAGAAATCTGGAGTAATGATGCTGAAAATTCAACATTTTGCATCACAGGAATAAATTAAATTTTTACATATATTAAAATAGAAAACAGTTCTTTAAAATTGTAATAATGTTTCACAATAGTGAGCTGAAAAGACTTCTTTTTAAAAAAAAACATTAAAACATCACTCCAAACTTTGACCGGTAGTGTAATTTATGGGGTGAACTATCTCTTTAAACTGATTTGCATTTAAAATCACACAAGCCTCTTGCATTGTTAAAAAAAAAAAAATAAATAAAAAAAAAAAAGAGCCTTTTCCCATCTTTTCTTTTTTTAAGTAAAATATGAATTCCCCACACGTTGTACTTATAAAGCATACTTCTACATCATTTGCTTCAAACTCTGCATGGTGACGGCATGGATTCGATTAGAGCACAGAGCAAGCATCCAGACACATATCAAAATAACACTGTTCTTCTTGGAAAATATAATAACAGTTTTTCTTACATGTTTCCCTTTTAAATATAGCCATTGTCAGCAGTCCACAACAACAACGAAAAATATTGAGCTTTCAATAAACGGTATAGCACAGGTGGGAGTTTTCACCTTTCCAGAAACATATGGATCAAAATAGAGGACATATTTGACAGTTTTATCAGATGTCAGTTGATAAAAATTATGACACGTTTGAAAAGACTCATTGCACTTAATATATGGCAAACATGACAGTAGCTGTAAGCCAGGTTAAGTTCTTTTGTTCAAGTCTCTCCATGTAAAAAAAAAAACAAGTGAGTCCATGGTCCCGCTGATCTGTGTGTTAGTTCTATATGGAGACGGCGTTAGATCCCGATGCCTTTGACGAGAGACGCCTCCAGAGTGATATTGAATTCCTGCAGAGTCTGTAGCACTCGAATCAGAGAGTTCACCAGAGAATGGTCCTTTAAGAGCGCCATGTCCTCGTACATCTGTGCTGTGATTGGACACTCGGCGAGGAGCGCGATCCAGTGGTGCAGCAGGTGATCTCTGCAAGCAGAAAGACAACAGGAGTGACAAAAGAGCATGTCAATTCAAACGAGGGCACATATAATAAACCCTTTTCTGATTTTACCTTTCCTTTAGTGTGTAATATAGCTGTTTGTTCATGTAAATATTCTGCAAAGTTACAAAGTCGAAGGGTGTCGATCTCTCCACCAGAGAACAGCAAGTCCCAGCAAACACAACGTTCCCCCAACGTTAGTATTTGGTTTCCGTTTGGTTATTTTTTCAGAACCAAAGAACGTTACAGGAATGTTCTTTTTAGGTTTTATTTTCTGCAACCATAAAATAATGTTCCCATAATGTTGCAGGGTGGTTATTTTTAAATAACCTAAAAATACCTTATACAGAACGTTCCATTACGGTTATTTTGTTTAATACTGCATAATACTGATTATAGACGTCCATAATACCGCTTATACTATAATGGGTAGTGTGCTGGATGACTACTGACATACAGCGGGGTTATGATATTGGAGGTTAGGTGAACGTTAGAATAACATATAGGGAATGTTAGAATAACGTTAAAATAACATTGGGGGGGGGGGGGGGAATAACGTTCTACAAACCAAAAACTAACGTTCTATTTTCGTTAAGAAAAATGTCCAAAAACAAACCTTAAAAATGAACATTCTGGGAACCAAAAATTGTTAGCTGTAGTCCTTCCATTATTTTTGTAACTTCACTACTGGGCCGTAACCACCTCAGACATTAAGGAGGACAAGTCCCACCCTAGGATGGGCTATTACCGGCAGACATGATAAACCAGTAGAAATGCGTCAACCTGTAGAAATTTCAGAGAGAAATCTCTATCGCGGTTATGCTCAAGTGACTATGCCGTGCTGTCCCGTCATGAAAGCGTATTGTTTTAATGCGTTTTTAAGCCTCGTTCAAGCACAATAAGCAGTGAAAGAAAACTCATTTCTGTATATGGCGCACTAAGAGATGTTTTCTGAGCGCACACATAAAGCCACTGCTCATACAGCGCGTGATAACTGAAATGAGTTCTTTTTAGGCTTGAACGGTCAAATACACACAATGTGTCAAAATGCCTGTCATCAACAGCTGAGAAAGAAAACATGTATCAGTATATTAGATTTGTACATTTGGTCTTAAAGTGACAGCAGCCTAATAAACCTGCTGCCGTCTGTGTCATTAATGTTAATCTCTCACTGCTCTTGACTGAATCACTTTTGTAACTTGGAACAAATTAATATTTAATTTACACAATGAAGAGTATGCAGTGTTTTCTGTACATTTGACTACTTTATACAATTAATGTAGTGTTTCTTATTTCTAATGTTTGACGTTTTCAGGTAGGTCTATTTCATTTGTGTCTTTGTTCTATTGTAGTTTTTTGTCCTATTGCTTGTAATTAGACAGGAACTAAAAAAGAGTGTTTCAGGCAGAGGGTGAAAGAGGTGCTGCAGAAATGTATGGAAAAATAGGTGTTTCTTGTTCTTTAAATCATGTAAATATTTTGTAGCAGATACCAAAAATAGTTATGAACTTGTAAAGGAGCATAATATGGGCACTTTAAAATTCAGAAATACTCAAAAACAGTAAAAAAAATCTACGTAAATAATGACCAACCTGGCCCCGAGACACACGAGCATCTGAAACTTCCCATCTTTGCCGATGTTTCTGGGTGTGCTGTTGATTGCGCGCATGAAATGGCAGAAATGACGGACTCTCATCAGCCAGTTCTCGTCCTGGGTCATCTGACTCTGCTCCGCACTCTCAAAGTAAACCTGTGATTTTTCTGTGGTAATACAGAATATGAAACAAAAGGATTTAGAATCATTTGCAACATTTTGAGGTATCATTCATGTTCCCAATAGGATTTAGGTTATAACAAACTCCTAGTCTCAGCTGCAAACTACAGACCGCCAAGATGCACAGTAAAAATAGTAATATTTTTAAATATTATTACAATTTAAAATAGCCGTTTTCCATTTGAATAAATGTGAAAGTGTAATTTATTCCTGTGATTCAAAGCTGAATTTTCAGCATCATTACCCCAGTCTTCAGTGTCACATGATCCTTCAGAAATCATTCTAATATGAGGATTTATGCTCAAGATACATTGTGGACAAAAAGACAAAAGCACATTTTTTTTAGGATTCGTTAATGAATAGAAAAGTTCACAAGAACAGCATTTATTTGAAAGTATTTTTTGTAATACTATTAATGTCTGCACTGTCAGATTTGATCCATTTGATTCAATTTTTTTTTCTCCATGAATTAATACTATTCAGCAAAAATGCCAGTAGTGAATAAAATGGCACATAAACAAAACAAACTGTGATTAAAATCCCCTTACATGTCAGTCAAGCTTCCTGTCTAAGTGGGCGGCTCTTGACCAAAATATGCAGTATAAATATACAATATGAATAACACCTAATCATGTCTGATAAGACAAAAAACTCCAAGTATGAGAAATTAATAATAACTAATAATAAAAAAATATTTTATGGAATGTAACAGTTTTTATTACCAAGGAAGTCCCAAATGAAGACGTTCTTGAAAAGGCGCGGTGACTTGAATCCATGCTGGAACACCTGCTCTAGAGCCCACACTAAACCATACTCTCCACACAAAAGCAACGTGAGGCTTCCTCTCTACAAGAGAAGAAAGAAGAAAGATCATCAATTAGTGCTGATTTCATCCACATTTCTCCTTTCCACTGTTTGTTTGTCTTTACCTCTTTTTCTGGCTTATGGAAGTGTTTGACGATCCCATTAATCGCCTCTCCCACTCCTTCCTGGATCTGGCCTGTGTTTAACTCTAGAGGACACACAATGGGAAACACGCTTGAGACAACAAATATCCTCCAGCAATAAGTGCAGTTATAAAATCTATAAGCTGGGACTTTTGACTTCTATGAAACTTCCAAGTACACACTTGGTTTGCTGTTTGGAGAAATGGTGACAAATCTTCGCATCATCCCGGGGGATTGCTGCATTGGAGGAGTCCGGCACATTCTTTCTTCGTTCTCCGTGTTAGTCACCAATTCGCCCACCAGTATCCTCTCCAAGCTGCCATCATCCACTCCTTTACCCAGCCAACGGCCGCACGGAAACCTACACAACAGACAGTCAGTTGAGGGACTAGTAATGACCAACCTGATTATGGTGCTACTAAAATCTTGCCACTCACTTGTAAGTGTGCCCTGTGATCCCATTGCGGACCATTACGCACTCCACTAGCCACTTCGCATACAGCCCTGAGTTATCATGGCCCATCTGTATGGTGGTCAGCTTCCCCAGGTTCTGGCACTGTGCGAAGTACAAACAGAATTATACAACAAACCTCGACCAAACGGATTACCAAAACAGGAAGTCACCTTGGGGTTTTCAATAGTCAATATCTAGCATGGTGCCCAAAAATACAGCAAAATATATAGTGAATCTTCACTTTATCGCTTTTTAATGTATTATTTTTTTATTCTTATTTTCTTAATCTTACCTATATAAATGTTCTTTCTATTATCTTGTGTATGCATGTATGTATGTATGTATGCATGTAAGTATGCAAGTATGGATGCAAGTATGGATGTATGCATGCAAGTATGAATGTATGTATGCAAGTATGTATGTATATATGTATGTATGAACGTATGTATGTATGCATGCATGTGTGTACCCAGAGCTCCTGAAAACCACAACAAATTCCTTGTGTGTTTGCACACACTTGGCGAATAAAGCTAAAGAGCGTAGGTGTGTCACCTCAAACGTAATCTCCAGAGTGTTTTTGGGGACCTGCAGGACCCCAGTCTCAGCTAGCTCCCCTGAGACGCACACCCAGGGGTTGGCCGTAAACATGGAGCCACCTAGTTTCTTACTGGGAATGATGACCACATGGTATGGTATCACTGTGAACAACAACAAGGATGAGGTCAAGAGAAGTTTATTTGATACAAGAGTTAATATAATAAATATACATGGTTTAATTTGGCTAGTGATGCAATATTAAGCAAGACCATGAACATTACAGTGATCTAATGCACATTTATTTGGCCACATTCATTTAACGTGTGTTAAGACACGAAAATGCCTCAAAAATGTCAATTATTTATATTAATATGAAATGTATAATTATAATAATATACATTTTTGTATTAATTAGTATGTAAGATATGCTGCTGCATAAATAGACATTCATAAATCCCATACTAGATATAGACAGGTGGAGCTGGGGGAGGTGGAGGGCTTCAGGGTTTAAAACCATTAAGCTTTTGCAGTTGAGAGTAACAACCAGGGCTGAGAGTTTACACTGTATATCTATATATTGTAAACTCTATTACTCAGCCCTAATTGTTACTCTCAACTGCAAAAAGCTTAATGGTGTACTGTGTCTGCAATTCGAGATTGATGCCTCTTACTAATTGTGGTGAAGACATTGGTAAAGCAGAAGTAGTCCACAGCGTTGAAAGAGAGGAGATGGTAGAGGAACTGCTCCTTTTCATCATCACAGCGCAAGAAAGCATATCGCTTATAGAGTTTCCTTCAAATAAATACAACCAAACATGGTAAATCATACAGCTTTAAAGGAAACAGAGATGAAAGTCAAGTGCATGTTTAAAGAACCTGAAGAAAATGAGTACAAATGCATTTCAGGTCAGAAGACGACACCACAAAGAGTGTGGATGAGCCACTTCAGTTCAAGGACCATTAATAATAAATACATTTTAAAAAAACACTTCATTTTTAATGGAGCCGTATTTTTTGCTGTGCTACATCTCGTACATTTGAACTGTCTGATATCCAAGTGTTCGTCTACTCTACACAGTACATCTGATTTATGATAGTGCCTTCTACGCCACTAAAGAACTAGTCGATAGGTCTTACTTAGTGAGCTCATGGTCAGACAGCAGTTGTTTCAGGTGCCGGGACAACAGTTTCTTCTCCATGGAGAGACGCACCCATGCCCTGGCCTTCCCAACATCCGTCTTGATCTCACTGATGTTCTGGATGTGCCTGAAAAATGACAGATAACGGATATCACATTCTGATCACAGGACTTTCAATTCCAATTTCCACTAGAATTATGCAAACGTATTACAGTCCTAACAAGATGTGATGATGCCACATCGCGGCATGCGATAAAAGGTATGTTAGCCAAGACTAATGATCTTTGCAATGGAAGTGAATCAATCAAAAACTAACTTTAACTGGAAAATAACTTTATTCTAGAGCTGCTGTAAAGTCAAAACAATCTCTGTTACTTTAATTACTTAAAGCTGCCTTGAAACAATCTACATTGTTAAAAGCGCTATATAAATAAAGGTGACTTGACTTAAATACTCTGAGCGAAAGGGTATTTTATTTTTCGAATGGTTTTCAAATTCCAATTGAAATGCCTGGATTTTGTCAACAAAAATTCACCAAACAACGGTAAATGTGACGGCACAAGTGATGGCTCTGTAAGAATCAAAAGGGCTCTTGCTGAGATACCGCCGTGCACAGGTTCACAGCACTGAACCCAATGCATTCTTGCAGTGCGATGGGAATTCGCCAGCGTTTCAGGAGAGAAAGTGGGGGCAGGAGAAATGTCTCAGACTCCCTAGAGCATCAGCCAGCCGCTATCATGCATGCCACGTCCAGACACATTCTCTTCCACTCCACCTCTAGTAGTCAACACTGTCTGACCTTCCATTACATAAATGCATTATAGCGTTCAGTGCTGCCCTCCAGACTCTACAAACCTCACAATTACAGTCTGCTGAAGCCAGATTTTCAAGTAGACCTGCAGCCATAATATTAATGCACTAAACAATGTCATTGCCTTGCTATATTATGCTGACATCAGGAAAAAAAGGTACCACGAAGGTAATACTTTTATGATAAATACTGTGTTGTTAACACCAATTAACCATTTCTGTTGAATGCATTGTCAATAGGAGATGCTGACATGGCTAAAGTTATAAAGCCGAGGCTTTCACGCACTGGCCCAGTTCGGCTCAGCAGGGGGTCTGGTGTTAATTAGGCTGGAAATAATGTGGCGACATGAAACGTCTCAGTGCTTTCTTCACGCGATGTGAGGAATCGCACCCTCCTTCCCCCTTCCCATCTTAGACCATACACTCTCAGCCTACCTGTTCTTTCATAAAAAACAATATAAAAAATTCACTTTCAGTTCATAAATTGATTTAAATGTTAAACAATGAAAAATACATGTGATCCTTTTTTTGACCTTGGGTTTTAGGGTATAGTTTCATATTGTCTGACTATCAATTTGATTCTTGTAAAAGGAATATTGTGTTTTGGAATTACAATTTATTTTTTTATACACAAAACAGGTTTATTCTGATGTACAGACACGCAAATTATCACTTTAAATGACTGAGTGATGTAGTAATGTGAGCTCATTTGATGGACATCCCGTTCCTTTATTTTGTTGCATTGTTGCAGTGACTTGGGACACTATATTATCCTTTCTTTTGTTTTTACTTAACATGCCCGTATTATGCTCCTTTACAAGTTCATAATTGTATTTTTTGGGGTCTGCCAAGATATATTTACATGATTTGATGTTCAAAAAACATATTTTTTTACATACTGCACTGCACATTGCTGTATATGTCAAACCAAAACCACTCATAACCTAAAGCCAGAACCAAGAATTTAGAGCACATGCAAAGGACTCCGTCACTTCTCTGTGTAGTGTGATTGCTTTGCTCTACTATAATGGTTTAATGCTCACCTCATGTCCTGGATCAAGGAGACTTTGAGAGGCGGCATTGCACAGCTAGCATCCGACTTCCGTCTCTCTGTGTCATGAATGATACCTGAGACACAAAACAGGGAAAATATGCTGAAAAATCTAACATAACAAAAGCTATTCAGCATGTTTTCAATGAAAGCCAACTACCTAAGCACTGCACTGGCTTTCTGTTCCAAACCCTAGCGAGCGCATTTTGGCATCATAGTAAACATTTCCGATGTGGAGGTTGTTCCACCAGCAAAAAAATATATATATCTAGGCAGCAATGCATATATCCCAGAATGCACTGCACCAAATTCAGTGAACGTAAAATAAAAACACTTATATTGTAGTCAATAATAAAAATGTACTCATAAAAAGTTCTGGCGTTTGTGTTTTATGCTGTATAAAATGCAGTGTTATTTTATTATTATGTATATACTATTATAGTATTTATTAATGTTTTTAATTAGCTTTTATTTTTACATTTTCAATTTTCATTTGAAATGTTGTGTAACACCGTGTCCTAAAAATGTTCAAACTGTGAACTCATTATGAACAAACGAATGTAATCTATGACAAAGATTGTTTCAGTATGTATTTTTAATAATATTAAAATGGTGTAATATTTATAAATTTGATTACGTACTTATCCATTTGGTTGCGATTGCAGTGCGCTTGCAGAGACTCCGCCCACACACACTTCTGATTGGCTGTGATTTTTGATTGATTTGGTTGCGATTGCAGTGAACTTGCAGAGACTCCGCCCACACACTCTTCTGATTGGCTGTGATTTTTGATTGATTTGGTTGCGATTGCAGTGCGCTTGCAGAGACTCCGCCCACACACTCTTCTGATTGGCCGTGATTTTTGATTGATTTGGTTGCGATTGCAGTGAACTTGCAGAGAAACTCCGCCCACACACTCCTCTGATTGGCTGTGATTTTTGATTGATTTGGTTGCGATTGCAGTGCGCTTGCAGAGACTCCGCCCACACACACTTCTGATTGGCTGTGATTTTTGATTGATTTGGTTGCGATTGCAGTGAACTTGCAGAGACTCCGCCCACACACTCTTCTGATTGGCTGTGATTTTTGATTGATTTGGTTGCGATTGCAGTGCGCTTGCAGAGACTCCGCCCACACACTCTTCTGATTGGCCGTGATTTTTGATTGATTTGGTTGCGATTGCAGTGAGGTTGCAGAGAGACTCCGCCCACACACTCTTCTGATTGGCTGTGATTTTTGATTGATTTGGTTGGGATTGCAGCGCGCTTGCAGAGACTCCGCCCACACACTCCTCTGATTGGCTGTGATTTTTGATTGATTTGGTTGCGATTGCAGTGCGCTTGCAGAGACTCCGCCCACACACTTCTGATTGGCTGTGATTTTTGATTGATTGGTTGCGATTGCAGTGAGCTTGCAGAGAGACTCCGCCCACACACTCCTCTGATTGGCTGTGATTTTTGATTGATTTGGTTGCGATTGCAGTGCGCTTGCAGAGACCCCGCCCACACACTCTTCTGATTGGGTGTGATTTTTTATTGATTTGGTTGCGATTGCAGTGCGCTTGCAGAGCCTCCGCCCACACACTTCTGATTGGCTGTGATTTTTGATTGATTTGGTTGCGATTGCAGCGCGCTTGCAGAGACTCCGCCCAGACACACTTCTGATTGGCTGTGATTTTTGATTGATTTGGTTGCGAGTGCAATGCGTTTGCAGAGCCTCCGCCCACACACTCTTCTGATTGGCTGTGATTTTTGATTGATTTGGTTGCGATTGCAGTGCGCTTGCAGAGACTCCGCCCACACACACTTCTGATTGGCTGTGATTTTTGATTGATTGGTTGCGATTGCAGTGCGCTTGCAGAGACTCCGCCCACACACTTCTGATTGGCTGTAATTTTTTATTGATTTGGTTGGGATTGCAGCGCGCTTGCAGAGACTCAGCCCACACACACTTCTGAATGGCTGTGATTTTTGATTGATTTGGTTGCGATTGCAGTGAGGTTGCAGAGAGACTCCGCCCACACACTCTTCTGATTGGCTGTGATTTTTGATTGATTTGGTTGCGATTGCAGCGCGCTTGCAGAGACTCCGCCCAGACACACTCCTCTGATTGGCTGTGATTTTTGATTGATTTGGTTGCGATTGCAGCGCGCTTGCAGAGACTCCGCCCACACACTCTTCTGATTGGCTGTGATTTTTTATTGATTTGGTTGCGATTGCAGCGCGCTTGCAGAGACTCCGCCCACACACTTCTGATTGGCTGTGATTTTTGATTGATTTGGTTGCTAGTGCAGTGCGCTTGCAGAGACTCCGCCCACACACTCTTCTGATTGGCTGTGATTTTTGGTTGATTTGGTTGCGATTGCAGTGCGCTTGCAGAGACTCCGCCCACACACTTCTGATTGGCTGTGATTTTTGATTGATTTGGTTGCGATTGCAGCGCGCTTGCAGAGACTCCGCCCACACACTCTTCTGATTGGGTGTGATTTTTTATTGATTTGGTTGCGATTGCAGTGTGCTTGCAGAGCCTCCGCCCACACACTTCTGATTGGCTGTGATTTTTGATTGATTTGGTTGCGATTGCAGCGCGCTTGCAGAGACTCCGCCCAGACACACTTCTGATTGGCTGTGATTTTTGATTGATTTGGTTGCGAGTGCAATGCGTTTGCAGAGCCTCCGCCCACACACTCTTCTGATTGGCTGAGATTTTTGATTGATTTGGTTGCGATTGCAGTGCGCTTGCAGAGACTCCGCCCACACACACTTCTGATTGGCTGTGATTTTTGATTGATTGGTTGCGATTGCAGTGCGCTTGCAGAGACTCCGCCCACACACTTCTGATTGGCTGTAATTTTTTATTGATTTGGTTGGGATTGCAGCGCGCTTGCAGAGACTCAGCCCACACACACTTCTGAATGGCTGTGATTTTTGATTGATTTGGTTGCGATTGCAGTGAGGTTGCAGAGAGACTCCGCCCACACACTCTTCTGATTGGCTGTGATTTTTGATTGATTTGGTTGCGATTGCAGCGCGCTTGCAGAGACTCCGCCCAGACACACTCCTCTGATTGGCTGTGATTTTTGATTGATTTAGTTGCGATTGCAGCGCGCTTGCAGAGACTCCGCCCACACACTCTTCTGATTGGCTGTGATTTTTGATTGATTTGGTTGCGATTGCAGCGCGCTTGCAGAGACTCCGCCCACACACTTCTGATTGGCTGTGATTTTTGATTGATTTGGTTGCGATTGCAGTGCGCTTGCAGAGACTCCGCCCACACACTCTTCTGATTGGCTGTGATTTTTGGTTGATTTGGTTGCGATTGCAGTGCGCTTGCAGAGACTCCGCCCACACACTTCTGATTGGCTGTGATTTTTGATTGATTTGGTTGCGCTTGCAGCGCGCTTGCAGAGACTCCGCCCACACACTCTTCTGATTGGCTGTGATTTTTGATTGATTTGGTTGCGAGTGCAGCGCGCTTGCAGAGACTCCGCCCACACACTCTTCTGATTGGCTGTGATTTTTGATTGATTTGGTTGCGATTGCAGTGCGCTTGCAGAGACTCCGCCCACACACACTTCTGATTGGCTGTGATTTTTGATTGATTTGGTTGCGATTGCAGTGCGCTTGCAGAGACTCCGCCCACACACTTCTGATTGGCTGTGATTTTTGATTGATTTGGTTGCGATTGCAGCGCGCTTGCAGAGACTCCGCCCACACACTCTTCTGATTGGCTGTGATTTTTGATTGATTTGGTTGCGAGTGCAGCGCGCTTGCAGAGACTCCGCCCACACACTCTTCTGATTGGCTGTGATTTTTGATTGATTTGGTTGCGAGTGCAGTGCGCTTGCAGAGACTCCGCCCACACACTTCTGATTGGCTGTGATTTTTGATTGATTTGGTTGCTAGTGCAGTGCGCTTGCAGAGACTCCGCCCACACACTCTTCTGATTGGCTGTGATTTTTGATTGATTTGGTTGCTAGTGCAGTGCACTTGCAGAGACTCCGCCCACACACTTCTGATTGGCTGTGATTTTTGATTGATTTGGTTGCGAGTGCAGTGCGCTTGCAGAGACTCCGCCCACACACTCTTCTGATTGGCTGTGATTTTTGATTGATTTGGTTGCGAGTGCAGTGCGCTTGCAGAGACTCCGCCCACACACTTCTGATTGGCTGTGATTTTTGATTGATTTGGTTGCTAGTGCAGTGCACTTGCAGAGACTCCGCCCACACACTCCTCTGATTGGCTGTGATTTTTGATTGATTTGGTTGCGAGTGCAGTGCGCTTGCAGAGACTCCACCCACACACTCTTCTGATTAGTTTCAGTTTTAAGCCTAGTTCACACCAAGAATGAGAACTATAAAGATAACAACTAAATTAGCATCCAAGCCAACGCACGATAACGTTTTATGTCTGCCGCTTTAAATGTTTGAGCTCTTCAAAGTCTGATTCTGATTTGTTGTCATTGTTTTTTATCATTGAAAAAAAGCTAATAAACCGATTCCAATGCACCACCTGACACTACAGATTCGTTTTTGCGTTGATAAGTGTTGTTATAGATCGCCACGGGTTGTCATCTCGTAATTACGTTAATAATGATATGGCATGAATGCAGCATATGTCAGTTGTTAGCTAAGCAACATGAGATAAATGTAACATCAAAGTTGGAATCACCATGTTAGCCGAGTTTTTGTGCGGTCCACCTGTGTGTGCGAGTGACCAGCATTTCGAATCAGTCACTTATAAGGTTCTATTTTGGTTCGCATGTTGCCCCAGAAGAACATGCCTATGTAGTCAGGTTTTAATTTTGTTTGTTTTAATTAAATTGTTTAATAACAGGCTTTAATTTTGTTTGTGTAACTGTATGTAATTGCTTTTGTTGGATTATCTATGCTGGTAAGCACTTTGGTCAACGGCAGTTGTTTTAAATGTGCTATAGAAATAAAAAATGTATTGTATTGTAGTCAGTTAGAGGTATGGAACAGAGTTACAATGTGCAAAAATGATTGTATCACATTCAAAGTACTTTACCAGGAGGGCCAAGGCCTGCTGGAGTAACGTCTCTCTTCTCTTTACTCTCTTGATAATGTAAGAGGTGCGACCACAAGGCGGATTTTCCCTGAAAAACACACAGAGCAGGACCAGGTCAAACAATCCGAATACATTACTACTTTCTAGGGCTGTCAAAATTGCTCAAAAATGACGTTCGAATATTCCCTCTAAAAAACACACATATATTCGAACTATTTGAACATCTGGTTGCACATTTTTGTCAATGACGCGCATTACGTCAATAACCGGACAAATTAATACAAAGAGAGATAACTACTTGTATAGGTAGTTTATTTAAGTTTAAACATATTTGACAACGTATTACCTACACAAAAACAAGTAAATCAACTAATGGCCAAGACCGCAGAGCAGACCTCACTCTCGCAGGCACTCTACATTTGTTAACAACAATAAACAAATGTAGAGTGCTGATCAGGAGTTCTGTGCAAGCAATTTAAGGTCGCGACTCGTGTCCCAAATATAGCAGGCTTTATTCAGTGATTGAAACAAATATCATTACCATTAATTGAAGTTTTACAGTATATAAAACCGAGATTGAACGCTCCGAGCGAACTGTGCTATGGTAAACATGGAACTTTTCCTTGACATGAAATGGTAAATAATCAAACCAGTGGAAGCCTGCAGTGCATGAAACTGCTGTATCTAACCTACCTTCTTCATGCTATATCTATTTAGTCAGTACAGTAAGCCTACACTTTAGTAATGTTCCCTCAGGCAGTGCGCCCACTCGCAGGAGACAGCCGCGCCTCTGCTACCGCCGGCGTGTTTTTCCACATTCGAATATTAATTTTCACCTTCGAAATTCAGATTTTGAAAACTATTCGAATATATATTCGAATTTAGAATATTCGTTGACAGCCCTACTACTTTCATAACAGTAGTCGTAGAGTTTGTGTATGTAGTCTATTTACCTGCTTGACCTGCAGACCGTGGCTCCAGATTCTTTCCAGCAGATCACACAAGCTGGCGATGAGCGTGTTCTCCTCCACGCCAGTGATGCTAACCTCCCCGTGTCCCAGCTCCACCGCTTCCCGTCCCATCTTCTCCACCAGCATGCGCTTCGTCTGAGCCACAGATCAAATGGGTTATAGTTTACATCCTTGAACTATCTGGATCACCCGAGATGAATATCAATACCAGCTTTATTACATCAACATGTAAAGCTGAGTCCATTACCAAACTGGGGCTGCACGATTAATTGCAATGAAACCGCACGCGATTTGGCAAAGGCTGTGATTATTTTATGCGCAGCTTGTCAGTTCAGCGCGGCTGATCACTAGCAAGTGCTGCTCCATCTGAACGCCAGAGGGCGTCTCTCACTCACACACACGCCAAATATGCCCCGTCGCAGAAGTACGATAACACACATCATTCCAGGAAATCCCTATCGCTGTAGCTGAATAAACAGAAGATTGAAACGCTTTGATTGATTAAGCATGACTAATAGGCAAGGCAAGGCAAGTTTATTTATATAGCACATTTCATACACAATGGTAATTCAAAGTGCTTTACATAGAAGAAATAAATATAAAAAATAAAAATTAAAAGAAATAACAATAATTAAAACAGTTTAGAATAAAGAAATTAAAATAATCAAAACAAATAAGAATAATTAAAACAGTTTAGATTAAAAAATAAAATAAAGTACAGTAAAAAACAGTCGGACGAACAGTGGCACAGTGCTCATTCAGTAAATGCATAGCTAAACAGATGTGTTTTGAGTGTTCTGCTCTGCGTTCTGTATGAGCTGCAACTGAGGAGTCCATTACAGTAATCCACCCTGCTGGTGATGAAAGCATGCACAAGTTTCTCTATGTCTTGACTTGACACAAAGCATCTAATTCTTGCAATATTTTTCAGATGATAGTATGCTGATTTAGTTATTGCTTTGACATGACTACTGAAACTAAGGTCTGACTCTAGAGACACACCAAGATTCCTGACTTGATTTTTAGTTGTTAGACCCCTAGCGTCAGGGTATGCATTCACCTTAAGAACTTCCTCTTTGTTTCCAAATGCAATGACTTCAGTTTTGTCTTTGTTTAACTGAAGAAAGTTTTGGCACATCCAACTGTTTACTTCATCAATGCATTTGCACAAGGAGTCAATGGGGCTGTAGTCGTTAGGCGATAGGGCTAAGTAGAGCTGTGTGTCGTCTGCATAGCTGTGGTAAGAGATTCGGTTCTTTCTCATTATTTGGCTCACTGGGAGCATATACAGGTTGATAAACACACGACTGCCTTATTCTGTGTAAGAAGCCACATCATCTCACAGAAGGATGCTCAAACTGTCGTTATGAAGTGAGTTTGGAGTAAAAGCATGCGATTAAATGTTGTCTTTTGTTGGACAAGAGGTTCATAAATGCTTCTCATGTTTGGAAAGATGTTTGACTCGTGGTGCTTTTTCAAATGCACGTTATAAGTGACTCAAACTCGCAGTGCTTTCAGATGGAGCAGCGTTTACAGAGCCGTACATCAATGACAAGCTGCGCATTAAAAATAATCGAAAAATTTCATAATCGCAATAAGCCAAATCGGTTTAAGTGCGATTTGTGCAGCCCTATACCAAACCTAGAGCAAGATCAAAACACACACCTTATTTCTGCACTCCTTTAACAGTCCCTCTACAAACTTCCAGTTGGTCTGTGCAATGACTGAAGGCGACAGGTTGGAGAGTTTGGGCTGGCGGAGAGTGGTGCCAAGGTTCCTGGCCTCCTGGATGTATTTCTGCAATGGTAATATCAAAAAAGTTACAACAAAAGACTTTCATGTAGTTTGTGGCTTTTGAACAACTTCAAATTTAGAGTTAAACAGCTAAATACCCCAGAGTCCACTGGGCTTAACCAAGTGTGCTGCACACATCCTGAAAAAAGAAGGCAAAACATTTCGATGGCCCCCTGGTGGCTGGTCACAGTATAGGTCATCAACCCCGCCCTCTCCACGTAATCAACTGGGACGCAAGTCAAAATTAAAATATCCAAAATATCCGGTTTCTGTCATGCTGACGCATGATTCGTTCATGCGTTCGGTTTTCCTAATAAGTTTGGTTTTAGTTTGTTATTTGATGACATAAAAAGGGGCATAACATCAAGATTGACAGCTACTCTGGCTCGAAATGATGTCATTGGCGCACAATGTCAGCAGCCATTTCTGGGATATTTATTTTTCTAGAGTGGAAGGAAGTGGAGACACATCCACCATGTTTTCTTTTACAGACAATGGGCTGAACGCAACGGTGAGCACAGGTGGTTTACAATATACAGAACACCTATAACTAAACATTTAAATCTGAACTTGGTATTGTCTTAAATTAATCGAATCTCATTTAAATAACATCTTTCTGATTCTCATGAAGATATTTCCGGGCCATATTTCACCCCCAAATCAAATTATATTAAAAATATATATATATATCTAAAAAAATTATATATATATAAAAAACATACATACACAGCCTACATGAATGAAACCTATTTTAGGACCACACTTTTTTTTTTTTTTTTTTTTTGTGTCATTTTTTTCATGACAATTAAGCGAATACTCTTCTTCTGTGGGGCACAAAAAGAGAAAATTAGAAGAATATGTGATCAAATTATAATAAATGGTGACTGGCACTGTTAAGTCCACAAAGGATGCAAAAGAACACAATAAAAGTGTCCTAAAATGTGCACCATAACTCGAGTATACATCAATGCAACTGTGTATTATTCAAAATGTTCTCTTTTTGCGTTCCAGGGAAGAAATTAATAAAATCTCATTTGCAGTACAGTAATGAGAATGGTAGGCTACTGACAACAGGGGAAGAGGGTTTTAATGCATTTAACTGTCATGAAAAAAATTTGGCCTTATTAATAGTCTTCATTTTCTATGAAAATTATCATTTCTAATTTCTTTTGTTTGATTATGGGGCAGCATACGACCCGGACATTTTTTTCCTGCAGTAAATTGTAAATGACTTGCACATCTGGGCTGATCTGGGAGAGATTTCAAGTGGAATTTAGCAAAGTGGGGAAGTGGGCTCAAGCTTTCAGGACGGGGAGGTCATTGAGGAATGTCAGAGTGGGCACAGATTGGGATTCACAGCCGGATCTCTCATCTATCACATACCACATCCACCTTGACGGACTTTAGACAGGGCCTGAAGGACTGCGAGAACCAGTAGTAGTCCAGAGCCAGCTGAAGCTGAAGCTCAGAAAACAGACACTCCACATGCTGAGAGTGCGTGTGTGTGTGTTTGTGTATGTGAGTGTATGTTTGAGTATGTGTGTGTGCGTGCGTGTGCATGTGTGTGTGTGCATAAGTGTATGTGTGTGTGTGCGTGCGTGTGCATGTGTGTGTGTGTGTTTATGCATGTGTGTGTGTGTGCGTAAGTGTATGTGTGTGTACGCGTATTCGTTTTTATTTATGTGTGTATGTATGCATGCGTATGTGCATGTTTGTATATGTGTTTTTATGTGCAGTGCAGCGTATGTGTTTGTGTGTGTGTGTGCGTGTGTGTGTGTGTGTGTGGGGGGGAGACAGGAGAGAGACGGACAAGTGTGAAAAGAGAGGGATGAAGAAAAGAGATCCAGGAAGAGAAAGTTAACGAAAAAAAACAACAAAAAAACATTAATCATGCTATTAAAGGAACTATAAGATAATGATAATTGACTATAAAATAGCAGAACACATAAAGAAAAATAAAGAATGGGAGAAAAACATTCAAAAACTAACTAGTAAAACATGCACAAAACTAACAAACATGCACACCACTAGTTCAAAATGTAGACACAGATACTCATTCTTTACTATTATTATAAAATGTAGAAAATGGAAATAATAATAAACAATGAAATAACAAAAATAGAATTATGGGAATTATGTAGTGATCAAAAATATTGTACTGTAAAAAATCGTTAATGTTGTACACCAAAAATGTAGCACTTAAAGACTTTAGATGTGTGCTGAATATTTCATTATTTGCTTCATCCAATCCAAAAAAATTTAGTTATATATATATATATATATATATATATATATATATACACGTATATATAAACTCTCACTCACTCACCCGTCACACTCACTCACTCACTCACTCACTCACTTTCACTCTCACACACTCACTCACGCTCTCACTCACTCACTCACTCACTCACTCACTCACTCACTCACTCACTCACTCAATCGTCACACTCACTCACTCGTCACACTGACTCACTCACTCACTCACTCACTCACAATCACTCGCTCGTCACACTCACTCGCTCGCTCGCTAACTCACTCACTCACTCGCTCACTCACTCACTCACTCACGCTCTCAATAACTCACTCACTCACTCAATCGTCACAATCACTCACTCGTCACACTCGCTCACTCGCTCACTCGCTCACTCACTCGTTCGTCACACTCACTCACTCACTCGTTCGTCACACTCACTCACTTACTCGTCACACTCACTCACTCACTCGTTCGTCACACTCACTCACTCACTCACCCACCCGTCACACTCACTCACTCACTCACTCACTCTCACTCACGCTCTCACTAACTCACTAACTCACTTTCACTCTCACTCTCTCAGTCTCACTCTCACTCACTCACTCACTCACTTTCACTCTCACTCACTCACTCACTCACTCACGCTCTCAATAACTCACTCACTCACTCAATCGTCACAATCACTCACTCGTCACACTCGCTCACTCGCTCACTCACTCGTTCGTCACACTCACTCACTCACTCGTTCGTCACACTCACTCACTTACTCGTCACACTCACTCACTCACTCGTTCGTCACACTCACTCACTCACTCACCCACCCGTCACACTCACTCACTCACTCACTCACTCTCACTCACGCTCTCACTAACTCACTAACTCACTTTCACTCTCTCAGTCTCACTCTCACTCACTCACTCACTTTCACTCTCACTCACTCACTCACTCACTCACGCTCTCACTAACTCACTCACTCACTCACTCACTCGTCACAATCACTCACTCGTCTCACTCGCTCACTCACTCACTTACTCACCCGTCTCACTCACTCACTCACTCACTCACTCACTCACTCACTCACTCACTCACTCACTCACTCACTCGTCACACTCACTCACTCACTCACTCACTCACTCACACACTCACACACTCTCTCACTCGTCACACTCACTCACTCACTCACCCACCCACCCGTCACACTCCCTCCCTCCCTCCCTCCCTCACTCACTCACTCACTCACTCGCCCGTCACATTCACTCACTCACCTGTCTCACTCACTCACTCGTCACACTCACTCACTCACTCACCCACCCACCCGTCACACTCCCTCCCTCCCTCCCTCCCTCACTCACTCACTCACTCACTCGCCCGTCACATTCACTCACTCACCTGTCTCACTCACTCACTCGTCACACTCACTCACTCACTCACTCACTCACTCACTCACTCACTCACTCACTCACTCACTCACTCACTCACTCACTCACTCACTCACTCACTCACGTCACACTCACTCACTCGCTCGTCACACACACTCACTCACTCACCTCTCTCTGGTCATTGTCCAGATAGAGATGTTCAGTGTGCTGTTTCTGTCTGTCCCGTCTCCTCCATTGTGCTGGTGCACTGCGCTTCGCCCATCTAACACACCACAACAACACAGTTACATAAATAAATAAAAATAAAATAAAAAATCAAACAACTGGCCTCCACAGTTTACACTTGGCTTATGAGAAAGAGTCTCAATGCTTGATTTACCAAAGCAAGACACCTTGTTGGAGCAGCATCCTTGTTGATCTTGAAGCAAACTTAATATCAACTACAGCTGGGGCAATATAGCTAAAACAATATTTTTAAGCCTTTCCCAAGTTATTTAATATGTGTCTAAATATTTTGGCTCTGAATGGCTTTCGAGTTGCTACAAATCATCATTTCAACGAATCAGTCCTTGTTGTCCAGCAGATTTAAAGTGCCTGTGGAAGCGAATCATTAAGCATTGCTATGACTTCTACTAAGTATCAGTAAGCAGTCCAGTAATTCCTCTTTGAAATAGTTGTTTTCTTCCTCATGGTTTTGTACGGCATAAGCACAGCCACCAGCACATTTACATGCTGTTGAAAACTGGTCCTGCTGCCATTTCCAGTTACTAGTTAAATATGTCACCACAGGGGGTCGCCAATATTACAATTATAATTCAATGGAAATAAGACAATATATACACAAAATGCATAAGTAAATACTGCTCCTTTCCGAGAGCTTCCTCTACTCTGATTGGTCAGAAACTAAAACACTAACTAAACACTAATTACCATATCTGAGTTTCAGCTGCAGATCTTCCTCAGCACTTGTAAACACAGTGATACGAACAGTAAGATGGCATTCTGATACAGTTTTACCATATCAATTCCAGAAATGAAGATGAACGAAAGTCTTACGTGATTGGAACGACATGAGAGCGAATAAATGATGACAGAATTTTCCTTTTTTTTGGTGAACTAACCCTTTAAAGCATATAAAACGCCAAACAGCCATCAACATTTTTAGCGATCTAATAGCTGAATGAGGGTTTTGAATCAATTCACTCAAACTGACAGTTCAGAAGCACTGACTCTTGAATGAATCTATCCAGCTTTACTAGCAAACAATCATATTTTAGGTCATTTCTCATTTCAGGACCAACAAGTGATGCTGGTCCACGTTGTGCCTAAGCCTTGTGTGTGGTGCTGGGCAGTATACCGGTTCATACCGAATACCGGTGTTTATTTTTGTTATATGCATTTTTAATATACCACAATACTGGTGTATGTTGCTTAAACAACGTTGGGAACGCGCCGCGACACTGTTTTTTTTTTTTTTTTTGCAGTGATGCACAGCTGTAAGTGTTACTAAGCATGACCGTGATTATGGATAGGTTAAACTATAATTGATACTAGCTGTCCAATTATAATACAGTGTTTCCCATACATTGGTTCACAATATCAACACAGCCTTTTGGAAAATCTATTTGTGGTTGGCATTGACATATGAATGTAAATGAGTGTTTTTATATGAATGTATCTGAAGTAGAGTTGTTCCGATTCCGATTCTATTATCGGAAATGCCACCGATACCAATAACAATTCTGGCATCGGTATCGGCGAGTACTTCTAACCATGTACCGATCAGATGCCATTTTCTTAAACAATAACTAGTTATGCACGCTAGCTTTGCTTAACTCTGCAAATCGGAGATCAATTCTTCTTCGCTGCTCTAAACAGTGGTTGCTTGTGGCGACACAGGAAGTCGTGCTGTTGCCACAAGCAACCACTGTTTAAAGCAGCGAAGAAGAAAACGCTAGCAGTGCGTCCGCTGTTTGGCAGTATTTCAGACTGGACCAACCAGCCAGGAAAACGGCGACATGTTTTATATGCTATACTGCAATTTCGAGGGGTGGAACAAGTATTAGCAACTTCAACACGAGTAACTTAATGCATTTGAAGACGCGTCACCCCGCAAAACACGATTACACAAAGGCAAGGGCAGAGAAGGATGAGCCGCGCGCCAGAATCAACAATCTCTGAATCAAGCTTCATTCAAACAAAGAGAAATGTTTTCAAAAGACAGCCAACGAGCCCGACAACATGTATTGAGTTTATTGTTCTGGATGACCAGCCGCTGTCAAAACTGAAATGCCGTTTATTTAACAAAATTGTTCATGGACTTTAAATTATGAAGAGATTATTTTCTTATATTATTCATATATCATTTTTTTTAGATTCCTAGATTTATTTGTTGCACTTTTTTATACAGTTATATTGTAAAACTAAAACACCTTTTTCAGTTTACAGTATTAGATGTGTGGTTGCATTTTAAGTTCTTTTTCACTCAAGAAAGATAAATAATATATTGCTGTCAAATGTACTATGTCAGATAATAAAAATACTCTAGTTCACTGTATGTATTTGTTCATGTTTAATTAAGGGATAAGTCTGAAGCACACCATCAAATAATTCTATCAATTCGTACAGTGCTAGTATGAATTGCAGCTGTATAGATACTGTACACACCCAGGTATCGGATCAGTACTCGGTATCGGCCGATACCCTGAGTCCAGGTATCGGAATCGGTATCGGGAAGGGAAAAAGGGTATCGGAACATCTCTAATCTGAAGTGAACTGCCGGTCTTTAGAAAAGTTTCAATGTTATTTTCATTGAATCTCTCCTGATAAAGCAGCGTTTATGAGCGCTGCGCTGCTTTGTGTTCAGCCGTAAACAGCCTTGCAAACCTGTATTAACACTAGTGTGGATTTTTTTCTACAATATTCACCCATGACAGTAAAATAGGGCATTCTAAGTCAATCTACTGCAGTGTTTCCTCTCTCAATCAGTAGAAAATGTGGTTAACACCCAGTCATGCAAAAAAAAAACAAAAAAATCATATACCGAGAAACCGGTATAATTTTGAAAAATACCGTGATATGGATTTTTGGTCTTTTTTTTTTTTTTTTTTTTTTTTTGCTTTTTTTTTTTTTTTTTTTGCTTTTTATTTCAACAGGGACAATGTGCAAAAAAACATTAATTAAAGATGCTTTGCACCAGATTTAGCTTAAGCTAGTTTCCATCTGTAGTCCCCGAGCAGGTAAATTGCAATACAAAGTATACAATATAAAATGTAATAATTTATCACTCAAATACAGCTATTAGTTATTGAATTCAACCATTCTCCATTACAACCATCAGTCTAACTAAATCATACCAATATTACCACAATAAACCCTCACTAAAAAGTCATATTTACATACACAATTATCTCTGCTGGCATAACTGGTTGTCCAACAGCACAATGGTCATACCGACCATTGTGTGTAATTAATTGATCTCTCAATACATCTGGGAAAAGATTCCTTCTCACTTGTTGCTGGTGGGTCCAGTGGAGAGCACGTCAGACTGTAAGCGGGGGAAAAACCCAGGCTCGTAGCGGCCCTGACCGATCTTCATGTCCAGCAGGTGGGGGTGCAGAGCCGTGTGGTCGATCTTACACAGCCGCATCTCAATGGCCTTTTCTGAAGTGACACACATCACACACACGTTACTGATGAATCACCAAAGAAATTACGTTTTTAATCACAGAGACACAAAACCCACAAGGTGGGAGGAAAGTGAGCTAGTGATGTGGTCGAATGAAAGAGACAGTTCAGCCACTGATGTGAACCCACACGCCACGCTCGAAATATCTCTTACACAACAATAAATCTATCAGCCGTTAGAGATGCTACAGCAAGAGCTGAGAACATTTATATACTTCATTTCGTTTAAAGGAAAAGTTCACCCAAACAAGAAAATTCTGTCATCATTTACTCGCCCTCAATTTGTTCCAAACCTGCTTGAGTCTCTTTCTTCTGTTGAAAATTACGGAAGATATTATGAAGAATGCTGGTAACCAAACAGTTGCTGGTCACCATTGACTTCAATAGTATAGAAAAAAAAAAATATGGAAGTCAATGGGGGCCAGAAGTTCTTCACTTTACCCACAATCTTCAAAATATCTTCTTTTGTGTTCAGCAGAAGAAAGAAATCCATACTGGTTTGAAACCACATATAGTGAGTAAATGACAACAGAATTTTCATTTTGGTGTGAACTATCCTTTTAAATTGATTTAATGTTTTTTTTTTTTTAATAATGCAAAATAGAGCTTGATGGCTAAAAAAAAATGTCAGCCTCCATATTATAATACTTCAATTCAGGGTTTACTTCTGATCAAGCACCATAAATTAAAAGCAATAAAACAACTTTGTATGATGATGATGATAAATGAGAGGCTTTAAAATAGTTTCCCTGACAAACATCTTTTAATCAATCATTATTCACGTTAATAATAAATACAATTTCCATTTGGCTCCATTTCCATTTTCATCAGCAGAGCTAATGGAAGACATCTGAATGCACAAATGAGCTTGGTTTAAAAATCCTATCCATAATGCATTGCAGGAAGGGGATTTGAGCATGAAGCGAGCTGCCTATGGATTACAGGCTAAAACTTACGGATTTCCATTTTACTGATGCGTCATGAGGAAAACAGATCAACGTTTTTCACGCCATTTGATCTCACAGATTTATAAAAAATATGAAAATAAGATATAAACTCACAATTCTGGCTTTTTTTCTTCCAATTGTGGGTATTTATATCTTGCAATTCTGACTTTTTGTTTTGTTATAAATTGACGGATTGGATATAGAAATAGAAAACTTTTTTTTCTCAGAATTGCGAATTTATATCTTGCATTCTGACATGTGAGATAAAACATTGCAATTACCTTTTTTATTCCATGGCTGAAACAAGCTTCCATACTAAATACACACATGTAATATGTTTAATTAATAAATAATCAAATTCAAAAGTTTGTTTAAAGTATGAAACACAAATGAGCCAACAAACCTTTTCTTCTGTATTTTGACATACAACCAATATTAATGAATGAATGAATGAATAAATGAATGAATGAATGAATGGAGGCATTTTATTAATAAAATGACAACCAATATTAAAAGATTATCGAAATTAGCTTTGGCAAGGAAAGTTATCAGTTGCTACAAATATGCAAGGATAAAAAGACATTTTTAGGGACACGGCTATAATTATAACAAAATATATATATTTTTTAATTATATACAATACATTTTCCTAAATTATGGAAGCTAGTTTCCGCCATAAAAAAATAAAAAAGGTAATTGCAATAAGAGAAATAAGTCTGAATAGAATATATAAACTCGCAATTCTAGCTTTTTTCTTGCAATGCAAAGCAGCAATTCAGACTATCTTCTCAAAATTGTGCTTTTATATCTCACAATTCTCAGAAAAAGTCAGAAATGCAAGATATAAATTTGCAATTCTGAGAAAAAAAGTCAGCTATGTCTATATCCGTCAATATACCTTTTTTCCCCCCTCAGAATTATGAGATGTAAAACTCGCAATTACCTTTTTTATTGTATTTATTCCATGGCTGAAACAAGCTATTAAACATATATAACTTATCAATAAATCTCTAACTTTTATTTGATTTAAAGTTGCGCTGAAACAGAAGAGGTGACGTATTTTTTTCTGTCTATTCTGTCGTACAACCAATATTAACGGATTATCGAAAAACAAAAACATCCATCGGTCGTTGATTGGATGAAGGCAGATCTGAAAGTGAGCTTGCTCAGAGTTTAAGTGACTTAAAGGGTTAGTTCACCCAAAAATGAAAATTATTTCATTAATGACTCTCCCTCATGTCGTCCCAAGCCCGTAAGACCTCCGTTCATCTTCGGGACACAGTTTAAGATATTTTAGTTTTAGTCCAAGAGCTTTCTGTCCCTCCATTGTAAATGTACGTACGGTATACTGTCCTTGTCCAGAAAGGAAATAAAGACATCATCAAAGTAGTCCATGTGACATCAGTGGGTTAGTTACCGTATTTTCCGCACTATAAGGCGCACCGGATTATAAGGCGCACCTTCAATGAACGACCTATTTTAGAACATTTTTCATATATAGGGCGCACCGGATTATAAGGCGCATAAGATACTGCAGTCAAACGTTTGACTGGTTTGCGTTTTGCATCCACTAGATGTGCTAAAGGGAATGTCAACAAAACATTCAGATAAAGTCAAACTTTATTAAGCGTTCTGACAACTCCGTTCACTCCCATGGTAACGTTGTTCAAACGTTAAAGGAGAACTCCGGTCAATTTTAACATAGAGCAAATTTTTTTGTAAATTTGGAGTGCTGTCAGTACAGATAACAACGACAAAAACCGGTGTTGACTACACCGTGTTATCCTCTTTTTAAAATTTGCACCCTGTTGACTTAAACGGGGCAAGTTTTAAACCTGCTTTTAGCCTCTTAACAACCTTAATGTGTCATTACAAGTGCACAGCCATGTGAGTGAACACGGTGAATCTGACTGCAGTAAATGTGAAAGATATGAATAAAAATTATGTTTATTCCGCCAGCTCACATTCCTGTGATGTTTATTCAGCCAGCTCACATACCCGTGAGCTATTTTCTTCCTGTTTTCGGTCGAAGTCCACTGTAGGCGATTGTCGAGTGCGCGCGCGCGATCATTGGTAACTACGCAACAGCGGAGACCCAGACTGTCAGCTGTCAGCCGATGACGGCGCTGTGTGGTGTTCTGAGAATATCAGCTCAAATGGATAGTTCATCCGAATCAGATGTTGAACACACGAAGGAGGTTTGATCGCGCGCGCGAACTCGACAATCAACTACTGTGGACTTCGACCGAAAACAGGAAGTAAATACGGGTATGTGAGCTGGCTGAATAAAGAGATTATTCCTGGCTTCGTGAAAGCCCAGATCACAGTTGAGACTGATATATCAGCCCAGGCATCCACGATCCATTGGCAGATAATGGTGTAAGTCGCCCGGCACTGTCTCCCCGTCTTGGTGAACGTGTGTTCACCATCCATATATAAGGCGCTCCGGATTATAAGGCGCACTGTCGTTTTTTGAGAAAATTAAAGGCTTTTAAGTGCGCCTTATAGTGCGGAAAATACGGTAGAATGTTTTGAAGCATCGAAAATACATTTTGGTCCAAAAATAACAAAAACTAGGCCTTTATTCAGCATTGTATCGTCTTCCGGTTCTGTTGTGGATCCGCGTTCAGTGACGCCGCTGACGTAAGACGCTGCTGACGTGTGTCCGGTGCGTCCGTGTATTCGGGTTCAAATAAATATGGCTGGGCAAAAAAATGCAAGTCTTCCTCTGTGTGGAAATCCTTAGACATGTTTGCGAAGACTGTTTTGTTTCCAGCGTGCGTCTCCCTCAGACTGTAACCGAAGCTCGGGCGCACCAGACACACGTCAGCAGCGTCTTACGTCAGCGGCGTCACTGAACGCGGATCCACAACAGAACCGGAAGACAATACAATGCTGAATAAAGGCGTAGTTTTTGTTATTTTTGGACCAAAATGTATTTTCGATGCTTCAAAACATTCTAACTAACCCACTGATGTCACATGGTCTACTTTGATGATGTCTTTATTTCCTTTCTGGACAAGGACAGTATACCGTACATACATTTACAATGGAGGGACAGAAAGCTCTCGGACTAAAACTAAAATATCTTAAACTGTGTCCCGAAGATGAACGGAGGTCTTACGGGCTTGGGACGACATGAGGGAGAGTCATTAATGACATCATTTTTTTTTTTGGGTGAACTAACCCTTTAAGAGTCCGTCACCGCAGAGTCGCAAAAGTCTGTTGTTTTTACCGTTCACAATCAAATCTATATTACAAGCATTCACAAAATAGATCTGGTGAATTTAACCATTTTATATAAAATAATACAAAATACAGTTTCATGGCCAGTAAAAAAAAAAACCTAAAAACATTCATGACAGGTGAATTTAAATTAAAAAAAAGTTGATACCCTGCATGCAAGAGCTTCCATTTGTAAATAAAACTAGTCGCCGTCTCACCTGATTCCTCAATATTGGTGCATTTCTGGTACATGGAGGTCCGCAGGGTGGGCGTCCTGACATTTAACATGCGGATCTTGTCGACGCGGGAGTCAAACACTCGCAGCGTGTGCTCTTTGTCCTCGTCATCGTGGCAGAGGATCTTGCTGTCGATGAAAGAGGCAAACATCTGCGTCTCCAGGAAGCGGGACAGGAATGGCAGGTACGGTTCTGGCTGATCCGACAGGAAGGAGGCCTGCAGTGGGGAAAGTTTAGGGATGGTCCATGAAGCTGCTGTAAGCTAAACTTACTCATTTCAGAATAAATAAAGCAGTAACTGATGTCATCGAACCACTAGCCTGAATAATATGATTTTACTGTGTTTTTCAAAACTTATTAGCACAATGAACACTCATTATAAAATAAATGTTATCGACTAATCGTATTAGTTCGTTCTAACCGGTAAACTTTTGGAAAGCTGGCCTAAAAACTCTGAAGCCGGAATGAAAAAATAGAATTTTTGCTCACAAACTTAAATGAAAAACAATACAATGTTATTATCATTATTCATTATTTTATTAATTTTCAAAGACACAGAAATTATTCAATTGTGATCACGAGAAAACATTTATTTTATGTTGAGATCCTGAGAAAACTATTTTATGCCGAAATCACGAGGAAACTATTATTTTGTTATGTCAAGATAAGAAAAAGTTAGAAAAAAATTATAATAATACAAAATAATAATAATAATGCATGGTGCTTCTGTAGCCCTGGCAAATCAGTTTTATCTTTTTCCAAAATGGTGTTTTCTGTTTAAATTTACATTACATTTTAATAAATAAATCAATTAAATTCATAAAACTTTAACAATAAAACTCGGTCAGTTACTTCAAGTAACAAAGAGTTGTTGGTTGTCAAGCTGGTCAGAGCTTGTTGACCACCTCGAACCAGCAATAAACCAACGTGAAGTTTTAATGAATGAGTAGTGAAATGCTACCTTGTCGAAGTTCTGCATCTGGTCTCGGTTGCTGAACCAGGACTCTTTGTCTTGGCTGGGCTGAATGACAAACACCTCATAGTCGGAGAACATCTGCGTGAAGCGGTTGGCGAAGACCTCTCGCACACGAATGTTCAACCGATGCTTTCTCATCTCATCTTCATCACACTGCACTTTTAAATCCTTATTAGTGCTCGCGTCCTCCTTCACATCCAACTGTCAAACACACAGAAAGAAAAACAAAACGCTTATAAACAGACACAGAGCTTTCTGTTTGAAAATTGAAAACAATTACGCTGTTTTAAAGTTGGCATAGGGCTGCACGATTTGGGCCAAAATGATGATCACGATTATTTTGATCAATATTGAGATCACGATTAATTATCACGATTATTTGTTGATTTTAACCAAAACAAATTGTATTGTCACATAGGCTAATTATAACTGCTTTCACATCCATATTGTGCTACATTCCTGCTAATGTACAACTATGTGCATCAAAATAAAACAGGTCCTCTTGCTTTTATTCACCAAAACTCAGTGCATCTCCTAAAAGAATAAATACAAATAAATAAAACAATAAAGAAAATGTAGCAGCTTCAACAGGGCACTATTTTACATTGTGTAAATATATTTTAGGAAGCAAAATATAAACTTGCATTGTGCCTGCATAATGGATGAGAATAAAACGCGCAAAATATACAATCAATAAAAAACTAATATTCCATAACAGAATGAGAAGATTTCAAGGCAGAACTGCACTATGGAAGTTCGATTTATGGATGAAATTCAGAGTCACTGTTATTTGACGCTTAAGAAATGTAAAATGTTGTGGTACAGTGTCAGTGATTAGTTGTGAAGTCTTACTGCATTAATTGAATCTATTTAATCCTCCATATGAAAGTTTATATGCTCGAATTGTTTCTATTTATTAAACAATTGTTCAAAACAAGACGTTTGTAGTACTGATTATTGGAGTCCATTAATCGAACTTTCATGCCTCTTATATAGTAATTTATATATGTAGTATGTACCAATTTACTAATACAAATGCTCACACTCGAAGTCGCAATGTAACAGAAATAGCGACAGATCTTTTCTGGGGTGAAAAGGATTATTGAAAAAGACAAAAATGTGGGGCGGGACTTGGTTTTATGCATCGATTGCTGATTGGATGGAGGCAGATCTCGATTGTAACTGAACTGTAAGAAAAGGGTGGGATTTAAAGCAAACTAAATGATTGGAAAAGTCTGGCATACATCACCAGAGAGAAGTTTTGACATTTTAAATAAAAAAATACAAGCTTAAAATTTTTTTTTTTCAGAATGAAACGTGCATGACGAAGCGTTCAATATGATCAATAACAAGCATTTAGAAAACTGAATTTCCATTTAAAAGTACAGGAAGGGGTTAACAGAGAGCTGGAAGAAGAGAGTGGGAAAATGTGAGAGCAAATATCAGCACAGCTTTTTGGAGTTGATCTGAGTTATCTGTTCTCCATAGAAACACCCTGAATAGGGAGCAGGGAGTGCTGGGAACGGAAGTCTACAAATCCGCTTTGGTTTATGAGGCAAACGAGACTCGTTCCCGGGAGAATCTAACCATACAGAGCAAGTGGCAATACACAGAGAGCAAGAGAAGCAAACAAGTGTCTGACAGCTCACTCTAAATATGGGAATCGCTGAATATCAAGTCAGTATAATGGAATTGAACTAGTGCAGCTTTAAAGATGTGACAGACTCACTCTAAGAGCTATATCAGGAGTAAGGGGTCAATCGCTGTCTTTAGAAAGACTGTGTCCTTAAGCTGCTTAATGTCATCAACAGAGACTCAAGCTTTCTGAGAATCAGAACAGAGCGCGCTCAGTCTTAACCGCCATTTATTCATCTTTTCATTGCCCACACAATAATTATAACTATTGCCCACACTGAAAAGATAGGCTATGTCTTCCACAAAGCAGCTGTCATCACTGCTGAAGTTATTGTTCGGTTTCAAAAAAGGGTTTATTGAATTCAAGGCAAATCCCCAGAGAAACCAGATGAACACAGGAGCGAGAAAAGCTCTTTTGTCAGAGAATTTACAGCATCAAGAAATGAATTGTAAAACATATGTGGAATATATTCTGCTCTAAATACAATTTGTTACATTTTATGAAATCGAAAACAAAAAGTTATTGCGATTTCCATTACACTAGAGTAGATGTTAAAACTTCATGCTGATTTGTACTCGGCTTTCGCCAAGATAAGCAACACTAAGGGTGTATTCACACCTGCCTTGCTTGGTTCGATTGAATCGAACTCTAGTTCGTTTCCCCCCTTGGTGCGGACCTTTTGGGCAGGTGTGAATACAGCAATCGAACTCGGGTGCGGACCAAACAACCGAACCGAGACCCAGCTGAAGAGGTGGTCTCGGTACGGTTCCAAACGAACTCTGGTACGGTTCGAATTTCTGTCCAATGAATGAATGACCTTAAGCACATGTGTGGTTTTGCTTACAAATTTTGGTTCACTTGCAAAAAGAGCAGTGTGAAAGCGAACCGTACCAAAAAAAAAATGTATTTGGTCCGGACCAAAGCAAGTGAACTATCGGACTTTCCTGGTGTGAATACACCCTAAGACGTAGCTTTACAGTAAACTATGCTTCTCCATCCATTTACGCTTCTTTCCATATGGTGGTGTGACTCCCCTTCTGTCCGGCGTTAACGGCTGCAATTACAGTGTGGTCTCCCTAGTGGACCAGCACGACAACCGTCTGGATTGAGCCGAGTATGGGACATCTCTAGGGTCTTCAAGTGGGCACCTTCCGTCCTCAGTGTTTCGTTGACTAGCCCACGACACCTCAAGAGGGCTCGACAGTGACTCTGGCGTCCCAGAGTCACCCCCCTCCGTCCCCCACTCAACTCAGCCCAGCTTACTGACCTCTACATCCCTCCTGCTGCTGAGACCTAACCACAATCTCACAATCTCTCCGCAACCCAACCATACGTGCCAACCCGTTTGACTAAGGCTGTCGAGCCCCACTGGTGCGTTAATGCAGTTTCAGTGGCAACGGTTCCATATGGCATACCACCTACCGCAAAACACAATATCTGCCCAACCACCCGTCATTCACGCAATATACACAGGAACGTAATGACTGTAAATACTATACAACCTATACAAATAAACCAACAGACTCTTCGAGTTTTTCAAGAATTCTACGAAACCGCAGTGTGCCACAAAACCTCGACAACCCACTTCCACTGGATAAACCTGGACTCTCCATCCTCGCTGTTCTGCTTCAGTGGCCAGATGAGCAAACCGCAGTTTCGTCCTCTCATATGCCTCATCTCCCGCATCCTCCCATGGCACTGTTAACTCTATCAGTTGAACAATGCGTGCTGATCCAGACCACAAAACAATATCTGGTCGTAGGTTAGTGGTGGCAATCTCAGGTGGAAAAATAAGCCGTTAATCAAGATCAGCCAGCATCTTCCAGTCCCTAGCAGCTTCCAGTTGTCCTGGGCGAGAATTGGTGTTAACACCTTTTCTTGGTGGTTGCTCGCCTGGGCGGAGGAATATTGTCTTCTGCGTGTAATGTTTTGCTAGAACAGGCGGCAACTTATTGGTCATACTACGCTTGCCTTCCAATGCTAAAGCCAAACATCGCAATACTTGGTCATGGCGCCAAGTAAACCGGCCTTGGCTAAGAGCCACCTTACGTCCTATCAAAATGTGCCTTAATGCGGCAGGGGATGAACACAAAGGACAAGAGGGATCCTCTCCTACCCAGAGGTTTAGGTTCTGCGGTGATGGGTGACCTAATAAGGAAACTGATCCTACTCTCTTCCATTGACCAAAGGTCTTGCCAGCCCATTTTGCGTTGTTCCACACTCTCCCATCTCATCCACTCTCCCTGCTTGGCCTGGGAAATGGCCTTTATACACCTCATCCTCTCCTCCTGCTTTCGCACCTCGTTGGCTACCAGCTTCCTCCTTTGAGCTGGGCCTGCCTTGTGCCATTTAGGAGGAGCTAAACTGAGCCCAAAACCCCCTCTTCCATGCTGTTCCTGTCCCACGATATCCCCAATTTGAAGGTCAGCCTTTGCCTCTACTACAGATTTCTTTGCTGACCACTTTCTACCAGTTAGTTGCATCAATTGTTTTAATAACGCAATGAAACAAGCCAAATTGTGGGAACATATTTTTTGGCCAGACTGACATACAAAGAAATTATGAACAAATGCAAAAACAGGAGGACCAACAAAACAAAAAAATATATATAATGTTGTAGTCAATGTATGCTTTTTCCTGTGAGCTTTTTGTTTTTCTATGCTTTTTTTTGTGTGTGGAAGTTTTGTATTCTCTGAGGGCTTTTTGTTAAAGCACTCGGTGCTTGAACTCTAAAGTTGTACTTTATTATTGAGGTGGATGAACTTGTGGTTATTCTTTATTATGCAATTCCTTGTCCCTTCCATGTCCTTTTTATGTTATCATAATGTGGATGCCAATCAGTGTGATAATAAATCATTTTAAATGTTTATTCACTTGCCTACTAGCTGTAAATGCAGTTTTTGTTCATTTTTACGAACTAAAATCAATTTGGCACCTGTGTTTGTCGTCAATTATCACAGAAAAAATATATTGTATACATTACAGAATATTCATTTAAAAGTGCCCCTATTATGCCATTTTAAAGGTACCTAATTTTGTTTTTGGAGTCTCCCACAATAGGTTTAAAAGCATACCAGGTCAAAAAAAACCACTTTAATTTTCTCATAATATTTATTGCAGCTTCACCGTGTGTCTTAAATGGTTCAATAAAGGATTCAGGTATATTTAATCCCCTCCTTTCTGAGAGCTTCCTCTGCTCTAATTGGTCAGATGACCCAGTCTGTTGTGATTGGTCGACCTTTTACAGTGTGTGTCAGAAACAAAACGTCCATTACCATATCTGAATTTCAGTTCTTCTTTAGCGCTTGATACACAGTGATACGAACAGTAACGATGGCTTTTACATTATGAATTTGAGCCCGAGTTCAATAATGAAACATTGGAAGAAGCAAGACTGAGTGATAGATGCTGTTCGCTGGCAGCCAATGAAGACCATAGCATCTGGCATTATGCAAATTTGTTACAAGCTTATGTAGGTTCATGCAGGAAATTACTGACGACTCGTTTCAGAAATGGTTCTTTCTTTGAAGGAAACAATAACTCCATTTATCTGCACTTTGATCTTTGCAGACCTTTTAGCCTGGGAAAACCCAGACAATTTCGGCAAATTTAGATTTGCTCTGAAAGTTAGTCTGGCAGAGAGCTCATTCAAGCCCATTTCCAATCCGTCTAAATCGAGGCACCAATCAGAAACGTTGGGCCGGGCTTTACACGATGACGACAGCGCTGGGATTTTGAAGCAGATTTTGTAGCCTACATTACAAAGATGGATTCCGCCGACGAACATCACTCGTTCAAATCAGCAATCGCGTCTGTTTTAAGCGATTTGAACGTTTCCTTTTTGTTAAAAACCAAGCAAAGAACAACACTCGGAGATGTTTCTCCGCCGCTCTGCATACGTCATCTCCTTCATCGCTCTGATTGGTTTTAGGTCGACCCGCGACGTCCGTTGGTGACGCCCCTCTGAAAATGATTTGTCTATGACGCTTTGCCAGACCATAACTCAGTTACAACTGAGAATAGTCTGGTTTTAACCAGGCTACAGACCTTTTACATTCTCACTATATATTTCACACTGAAAAGGTAAAAGCATAATAAGGGCACTTTAAAGAACCATAACGAACCTTTAAGGAAGTATAATTAACACTGTTTCAGTCAGTTCTGTGTCCTCATTCTCATGCTCACCTTCTCCAGACTGACTCCAGTCCTCTTGACCAGCGCTTGCAGACGAGCTATGGTTTGGTTTTCTCTCAGCAAGTACGAGTTGAGCGGTGAGCCGGCCAGGTTGCCGTTGCGCTTGTCGGAGGCCGTGTCACCTGACCGGAAGCCCCTGAGCTTGCCCTGGCCCTCGCTGCATTGTGGGTTTGCCTCGGGAGACATGCCGAACGCCAGCAGAACCTCTGAGATCTCCTGGATGAACTCCAGCTTGTTGGGGAACTGAGGCAGGTCCTCGGGTAGCTCGATGAAGTGGTTGTCAATATCGACAAAACACAGGTTGGCCTGAAGAGAACAAGAGTCATTTCATTACAAGCACTGATCTATGGCTTTATGTAATGGAGACATTTCTGAAAGAGGATTTCTTAGGCCCTGTTAACACCTGGTATTAAGATGCGTTTTGGTTGATCGGATCACAAGCAGATGAGGGAGACACATTCCCGTTTACACCTGGTGTTTTAATCTCTTTTGTCCACTTCTGTCCTGATTTATTAGAGGGGAGGGTCTATGGATGGGTAAATGTGTGAGCTTTTTCAGATCTTTGGATCTAATGGACGAACGAAGTCAGACGACAGAAAAACACACAGAGAGCATCAGCTTTAGTTTCGGCTCTGACAAAAATAAGACCAGCCGAACGCTGTGAGTGTGTGTTAGAAATCAGGAATGGAGAGAGAACATTGTGCTTGGTACGTTTTTCATCTTCAAACCAAACTTGGGTCTTCAGCCGGCAAAGTTTAAACCCCGTCTGGCTAGAGCGCTTCCCATAATGTTCACGCATTAGATCAGTAGACGGAGAGAATACGGTCTGTGGGTGTTTGAACACATTTGATCACATGAGCGTTTACATTACGAAAGCGATCCGGTTTAATGTGTTTTCCACTGCCTCTGGAAGTGGTTGAAAGCGGACAAGCTCAAAACGCTTTAGACCCCGTTTACACCTGTATTTAGCGTCGTCCACTTGTGATCCGATCGACCAAAGCGCTTCTTAATACTTGGTGTATAATGGATAATGTAGTGATATTTACTTCTATTTCTGTCCACTAGACTAGAGATCTTTAGACAAACTTACAATCCAAAGATGCTCAGTTGAGAAAGTATATACCAAACAACTGCCAAATTTGGATCATTTTATACATTTAAATACAGGTACAAATACAAATGCACACACCACCTTTTCTGGTACAATGGTCAAAAATTGTGAACAGTTAAGATTTGTTTATGTTTTTGAAGTCTTTTATGCTCACCAAGGCTGCATTTATTTGATAAAAAAAATGCAGTAAAAACAATAATATTGTAAAGTATTATTACATGTTATTTAAAAGAACCATTTTCCATTGTAATTTATGTTAGAATGTAATTATTCCTGTGATCAAATCTGAATTTTCAGCATCATTACTCCAGCCTTCAGTGTCACATGATCCTCCAGAAATCATTCTAATATGTGACAGTAGGTTTTTAAAAGGGCACACCGCAGCAATACACCAGAGAGTTTGTTTTCCCTGCAGGTTTGCGCCACAGATTTCTTTCATAAGCGTTAAAAGAAGCGTCAATGTAACCGACCTACGTTTGATATTAGATTTGCTCTGGCAGAAGCGATCTTTTTACTGCTGCTTTTCAAGTAAGATCAAGGAAAGATTCGATATCTCATCAGTCAGCCAGGTCACAGACACTGTTTTACTACAAACGGTTTTACAAGTATTGTTTCAGTCACGTCTCAGTACGGAGAAGAAGAGGGGTTTTACAGGGAGATATAACTATTCTGGGCTCTAAAAATAAAATATTCCAGTATTTGTTGTGTTGTACATTTACATGTATATTACAATGGTAAAATGGTATTATAGCTATATGCTACATATAATATACCAATCAACACAGTAATTGTCACATTCATTAAACACACTTTATTTTTGGCAACCTTTTTGTCATGGAGTGTCATTTTATCATTGTGCCATAACCCCACCCCAATATGTATAAATACACAAACACATATTTTAAATATTCATAATGGCATAGAAATAGTGCAGAAGCAATTTTCTGAGGCAATTTTTCATAAAATTTGTTTTACTTTTGTCAAAATCCTTTAGTTTGTTTAGACTTTGTTTCATTGAAGTTTGCGAGTAGGCTTGCTGAAGAGATGCTCAACTACTTCTCTGGGTACCTTCCCATGTTTAGTTTTTACCATTTTAGGATGAGTAAAATTTACATTTGTGGCTTGTAATGCATTTTGACAACAATCAGATGCATTTTGTCCAGTTTCATCTGGAATACGAAAAAAATGTCCTCTCTTTTGGTCTTTTCATGATTGGAAAGCTGTGCGACCAGAGAAAACACATGAAGTGACCAGGTACACATGAACGGTGTAACCACGATGCATCACATTCATTTCGATGTGTGTGGAATGTTTAATAAGGACTCTATACTGAATATCTCAGAAGTGTATAGCATTGACTATGTACAGCGGAACAAGCTGAAAAGCTGACAGTAACTTGTGTGCACGTGATCGTTTGTCAGAGCTGAGCGCTGCTAATTCTCACACTTAATTCTCACACTTTAATAGTATGTAGTATAACTCATCCTTAATATAACAAGCTGTGTTACTATGAGGAATGATTACCTTAAATGCAGATCTGTATGCAGGTACGAGGTACTTGAAATACATACATCTCTACAGCTTTGCTCAAGTGCCAGCGATTAACCGTCAGCGTCCCATAGGTTGCCGACCCCTGCTTTATTTGTACTTTGTATGAGTATGGCAGTGCTAAAATATATTTTTATAGCCTCTCCATTTTAAGCCCTTGTTTTAAAAATGCCGATAGATCTGGGAAGATTGATTCATTTTAATTGAACTTCCAACTCTATTGTGTTTATTTTACTCTACCTAGTATGTAATAATGCCTGTTTGATGGTCTCTGACTTTTAAAAAGACACTTTTTCAGTTTTACAGCAAACACATGATCCTTCAGAAATCATTCTAATATGATGATTTGGTGCTGAATTATTAATAATGGTTCTTATTATTATCAATGTTGAAAACATGAGATTTTGGTGCTTAATACGTTTGTGCAAATCAGTTTCAGGATTCTTTGATGAATATAAAGTTCAAAACAACAGCATTTACTTGAAATAAAAATCTTTAGCAACTTTATGAATGTCTTTACTGTTACTTTTGATCAATTTAATGCTTCCTTGCTGAATAAAAGTTATCTCTTTTCATTTAAAAACGTACCCCAAACTTTTAAATTGTAGTCTATCACAGTTTGCCCAAAAATATTAAACAGCAAAAACTATTTTCCACATTGATAATAATCAGAAATGTTTCTTGAGCAGCAAATCCTCATATTAGAGTGATTTCTGGAGGATCATGTGACACTGAAGACTGGAGTAATGATGCTGAAAATTCAGCTTTGATCACAGGAACACATTATATTTTAAAATAAATAGAAAACAGTCATTTTAAATTGTAATAATATTTCACAATACTGCTTTTGCATTATTATTTATTGAATAAATGCAGCCTGGGTCAGCACTTCTTTCAAAAACACACACACACGCTATATATATATATATATATATATATATATATATATATATATATATATATATATATATATATATATATATATATATATATATATATATATATTTAAATGTGTATGTATATCTCTTTAGATCGGGCAGCATTAGGATTTCAGCCTAATAACCAGAACCACAAACCTCTTATGCCAGGAAGATGTTGATGCATGACCTAATGATGCTGACAATGATCTATAAGGTTCAAGCACTAATCTTCTAGAAAACCCACATGACTTCATCATGTACTGAATAGCAGGATGAGTGTGTTCTCTGGGAGTGAGTGTAAGTCACGCACCTCTTGGGGAAGTTCCAGCTTGGTGCGGTCATCCTGGCCGTTGGAGTGCAGACCCATGAGGTACGGCACAGGAGCGTCCAGAAAGTGGAGCAGTGAAGCGGGCAAGATGGGCACGTACACATGCTGCCATTGGAAGGGGAACATTAAGGCAGTGATGCTCTCTGCCACCGTCATCAGCCGCTGGTAATCTGTACATAGACACATGTACACACGTTACTCTCAGGGCAGGGTTACACTACACAGAGTGATGCTAATCATATTATATATAGAATAATCACACCTGAGACCATAACAGTGTTTTTACAGGAACAGATATTTACATAGAGATGAAAACAAAAGTTGTGGTGATTCACAGTATCAGACAAAACGCAGACGGACTATAAATATATGTACATTATATCAGATTTAAAGGGATGATAGTCCATCCAAAAATTAAAATTGTGTTATCATTTTAGGGCTGCACGATATTGGGAAAAAATCACATTGCGATATTTTATTTTTCTGCGCTATATATCGCGATATGAAAACAATTTCACCAGATGACTTTATTAGCTCTCTTTGGAAAGAATGAATCATCTGAATGACTGGGGTGATTTTGTAATGGAGTAAATCTGCATAGCAACTATTATAGTTAACTAATGTAGTTAACTAGAGTTTAATAAATGGAACCTTATTGTAAAGTGTTACCGATTTGTTATGTCTCGTGAGTTCAGTGTTGGACAGATCAGTTGTTTTAACCATTCATTAAAGTGAATCGGTTCAAACTCAAAGGAGTCATTAGTTCGCGAATTGGAGGTGTAATTAACGGACCACGGCAGACGTTGTGTGATTATCCCGGCAGAACATATCACACAAGATTGGTCTCAACACAGAAAACATTTCATCACTGGATAGACTTTTTTTTGTTTTGTTTATTGAAAGTGTGGTTTATCTGAATGTGTGGAACGCTTTTCAGAGAATATTTTTTTTAGCACAATTCACAACCAGTAGTTCAGGAAAAAAATATATCCGAATGCTTCACGTGAAACTTCGTTCTTCCGACCATTTACCATTGTAAAGATATTCAGTCAACTCAATTCATTAATATGCGTGAGGGAGGGAGGGAGAGCAAGACAGTTTGAAAACGGTGAGAGTGCGCGCTGCGCGCGACCGCGGCTCTCTCTCTCTGCTCGATCTTTCAGTTTAACAAGCGCAGTCAGTCAGTCAGTCCAGTCACCGGTCAAATAAGGCTTTGGCGGGACATAAATACGCTTTGGCGGCCGCCAAAAAATGTTTAATGCAGGAAGGGCATTCTGACTTTATTTTGAATTCTCATGTTCGTTCAAGCTCAGAAACAAGAGAAAGACCACTGATCTTTGTGTCTGCCCCGCTCACAGAAAACAACGCGCAAGTTCCAGTCTTTTTACGCTTGATGTTTAAACTGGACTTAAAAACACATGCAAATGATAAACTTTCACTATATTATGGTTAAACTTTGCAATTAATCCGCGAATCGCAAGCGTTACGGGCCGGGGATATGAAGGTATTTTTGGTGCACATCAACTGAACGCCTGTGACAGTGGAATTTGTAGTTGTAGAGAATAGCCACACATGTGTATCAGTAAAATTGAAGTCACAGAGAGAAATGTTTTAAGAGTTGCAAACTTGTAGACTTTTTTTATCTTCCACAAACACAACACAACAGTTACACCTTCTCAAATTCTTCATTGCAGGTGCACAAATCCTATTCTACAAATCACAAATTAAGAAACTCGTACGCTCACATTTTTGCTACAGTTGCTGCTGTGAATATGGTGCAAAACGAATCGGTTACCTAACGTAACCTCGGTTCTCTCTAGAAGAGGGAACGAGTATTGCGTAAGCTAGCTTACGCTACGGGAAAGATTCATCTTTGCTGAGATATTGAAGCCAAAAATTATTTTATAATTTGTATCCATACACAACGCAGTTCCTCTGCTGCAGACCTAGAGCGTGCTAGCTAGCAGCTCATTGGTTCGCTCAGAGAGAACTGCTTAAGCCTATGGGAGAGCGGAACTGAACCCGCTTCCAATGAGAGGCGCCCGCGCGCTCATTGCGTCATGGCCCGCCAGAGTGGCCGTGGCCAAGGGGTATATAACAGTCTCTCCCAGGCTTATATGTTGATTTATTTCAGCGTGAAGCGAAACGCTAGTAGCGCAAGCACGGCAGGGAACGCAATACTCGTTCCCTCTTCTAGAGAGAACCGAGGTTACGTTAGGTAACCGATTCGTTCTCTTACGAGAGGTACTCTCGTATTGCGTAAGCTAGCTTACGCTACGGGAACACCTGGTCAACGCCGTGCGCGCTATGAAACCACACATGAAAACCCAGGGATCTACCGGGGGATTTTTAACGTGGAGAGAATGTACTATAAGGCCGGCAGAGCGGGCACATGAAAAGTACACATAAGCATGCACATTGAAGTGTAAAAGCATTTAAGGAGAGCACAAGGGGCGAACCGGTTGTGAGGGACTCTCAGAAATGCAGCTTCTTAGAGAGCTGGTCGTTAGACAGCTAGTAATTTTGCCTGCAAGGCGGGGACTTCCAAGTTGTAAAATCTGACAAAAGTGGACGGGGAGGCCCATCCCGCGGCCACACAGATGTCATGAATGGAAATTCCACAGGACCATGCCCACGATGAGGCCATGCCTCTAGTGGAGTGCGCCCTGATGCCCAGAGGGCATGGCAGGCATTTAGATGCGTAAGCAGAGGCAATCGCGTCCACTATCCATCTAGACAGCGTCTGTTTGGAGGCGGCCAGACCTTTGGTGCGCCCTCCAAACGACACGAAAAGCTGCTCAGCGCGTCTGAACGCGGCAGCGCGCGTCGTGTACAACCTCAGAGCCCGCACCGGGCAGAGGAGATTGGCATCGCGCTCGCTATCGGATGCAGGCAGAGCCGATAGGGAGATAATCTGCGCCCTGAACGGGGTACCAATCGCTTTTGGGACATAGCCATGCCTAGGTTTGAGAATGACAACCGAGTCATTCGGCCCAAACTCAAGACACGCGGCGCTGGATGAGAGCGCGTGAAGGTCCCCTACGCGTTTTACTGAGGATAGCGCCGTCAGAAAAACGGTTTTGAGCGAGAGGTATTTTAGGTCCACAGACTCGAGCGGTTCGAACGGGGGTGCTTTCATAGCTTCGAGGACTATGGAAAGATCCCAAATAGGAACCGACGGGGGCCGCGGAGGGTTCATCCTCTTAGCTCCTCTGAGGAAGCGGATGACTAACTCGTCTTTGCCCAGGGACTGAGCGCGTCGGGGTTCAGCGAACGCTGCGACGGCTGCCACGTAAACCTTGAGAGTGGAGGGGGACCTGCCCTTGTCCAGCATCTCTTGAAGGAACATTAGCAAAGACGGCACCTCGCATGACCGTGGGTCCAGCTGTTTTACGGTGCACCATTTAGAGAACACAGACCATTTAGACGCATAGAGCCTTCTCGTGGAAGGTGCTCTAGCCTGTATGATAGTGTTTCTTACTCCCTCTGGCAAATCGACGAGTAGTCGTTGATCACCCATGCATGTAGCGCCCAGCGCTGTGGATGGGGGTGCCAGATCGTGCCGCGAGCTTGAGAGAGGAGATCTACTCTGACTGGGATGGGCCACGGGGCTGTCTGTGACAGCTGCGTGAGCTCCGGAACCCAATTCTGACTCTCCCAACGCGGGGCTATGAGGAGCACCGAGTGGCGTGTGTCCCTGATCCTCTGAATTACCTGTGGTAACAGAGCGATCGGAGGGAATGCATAGAGCGGGCGGCGAGGCCATTCCTGGGCTAGCGCGTCCTCGCTCCTCGAAAAATATATTGGGCAGTGAGCGTTCTCTTCTGACGCGAAGAGGTCTACTTCTGCTCTGCCGAATAGCTGCCACAGTAGTTGGACCGTTTGTGCGTTCAGGGACCATTCTCCCGTGGAGATGAGATCCCTGGACAGTATGTCTGGACCGTCGTTGAGATGGCCCGGCACATGCGTCGCTCTGAGCGAGAGCAGGCGGCTCTGAGACCAAACTAGAATGCGGTGTGTCAGTAGACAGAGATTTCTGGATCTGACACCGCCCTGACGGTTGAGATAGGAGACCACCGCCCTGTTGTCCGAACGGATCAGGACGTGGTGTCCCCGAATGAGCGAGAGAAAGCGCGAGAGCGCGTTCTCGACCGCAAGCATTTCCAGACAGTTTATGTGTAAAGGGCTTTCCTGAGTCGACCAGTGGCCGAAGGCCGGCGAGCCCTCGCAGACTGCACCCCAACCCGTGTTGGATGCATCTGTCGAGATGACTTTCCGGCAGGAAAAAGTCCCCATCGTGACGCCCTGGCGAAACCATTCTGCTACTGTCCATGGCTGCAGTGCCGTGAGACATGTCTGCGTAACCTTGATCAGCTGGCGGCCCGTGTTCCACGCGCGGTGGGGTACACGGCTGTTTAACCAGAGCTGAAGCGGACGCATGCGCAGAAGGCCCAGCTGAAGTACAGCGGAGGCTGAGGCCATGTAACCCAGCATCCTCTGAAAAGCTTTCAGAGGAGTGCGGGCGTCCATCTGAAACGAGGAGGCTAGGCGCTGAACACTGCGCGCGCGCTGTGTAGACAGGCGAGCCGTCATCGTGACCGAGTTCAAATCTATTCCTAGGAAGGAAATCGATTGACTGGGAAGAAGGGAGCTCTTTGACCAGTTGACAGAGAGACCCAGCGCTTCCAGATGGTTGAGGAGAACTGCGCGGTGCGACAGAAGCTCCGTTTGTGATTGGGCCAAAATCAGCCAGTCGTCCAGATAATTCAGAATGCGCAGCCCCTGGCTTCGCAGGGGGGCGAGCGCCGCGTCCATGCACTTCGTGAATGTACGGGGCGCCAGAGATAAGCCGAACGGGAGAACGGCATATTGATAAACATGACCCTCGAAGGCGAAACGTAAGAATGGCCTGTGACGGGGATTTATCTGGATCTGAAAATAGGCGTCTTTCAGGTCTAGAGAGATGAACCAGTCCCCCTGGCGCACCTGCGCGAGGAGTTTCCTGGTAGTGAGCATCTTGAACGGTCTCTTCATGAGCGCTTTGTTCAAAGACCTGAGATCTAAACTCGGTCTGAGGCCGCCGTCTTTCTTGGGTACCAGAAAATAACGGCCGTAAAACCCCGACTCGGTCATAGATGGCGGGACTCTCTCTATAGCGCCCTTTTGCAACAGCGTCGCAATTTCTGAGCGGAGCGTGCCGGCGGCCAGCGGGCTGACAGTAGATTCGAGCTGCGCGCGTGCACGAGGCGGGCGGCGGCGAAACTGCAGCAGATAGCCGTTCTTTATAATGCTTAACACCCACGGGGAGATGCCTGGAATGGCTTCCCACGCTTTGAAGCATGCGGCTAGTGGCCGAATGGCTATATTGCCCTGATTGCTGCACATAGCGGGCTGGACACAGTGTGTGGGCGCGCTTTGAATGTGTGTGGCAACGGGACTTGCACTCAGAGAGGAGTCTATGGGCCGTGTAACAGAGCGAGCAGAGAGGGGACACGCGCACAGGCTCGTGGGCGTGTTTATGTTCTCTGAAACTAGAGCGGGCTCTGCCCGTTTCATGTGATGGGGCTCTGATAGAGACACGGGATATGTTATGCTTGTGTGTATCGGTGAGCACATGATTGTGGGCACTTTTTGTACACAACTGGCAAAATTTCTCTTTTTGAGATTTCTCTGGGTAGCCGTAAAAACGGCTTTTTGACGCTCGCAAGCGGGCTGGGACACCGGCTTGTTTGTGGCGGTCAACACTACTGCAGTCGGCGAAATAACGGGGACTGGCAGAGGGCGAAGCTTTGACGGCGGTCCGGCCGCAGCGGGAGAGCGCCGTCGTTTTCTTGATCTTGCTAGGCAGACTTCTGGTGATCAGGCTTCAGCGTGATCTTAGAACGCGGGCCTCGTGGGGGCGGCGGTCTGCGGCGGCTGTCAGAGCGAGAGCGAGGGCGGGCGCCCTGTCTGCGCTGGGCTGTTTGAGACTGCGGAGGAGGTCGCTGTGGCGGAGCTCTGGCGGGAGGCTCGCGAGAGCGGCCCGCGGAAGAGCTAGCGCGGCGTGGCAGAAACAAATTCATCGCCTGGGTAGCTTTCTGTACCTCCGAGAAGCGATCAACGATGCCCGTGACAGCGGATCCAAACAGGCCCGTCGGGGAGAGGGGCGCGTTGAGAAACGCGGCGCGCTCAGAGTCTCCCATGTCGGCGAGCGTGAGCCATAGGTGTCTCTCGGCAACACACAGGCTGGCCATGCATCTCCCCAGAGCTTGTGCGGCGGCTTTAGTGGCGCGAAGGGCGAGGTCCGTAGCACTTCTTAGATCCGTGACAGCGGGGGCGGGGTTCCTGCCGCCCTCGGCACATTCACGAAGAATATCGCTCTGGAGAACCTGGAGGACAGACATCGAGTGGAGCGCGGCGGCGGCCTGACCGGCGGCGGCGTATGCGCGAGCGTGAAAACTCGAAGTCGCTCTGCACGCTTTAGAAGGGAGCGTGGGTGAGGAACGCCATCTAGCAGAGGGCGGGCAGAGGTGTGTGGCGACCAAGTCCTCGACGGGCGGCATGGCTGAGTAGCCTTTCTCGGCGGCTCCGTCCACCGAGCGCAGCGAGGCGGAAATGTCGGAGCGGTTTCTGGCCGAGAGCGGGGCATTCCAGGACTTTGTTAGTTCTGCGTGAAGCTCAGGCAGAAATGGAGCGGCCCGGTTGCACGCGGGGGTCGAACGCCGATGAAAAAAGCTGCCGTCCATCCGGTTCGGGGCCTGCTCGGGTGGAGGAGACCACTCGAGACCGAGGCGTTCGACGGCCTGTGAGAGGAGGCGCATCAGCTCTTCCTCTATCCCGGCGCGGGTCCCCGTCGATTCTCTCGTGGAACCGCGAGACGACCAGTCCTCACTGTCGGAAGCGAGCAGTGAGCAGGAGTCCTTCTCCTCCGCGGCGTCATCGGAGGCAACAGAGCGGCCACTCGGCGGCAACTGTATGTCCGGCAGGGGCGGGGAGGGAGAGCGGGAAGCGGGAGGCGGCGGCGGCGGCCCGCATGTTTCCGCTGGTGGCTCCGGCGGCCTCTGAGAGCGGCGTTTTTTCTTCCGCGGCGAAGAGACAGGCGGCGCGGGAGCAGATTTCACTGCCAGCAGTCGTGCCCGCAGGGACGACAGCGGCAGGCTTTCGCAGAAGTCGCAACCTCCATCCGCGAGGGCGAGTTCTGCATGCTCAAGTCCCAAGCAGAGAGCGCAGATGACGTGGCGGTCTCCGTCCTCGAGACGAGCGCGGCAGGAGCCGCAGGAAAAACGAGGCATCTTGATAAAGACGCTCGTGCTCTTTTAGAAGTATAAGAGAAAAAAGGATACTGTCGTCGGATGGCTTAGCTTGCTGGGCGGCTGAAGGTGGCGAAGACGGCCGGCTTCTTCAGGGTCCGGAGCTCGCTAGTGGTGCCTTCTCGACGGCGACGGCTTTCTCTCAGAACTCAGCAGAAGCGTGAGCTTGCTGAAGATGAAATGAATCAACATATAAGCCTGGGAGAGACTGTTATATACCCCTTGGCCACGCCCACTCTGGCGGGCCATGACGCAATGAGCGCGCGGGCGCCTCTCATTGGAAGCGGGTTCAGTTCCGCTCTCCCATAGGCTTAAGCAGTTCTCTCTGAGCGAACCAATGAGCTGCTAGCTAGCACGCTCTAGGTCTGCAGCAGAGGAACTGCGTTGTGTATGGATACAAATTATAAAATAATTTTTGGCTTCAATATCTCAGCAAAGATGAATCTTTCCCGTAGCGTAAGCTAGCTTACGCAATACGAGAGAACCTCTCGTAAGAGAACGCATTCACACACCCGCATCAAAACATGTGAAGTCACAGAGAAATTTTGCTCATCCGCAAATCAGTATGCGAATTCATCCAATGAGAGTTGCACACTTGTAGAATATTTTCTCACAAATGTCTTGTATATTTATCTGGCACAAACACAAGTACATAACTACAACTGCTTGAATCTCCTGCTGCGAATCTCAAACACTGTTTTTTCGCTTTCAAGTGACAAGTTTCGCGCGCTCTCCCTTTTGCACCAAGTGCACCGTGACATGTGGAGCAAAAGTGAGTTGTGCATCTGTAGAGGCAGTGGGCGGAGTCTACATTAATATTCATGAGTTTCCCGGGCATGCGAGAACTGCTCATTAGTTCACGCGATCGTTTCTCAGCAGGTTTAATGGATTATTTAAAAAAAGGTAAATATAGTTTCAGCGCGAACTTAAACTACAATTGTGTATGGTTTCGTTAAGTTCATAATATTTTTATTAGTTTGCACGTTTTGTGCATTCGTTAATGACTAAATGATCGCTGGCATTCACTTGTGTAGGCCTATATAAAGCACAGCAAACGTCAACTCGTTCATTTCGTTGTGCTTTTCCTTTGTACATTGCAATGCTTTAAACTGTCTTTTGTTATCATTTGTTGAATGTCACTGCAATAATTTTTTTTTTTTTTTTTTTTTTACAAACAAAATATAAATTTACAAAAAAATATCACAAGGTTTAAGGCTCCACTTTTACCGTAAAACCAAAAATTCCAGAACACATGAATGATTACAGCAACACATATTTCCAACAGAAGAGCAGGTAAAATATTCCTATAGGCTACATGAACCATTACCATTTAATTTATTTATTGCTATAAGCTCTTCTGATACCTTACCTTATGAAGTTTTACAACTGTGTCGTCTCTGGCAATAATCTCTGGGAAATAACTCCACAAACATATCAGTGTCCAAATAAATATTTTGCACCTATACTGACGTTTCTCTTTGTCATGTTCTTTCTTTGACCTTGTGTGTTGCTCTGTGTGCCTGGATGATACACAATGATGACCATTGATACAATTGCATGATCTATTTTTATAGAAGACAAAGTCAATTTCCCCACTTCATTAAGCAGCACAACCATTTTCAAATGTGATCATAATCAGAAATGTTTCTTGAGCAGCAAATCAGTATTAGAATGATTTCTGTAGGGTCGTGTGACACTGAAATCTAGAGTAAAATGAGCTCTGCCATCACAATAATTTTTTTAAAACATTAAAATAGAAAACAGTTGATAAACATATTTCACAATATTACTGTTTTTAGATAAATGTAGTCTTGGTACCTTTAGAGGTAGCCTACCTTACCTTAGAACCTAACTAATACCAAACTTTTGAACAGTATATTATTATATCAAAACCAGCACAAGCACACCTTGCAATCAGAACATTAAAAATAACATTTTTACATTATTTTGCCAGTATGTATGTTTGTAAATATCTTTTTTCGAAAATCAAATTGTTGGCTTATTATATTCCATAAAATACTGTTGTTTCAGTATTTTATGAATACTGAAACATTCATAAAATGTCCCCCCCCCCCCCTCCCCTCCCCTCCCCCCCCCTCCCCTCATTTACAGTAACCTAGTTGTATCAAATGTAATTTATCCACTTTTGTCCATGCAATTTTGTTTAATCGAAATTGTATGTAGCCTAATAAAGCAACACATTGATGCTTGAGTTTGGTCTCAAAAGATTTGTCTTATTTAAATGAACAAGAATTTAAGAACAATCACACCAGGATATATTATATATATATATATAGGCCTACTGTATATATTTTTAAAAAGTATTAGCCCACAGATACATTTATGAGGGTTTATTTAATTTATTGCAATCAACAAATGATAACAATTAGTAAAAGCCAGTTTTAAAGCTTCGCAAGGAGCAATTTATACCACGAGTTGAAGTTTGCTGTAGCGTACTTTATACTATACCAGTGGCGTAGGAACCGGGGGGGACGGGGGGGACGTGTCCCCCTCAATATTGGAAAATGCTGCATGTGTCCCATCCAAAAATTAGCCTATACTGCAGGGACAAAAACTGTACATTTTGAACTTTTATTTTAAAAGTGCGACAAAGAAGATATTCGGTTTTGCCAGCAAGTCAAACATTCCCATTTTTGCTATGTTTGAATAATCACCATTCGCCAATCACCAGCTTCATATTCCTCACTCGGAGCATCTGATTGGTAGAGAGAAGTTAACATTACACTAGGAACATATTGACTAAATTACCGGTGCGCACCAGCATTGAACTGGAATAAGACTCGACTTTGTATGAGGTAAATTAGTCTCAGTCAAGCGGTTGAAACTAGTATGCTTTTCAAAATTGAATTATGGATACGAGGCATATGACGATTAAAGATGTTTATTTTATTACATTTTGTTTACTTGCGGCAGTAAGTTTCTCCCGAATTTACCGAGAAGTTAGCATTCCAACGCGTAATGCCGAGTTCTGTCTGTTTACTGAAGTCAGTCATGACCGGTATCGCTATAAAGCTCTGAGTCTCCTGCACAACGCAATGTAGCCCAAATTTGGACATTTCCTTCCTATCAGTAACCAATCGTGAATGTCCAAAGGGGGATTTAAAGCTAATGACAAAATCTCATTGTCTACTGCGGGTTTCTGCTAACGTGATTCGCTCAGACGCATCACGTGGTGTACTCTGCCAATGTTAATTCATTGAGTTACTGCAGTTGTAGGCCTTAATATGCCTGCAATGTTATTAAATAATCAGTTTTCATGAGCTTGAAATAAATATTATATATTATTATTAATAAGGGCCTGAGCATTTATTTTGTTTTTGAGAAAAAAATTTTTTCCAATAGAAATGTATTAAATTCCCCTATTTAAATCTTTAAATGCTGTTTTCTCAAAATTCGTTTTTTTGTCATTCTCCAGTACAAACATCTCCGCCTATGTAGCATCCATGTACACCAAACTTTCCGTTTATACACTTAGCAGTATTCTGAAGATATTTTCTGAGGGATTTGTTAATAAATCATTCCTGGCCTGATTTATGTGACATTTAAATAAAAATTTTTTTTTGAAAATCGCTTTTTTAAGGCTATGCACAGTATGTTTTGAATTCCTAGGTAATGGAAGCATTTATCCTGAAATCCCTCTGAAATTATTGTTTCATCTTGTGTGTAAAAACAAAACAAAACAAAACAACAATTTTGCACCTGGCTTTATCATATGTTCAGATCTATCTACAGAAAATGTATGCAAAATTGAGCATATTTAATGAGGTAATGCATAATTTGCCATGTTGCTGTCTGTCATATCCATCAGGATAAACTGGACTTGTTGGACAAAAAGTCCATTTGCAAGCAATTTATTGCTTTGAATGACAAGAAAAAAAAACATTTTGGCGTTCTAGCCTAGGCAATAGGGCATGCCTAAGGGTAAGGCACCATTTACCTCACCCCCTAAAGAGCAGAACAGGAAGATCTCAAAAGAGTAAGAGAATGACAGACAAATTTTACTATGATACTTTACTATGAGATTGTAGTCTTCAGGATATTTCTATGGAGCTTTGAGGACAAAATGCTGATACCGAGCTAAAGTGGGACACTGTCTGGGGGAAGGAGCATGGGGAGCAGGTTGGGCTCTGGCATTAGAGGAGGATAGTATACTCATCTGTAGACTTAAGCATCAATTTCTACACCTTTACAACACCCACACGATTGATCTAATCTGACAATGTTATTTTTGTTATTATTTATCTATTATTGTTAGCTCCTTGTTACTTATTATATCACATACCTACCTTAGAGACCCTGCCTGTTTCCAAAGCCGTATGTGACTATATTGTATTTTTTATTTTTTTGGGGTTACAAATCAAATATTTGCCTTGTAAAGTGCCACTCTCCTTTCTTTTTTAGGAGGGGCTTGTACACTTTTATGTTTCCCAACTCCAATATTTGTCTAATAATAAACAGAATGGATGATTTATTTGCTGTTTGTGATTCCATACGTTGTACACGTCACCATACTGTATGTTACTATTATGGTGGTGAGATGGACATTGATTCATAGTGGCCAATATGTCCCCCCCAATGTCAAAGTCATTAGGCCAACACGAAGTGAATGCCAGCAATCATTCAGTCAGGGACGAATTAATAAAAACATTATGAACTTAACGAAACCATACACAATTGTAGTTTAAGTTCGCGCTGAAACTATATTTACCTTTTTTGAAATAATCCATTAAATCTGCTGAGAAACCATCGCGTGAACTAATGAGCAGTTCTCGCATGCCCGGGAAACTCATGAATATTAATGTAGGCTCCGCCCACTGCCTCTACAGATGCACAACTCACTTTTGCTCCACATGTCACGGTGCACTTGGTGCAAAAGGGAGAGCGCGCGAAACTTGTCACTTGAAAGCGAAAAAACAGTGTTTGAGATTCGCAGCAGCAGATTCAAGCAGTTGTAGTTATGTACTTGTGTTTGTGCCAGATAAATATACAAGACATTTGTGAGAAAATATTCTACAAGTGTGCAACTCTCATTGGATGAATTCGCATACTGATTTGCGGATGAGCAAAATTTCTCTGTGACTTCACATGTTTTGATGCAGGTGTGTGAATGCGTTTTGCACCATATTCACAGCAGCAACTGTAGCAAAAATGTGAGCGTACGAGTTTCTTAATTTGTGATTTGTAGAATAGGATTTGTGCACCTGCAATGAAGAATTTGAGAAGGTGTAACTGTTGTGTTGTGTTTGTGGAAGATAAAAAAAGTCTACAAGTTTGCAACTCTTAAAACATTTCTCTCTGTGACTTCAATTTTACTGATACACATGTGTGGCTATTCTCTACAACTACAAATTCCACCGTCACAGGCGTTCAGTTGATTTGCACCAAAAATACCTTCATACGGGGAGCTGCTGGCCCGTACTGATCATGAATCACGGATCAACTACGATCCCTAAGGCTTACATCGCAACATCGTGCGATGTGACTATCGTGGATGCGCACATCGCGATATCGATGTTAAAACGACACATTGTGCAGCCCTACATCATTTACTCACCCTCATGTCGTTACAAACCTTAAAAGAATATATTTTGAAGACAGCTGGAAACCAAACATTTTTGGTTCCCATTGACATCCATTTTTTGTCCATTCAATGGAAGCCAATGTGAATCAAAACTCTTTGGTTTCCAAAATTCTTCAAAAATATATTCTTTTATCTTCCACAGAAGAAAGAAAGTCATAGAGGTTTGGAACTACATGAGGGGGAGTAAGTGATGACAGAATTTAAGTGCTCTTCATGGAGACTGACTCCATTATTCGATGTCCAATACTGTCATTTTTTTGTGCGAGAATGTTCTTGACATTCAATAATTTACTTACTGTAGAAATGTGAGTGTTTGAGTGACTTGAGTGACTAGCACACAATGCAGTCTCAAGTGGGCATTTAAAACTAAAAATATCACAGAATAGAGAATATTTATTCTATCCTATTCTTATACACACCAAAACCAGACAAAAAGGTAAATTTTTTCATTATGGTCTCCACCCTGCAATCCCATAGGGTGTCACGATTGTCAGAGAGACAGGAATACTAAACCAGCCTCTAAGCACCCCGAGTAACAACAACAGGCCTATTCATACACACACACACGTCATGTTTTATGAGGAGTTTGCATAGACATAAATGAGTTTTATACTGTACAAACTTTATATTCTACCCCCTCACACTAACCCTACTCTTCACAGAAAACTTTCTGCCTTTTTACATTTTCAAAAAACATCACTTAGTATGATTTACAAGCTGTCTTCCTCATGCAGACCTAAAAATGTTCCGATAAGGACAAGGATTTTGGATATTGTCATCTTTGTGGGGACATTTTGTCCAAATAGCGTAGGGTTTACCTGAACCACACACACACACACACACACACACACACACACATATACATACATACATACATACATACATATATATATATATACATACATACATACGCAAACACGTGTGTATATATATATATATATGCACACACACACACACACACACACACACACACACACACATACATATATATATATATATATATATATATATATATATATACACATCCATACATACGCAAACACGTATATATATATATATATATATATATATATATATATATACACACAAACACACACACATATATATATATATATATATATATACACCACACACACATATATACATATACACACACACACAAGTACTCACACACAAATACACACACCCCACAGAACTACTGTCACATTCATAATAACTCTCATTCATCAAGAGTCAAAATTACCCTAACAAACCTTCATTATTCATTCATAATATAATATAATATAATATAATATAATATAATATAATATAATATAATATAATATAATATAATATAATATAATATATACTTTATCCATAATAATAATAATCCAAATTACGGTTTAGATCTATTCATTTTTGTATGAATAATTTGTTAAAGATGTAGTCAACAAATGAGCAGTTGACAGATTCATATTTTATCAGTTTCATATATTTGTATTATTATTATTATTATTATTATTATTATTATTAAATAATAAAAATGTCTTTATTCAATTATTTAAATTATGAATTCAATAAGATAACTTATTTAAACAATAATAATATTTTAATAAGATGTCAAATTAATTAATATTATATTATGTATATGATTCATTAACTGATCATATTAATTCAAGTAATAATCTACTTCACATGACATGCAAGCTTATAGACTGTCCTGCAACTGAGACTGAGGTCTATATATGGAAATGACCAGTAACTGGCGATCATGCATTGATCTAGCAGCAGAAGCCCGTCTCAAGAATTCACGTCCATGGGAAAGAGCCAGGGTAATTATATATATATATATATATTTAGAGGTGCGGCTGTTATATATAGAACAACGTAGGCTATCTTGTTTTTTTAGAGATCACACCCTGCTGTGTGCGTGCGCAGCTCATCTAATGACATCAAGTCTTTTTCATTTTGGACTCGCTGTCCACAAACATTACGCTTCAAGCATGAGCCTTCTGGATGCAGAGAGGGATGATGTCATTTCCAGCCAATCGTATTTATGCTGCATCACCACCAACCTCCTTATCTGGAGGACGGTTGCTAAGAAACAGCCCAGCAAAGCATCCACCGCATCACCCAGACCCCTGTCGTTGTGTAGTTAGTTACCTCCTGTGATTTGCTATTCCTTGTTGCTGTAATTGATCCAATCAGAACATCTGTCACTGAATCGCAAAACAATCTTCCCAAGCCCCGTTAAATTCAATCTAAAACGGCCAGCTGAGGATTTCCACTGCCAATTATATTGCATTTAACATGTGAATCAAACAAGAGTGCCTGCAAGTTGACATTTTCAGAAGTAAAATAATGATATTTAAAGAGTAACGGTCAGGTTGAGATTAAGCGTATGGCAGTCAGAAGTTGATTAAATTACTACATTTTGTGATTAACTGCTTAACGCATTCACGTAAATACTCAACAGAAAGCTGCGAGTTTAATTTGCAAAGTACTAGGTGTTTGAGAGAAAAGGGTGGGCTGCGAGTTTGACGAGAAAGAGCGAGAACTAAGCGATAAGGTGAGCTCGCACGGACACTGAGATGGAGAGAGAGAGAGTGTGAAAGTGAGAAAGAGCGTGTCGCAGAACACTGCAACATCACCGCCTGTTTTTTCTCTCAACTAAAACCAGACTGTAGTGTACTGAACACACAAAAATCAAGAAAATGAGCTGAAATCAATGTTTGCATGGCATTAATTCAGATTTCGGGTCATTAGATTTGAATTGGCTTTAATTTGAAAATGCTGCTATTAGTTGGCAGCAAAGAGCAACACTAATTCATGTCAAAAAGGTATAAGGTTCACTCATTTAAAGCTTCTGCATTACTCTCTTTGGACTATTAATAACAATGATTGAGTAAGTTATAGCCAACTCGTTAACAATTTACAGAGACGCAATGAGATTTTCCAGTTTTCCTACTATAGGTCCTATTTTGTGGAATTATGCGCTCTCACGCTAATTTGCCCAGTTTAGTAAATCTGGCCCTAAGTGTCTAAACCAAAACTATCGGGGCTTTGTTTGATACCACACATCTCTGTAACTTTAGCAGATCCAATTTCTTCTTACAAGAACATTGGAGAAGTCTGGGAACACAGATTTCCGGCAGACACTTTCCCCACCTAGAAATTGTGTAAAACTAATCAGCCCTTTTGAGAAACCTCTTGCCATTTTTGTGTGGAATTGGTCTGAATCTGAGAATAATAATAATAAGCAGGCTCTAGTCCAGATCTACATAAGTATCCCAGCAGGCAATTTTGCGTTTAAAAGACGTCTAATTGCTGTCCAAACACAGCCCAGGCGTCTAGGCTAAAACAAGGCAAAATTTAATAGACATCCAGACCGTAGCCCAAAAATAGACTAGTCATCAATTAGATAACAAAGAAATGAAATGAGTGAAGAAATGAAACCAAACACCTTGTAATCACTGTTGACTTTGCTTAAATTATGGAATTTCATTCATCTCGCAAGTTCTTTTGGCAAAAACAACATGAAACCAAATTCAAGGTTATTTTAGCTAGAAATGGGTTATTCATAGCTGGACTATATTGGGTCTATAGTTAAACTAGACGGTGAAATGACGGCTATTCTGGGATGGCTGATGGTTACTCACGTTGCGAGTACAGAAGGATCTGGATCTCCAGTAGTGCACAGGTGAAGAGCTGTAACACGTTCTCCAAACCCAGCAGCTCAAACACCTCCTGCATGGGGAAGTCAAAGAGGGGCAGCTCGGATGTGCTGGGTCTCTGACACAACACCGGCCCGTAAACGCCCGAAAACTTCAAGGAACGCCCGGCCGGTGGCAGTGGGACCTCGTAGAGGACGTTGTAGACGTAGCTCTCCAACGGGAGTGGAGGGGGTTGAGGCGAGGTGACGGCCTGGTGCAACTGTTCGAGGACCTTTCTGCAGGCATTGGCGAAAGCCATGGGTGTGATCAGGCAGATGCATTTGGACACGTAGAGTGTGTCCCGGCTGATGTCATATGAGTTGAAACGCTGCAACCGGGACAGGGATGGGGCGGCGTGCAGATGTTGAGGGGTGGGACGGGGGTCTTCGGGACTGCGAGGTGTGGGTGGCGTGTGCAAGATGTCGTACTGTTCTGCATTGTGCATGTGATAGAGTGTTTGCATGGCACTGCAGATCTGTTTGCTGGTCACCTCCTCAAAGAAGGTGAGGGCAAAGCCGTAGGTTCGGGAGCCGTCCTCTCTCGTGATGATGAAGGAGTGGAACTGTGGATTGCGGGTGTCTGTCTGTGTCCGGAAAGACAGGCCTTTTGGCATACAGAGCTGTAGGGGAACAAAAAAAGGTTCTGAGGCTCTACAAATATTAAAAAAAGACCCTTAACTGTTTTTGACCTTCAACAAGCGCCATTAATTTAAGGCATTGCACTCATTTGAATGACCAATTTAGCAGCCAGGCACATTAGGTGCCAGATATGCCCATTTCAAGATTGTCGACAAACTTGCATGGTTTAGTATTACATTTCTGCAATCTCAAATGTTATCATTACATTGTGTTATATCTTATACGGTGCAAGAGGCAGAGCTATAGTCTAAATATAGACGGACAAAAGGGCGTTGTTAGGCATGACACCACTTCAAGTGCCTTCCTGCTGTATGGCCCTGTTTACACCTGGTATTAAGATGTGTTTTAGTCCATCGGATCACAAGTAGACGAGGGAGAAACATTCACGTTTACACCTGGTGTTTTATTCTACCTTGTGATAAAATACACCAAAACACATCTTAATACTAGGTGTAAACAGGGCCTATGACAGGGCAAAGATATAAGAGGGTTTGGAGTGATCCCAAAAAATAATAATCTATTCGGAGGAACCAAATTCAAGGTTATTTTAGCTAGAAATGGGTTACTCATAGCCGGACTATATTGGGTCTATGACAGGGCAAAGATATAAGAGTGTTTGGAGTGATCCCTAAAATAAAAAAAAATTATTAGGAGGAATAAGGAATTGTTAGTCATCTATAAAACAGAAAGCATATTTCACTTGTCCGTGTTATAAATATAAATATTACGAAAGAGTCTTTGAATCATTCACTCAAAAATTGGTTAGCTAAAGAAAAAAAACTCCACAGAAAGTGGCAGAGTCACGCAGTCACTGAGGGAAAGATCGTTAGCGGCGGGTCCTTGTGGTAATTACAGTACATCGGGCAGGAAATCCAAATGTTCGACTATCATCCATAGACCTCCGATATAGCTTATCATTTGAAACATGCAAGTAGTAGCAACTTTAAAGAGAAAATACTCAGCAATGGTGTTGGTTTATGAATTTGCACATAGTTTGTATTAAAGCATATTAAAAACACCACATAGACATATAAACAACATTAAAAGCTTGATTTTCACCACAGGGGGACTTTAAGTAATTAAATTAATATAAACGTGCGATAAGTCGACTAATGGTTTAAATCAGGGGTCGGGAACCTTTTTTGACCAAAGAGCCATTTTTTCATTTTTGGTTAATGCATTTTTCCAAAACAGCCACAGTAAAATAATTATATAATATTATTATTAAAGACGTGCTTTTTTTCAATAAAATTTCAACAGCATTAGGCTAAAAACAAACAAATATTTAGCAAAGTTTCAATATTAGTGAAGGGCTTTCACTGTGAGGTTGAGTTGTCAACTGATGAGCATAAATCCTCTCTGTCTGCATGAGAGAGAGAGAGAGAGAGAGAGAGAGAGAGAGAGAGAGAGAAAGAGAGAAAACACAGTACTTACATTTACTGTGTTTACGTGAATACTCGACTTGCCATTTTTATGTATTTCTGTATTTATTTGGCCGTTTAGGTGCGCAACCGAAGACAAAGGCTATGCTTTTCCGTGTTGCGCTCGGCGCGCGCACACAGCATCCTGCCAGTAATTCCGTTCTCTTTCGCGACTTATCGCGCTTTTAATATTTCTTTTCAATATAAAGCACATCCTGCTCTTTTTTTCATTCCTTCAATTTTTGTTATTAATAAATTAAAACAGAATCTTTAACTGAAATCTGCGTGGATTATCAAAAATACGACCCATTTATCATGTGTCATAAAGGGTTTCAGCGGCAAAAGTGAAAGTATTAAAGTTTACAGCCTTCTTTTACGTTTTTTGCTGCTTTTCGCCATTAGGCCTACCTTAAACAAGCTGCAGCTGCTTGAATCCTAGTGCAGGAGCTGTAGGTTATCACAGAGACACGTTGATTGCTCTGATGACTCGTAACACTCGCGAGCGCGACCAGCACTGAATACGCTCTTTTGCCGGTACAACATGAATATACTTATTATCATAAACGTTTAACTAACTTCGGTAGACTGTGCTACAAGGGAATTTTAACTGGCAGATTTTTCTGCAGAGAGCCGATCTGTATTGATGTGTCTTATTTTTTTGTTTCGCTCGTTTGTTGGTAAAGGGTGAGAGACCTCGCGAGCCACATGATTTTTGCCAAAGAGCCAGGTATGGCTCGCGAGCCATAGGGTCCCGACCGCTGGTTTAAATGAACGACTACTAGTCGACGAGAAAAATCTTTATTTGGGGGCAGTCCGAGATTTCAGCATAGCCGGATTTCTCCAAAACTGGGACTGCTCACAATACTCACCTGAGATAGAATAGAAAGAAAAAGAGACGAAATAGAAATAAGCTTAAAAGTTCTCTTCCAGAACTAGAACTATCACAAACTGGCATTGTATCTGCCGGTGGCCACCCTGCTCTCTAGAAACTGGAGTTAGTTGTTGGAAAAACCCTTATTTCTATAAAACCCATATTGACTTCTATAATTCAATGTTAGGCTGCATAGATTAGGTCAGCCGGAACCGGGAACACTTCCCATAAATCCTGATGTACTCGTTACATCATAAGAAGAATGGCATCTACGCTAATATTAGTCTCTCTGTTTATCCCAAGGTTTACAGCAGTCCGCCAGATCCAAGCCGTATCCAGATCTGATGAAGGACCTGCGTCTGGACACACACACACACACACACACACACACACTCTCACACACACACACACACTCCAGATCTGATGAAGGACCTGCGTCTGGACGCGACGACAACGCAGTCCTGAAGTGGCACTAGTCCCTCCCTGTGAAGGCCTCCTTCCCTTTACCTCTGTACAGATAATCGTTGTCGGGATAATTCCGGTTCGCGTGGCTACGCCGAAGCGATACAATTCTTTATTATATAAATCTTAAGGCCAGACAAGTAGTTTGTTGAGGGTTGGTTTTTTAGGGAAGGACTACATGCCTACTCACATATATTCAAACGCACATACCTATAGAGTGAACTCTTAATATGGATGTGCACGCCATCAGCGTTCTCACAGGTTCGCATTTTTAAAGTTTGCGCCCCCTAAGTTAATAACTACCAATGATCATTGCGATGGAAGTGAATCAATTAAAACTAACTTTAGCTGGAAAATAACTTTATTCTAGAGCTGCTGTAAAGTCGAAACAATCTCTGTCACTTGAATTTCCTATTATCATTGTAAAGCAGCTTTGGAACAATCTACATTGTTAAAAGAGCAATATAAATGAAGATGACTTGACTATTTACTCACCATTCCCACTGCATCCTGGTCAAAAGGGTTCCACTCCACATTGTCGGGATAGTGCGCAAGAACTTTAGATTTAAAAGTTCTCCGCAGTGGACTCTGCTCAAAATTTTCACCTGAGATTCGGACAGAAAGAGAAAAGGAAAAAGACAAAGACAAAGAAAGATAAGCTCTTTTTCAAACACTATCTTCAAACCTTCACGGCAATTCAAGCAAACCAAACCACTGATATACTTATTTCTTCTGGAGGAAGACACTGGTCTAGAACGTTGCGAAAAACAGACATGAAAACAGAAAATCAAACTGAGTCAAAGCCAAAAAAAAGTGCCAGAACAGTTGAAGCAGAAAAGTGTCAGAACACGCATTGGAAAAAACGTGCCTTGAAAATCATTCCAAGTGAAGGAGTTACAGCAGCCCACCAAGCGAAACCTTGGCGAAAGTTCACCAACGCAAAACGTTTGGAGTGCTAATAAGTTTCTGCTCCTGATAGAGGAATAGGAAATGGAGTTGAAGGGGGAAAAGGGCAGGAAAACAGGTGATCCCAAACTACCCCGACCACGAGCCAACTCACACAAGAAACAAACAGCGGTGCTGTGAAAGAAGTGCGTGGAAAGGTTAAAGGTTAGCGGGCACAGGCCGAGCTGTGGTTGATTGTGATACAAACAGGAGCATTGGAGGTTGGGATGAGGGTTACCTTCGTCTGCACTCGCCAACTTTCCTCTGGCGCCATCACTGAATCTAGTAGACTGTATATACTGGCATAAAGCTACACAACAGATAAAACAGTGTAATTAATCACTTACATGAGGAGGGCGAGTGAGTAATACTCACTCGTTACTCATAGAGAACACCATTCATTATGGAGGGCTAGGAGTGCCGCTTAAAAAATAAAATTAGGAAATCAATTTATTAATTTCAAAATAAAGTTTCAGCCATAATTATTTATATCTTGTTTAAATGTTGTTTAAAATCTTTTCATTTAATAAATAAATATACATTTTAAACAATTTTGATTTCATGATAAAAATATTTGTAAAATGTCAAATTAAAACCACATCAAATTAGAAAAGTTTTAAAAAAATAAAATCACATTGTTTCCTTTAGCCGTTTGCGAGTTGAATTTTAAATGTTTTCAGACAACATGCCAAGATGTAATTTGTCTCACTTAATGTCTTGAAACATCCGTTGTGTTTCGCCCGTTGTTGTGGAGATGTTAACTAGTTTTATTATTATGTTTTTAACTGTCACTACAAGAAATACAGAACCTGTCAAAAGTTTGGAAACATCACCATTTATTAATGTTTTTGAAAAAAGTCCCTTACACTCACCAAGGCTGCATATTTGATCAAAGATGCAATAAAAACAGTAATATTGTGAAAACTGATTACAAATTAAGATAACTGTTGTCTATTTTAATATATTTAAAAATGTAATTTATTCCTGTGATCAAAGCTATATTTTCAGCATCATTACTCCAGCCTTTAGTGTCACATGATCCTTCAGAAATCAATATTATCCTATCATATATCAATATATATGCTGATTTGAGCTCAAGACTTTCTTACTATTATCATCAATTTTCAAAACAGTTTTTTTGTGGAAACTGTGACACTTTTTCAGAATTCTTTGATGGATATAATGTTCAATGAATCGGATTTGATTTGCATTTATTAACTGTATTAATTTAAGCATTTAAAACCTTTAGCGTTATAAATCTCTTCACTGTCACTTTTGATCAATTTAATGCATCCTTGATGAATAGAAGTATTAATTTCTGTCTTTTTTTAAATCGGTAACACTTTACAATAAGGTTTGATTTGTTCACATTAGTTAATGTATTAACTGACATGAATTAAACAATGAACAACATTTGTTACTGTTTTTCTTCATCTTTAATGTTATTTAATAAAAAATACAGCTGTTCGTTGTTTGTTCATGTTAGTTCACAGTGCATTAACTAATGTTAACAAATACAACTTTTGATTTTAATAATGTATTAGTAAATGTTGAAATTAACATTAACAAAGATTCATAAATGCTGTAGAAGTGCAGTTTATTATTAGTTCATGTTCAATAATGAAACCTTATTGTAAAGTGTTACCTTTAAAACTTAGCACAAATTTGTTAATGGTATTGTTTTCACACAAAAAAAAATGTTAAGCAGAAAAAACATTAATAATAATAAAAAATAAAAAATAAAGTTTCTTGAGCAGCAAATCATCATATAGAAGGATCAAGTGACACTGATGACTGGAGTAATGATCACCGGAATAAATGACATATTATAAAATATATTACAACAGAAAAACATTTTTTTTTATTGTAATAATAATATTAATAATAATAATAATTCACAATATTACTGTTTTACTGTATTTTTTATTGAATATATGTAGCCCTAGTGTGCATAAAACGCCTTTCAAAAACATTTAAAAAAATTAATGTTTCCAAAGGTTTAACATGTGCTGTAGATAAAGGAGAAAAAAGATTATCTTACAACTTACTTTTTCAAAGTGAAATAACAGATTCCTGCAATTTCATTATGACCTTTAAGAAAAAAAAATGATTGATATCATCAGTTGAGATGTGTTGCGTAATATGTAAAAGTAAAAAATGGTCTAACTTAAAAAACGTCTTGAAACCTTGTTGCATTCTGTCCACTGTTGTGGAGATTCACAGTGTGTTTGAGCTTCTGCTCGCTGTCACACACATTTCACACGGCATGTTGAAACAACGGAGACTGAAGGCAGTGTGTGTGCGCAAGCATGAATGTCACACGGTAAAATCTCTTCAGCTTCCATATCAGGGACATTTTAAGATCTGTTAACTTTCCTTAGACAATAAATACAGCCTTGATGCAACAAGAATAGACGTGTCTCTGAAGGATATTTCCCTGAGGAATGTGTTCAGGGCAAGAACGTGTTTATTTGTCACCGATCTTCAGAGAGAGCGTGTGTTTGAAGAGTTCATAGATGTGTGGCATTTAAAGGATGAGATGCAAATCAGATCCGGTAGTTGCACTGGTCTGGGAATGCGATCACAACAGAAATAAGGTCAGGGATGAGAGGAATTCCTAGTGTTTTCTGGGATGTTTAAACACTGTCCGTGTCAAAGTAAAACGAACCACAATATGAGCATACCCAGCTGGCATTTTAACGTCGAGTCACTGTTGAATCAACGTCAGGTGCCGGTGTTGGATAACCGGTTGAATTTTGTTTAGATTTTGCAAATCAGATTGCAAATTGGATTTTCGAACAACGTTATTTTTCTACTGATATATTTCAACAAAATGTTTAAAAGTCATGGTTGTAAAAATAATGTTGATTTGACGTACAACTCAAATTTTTTTAATATTTCTATGTTGAATCCGTAGTGAGTCAACAACACAACTTCAACTATTTGGTGTTCAATGTTGTTTTAACGTTGAATTAATGTTTTTTCATAAACTGACATTATTTCAACCACATTTAAACGTTTAATGTCAGTCGAATGCCAGCTGGGTATGTTAACACTGATCTGGCATCTTCCACGAGAATCTTGTTTCCATGCAAGGTCTTTTTCTCTTTGCACTTGCCATCATTATAATATCTGTAAAATATTAAATATGAGATTCTGCTGAGAACTGGAATAAAACTAGTAAGAGATATTACAGTATGTATACACTAGAAACCCTTAAGGGAATGTTATAAAACACATGTGAAGCAAACACCAAGGCTGATGTTAAAATCTTTATGTGTGGATGGTCAAATGATTAAATTATTAAACTATTATTTCGTTTTCAACTCTCACTACAAGAAATAGCTAAAGGAAATAAAGGAATTTCTCTTAAAAAAAAATGAAATAACAGATTCTTGCACTTTTTTTATTCATTATGACCTTTAAGAGGAAATTATTGACATCAGTTATTATGAGGATGTTTTTAAGTATCTGTTTTCCCTTCAATACGATGAAGTTCAAAAGACCCAAACAAGACGCTTTCCTGCTTAATGAAGGTTGGGATTTGATGTGACTGCTGTTTGACATGATGTATTGTAAGAATAATTGATGATAGACCATTAATGTATTGAAAATTGAAGTATATTTGAAGTGATAATGTGGCCATCCTGCAAGACAAACTAAAACAGCTTCATAGCTGTGCAATATAGAAATGTAATCACAAATGTATCAAATCAATCAATCAAAATTAAACTTTGGTGTTTTGTAAATGAATGCCATACATTATATGTCATGTAGATCAAACTGAAACCACTGCACTGAATATCTAAAGTAGCAACAACTTTATTTTAAATGCACCAATGGAAAAAATACAAATACGATAGAAAAAGGACGCTGAATTTCGAACCCGTTTATGGACTTAAAATTTGTAGCCTATATATTTTTGGGTAAAAAATTTAGCATAATTATAGGGATAATTCAAGTAGGATGAGAGTCTTTAAATTGTTCTTGCAGAATATCCATTTTGCTCTTTTTTTTTTATGTAAAAATGTACCGGAAATTCTGGATTGAAATATTCTTGCATTAACTGAAACCAATTTAATAAAAAAAAAAACTGTTATTTGTACAGTTTACTACGATTTATCTAAGACACCTTATAAAAACCATGTAAATGACAACCATAAAACATTTCATGTGTTTATCTTCAATATAAAAGCATATCTAAATCAAAATGTTAACCATATGAAGTTCTGTTTCATTGTAGAAATGTATCAAATCTATTTCACTTAACCAAAACAGGAACTGCCAGTATCCATCAATGTCCACGTAAAACTCACAATCACACCAGCATCATTGCACACAGTGGCCCTCATTTATCAAAAGTGCGTACACCAAATTTCCAGCGTACACCTGGCGTACACCCAAAACCACGGTGACTTTGAGATTTATCAATATGGACGTTGGCGTACGGCGCGCTCAAATCCTACGACAGCTCAGGAGGCGGTGTACGCACGTTTTGAGTTAGTGAGGAAATGCGCAGAAAAACAATTCCTAACACCACAAAATGCACTGACAAACTAAAAGATATTATATATTATGACCCACTGTCCATTATGAGCCTGTGCGCTTTACTGACGTTTCAGGGTTTGGCCCGACTCGGTAACGAAAGGCTTTCAATGACCAAAAAATAATTCAGACTGACAAAATAATAAAAAATACATTCTTCTTCTTCTAAATAACAACAAGCGTCATTAATAATACAAATCATAAGAAGAAGAAGAAGAATATTATAAATTGTCATGCAATTATTAATGTGAATGAATGGTACTTCACATCACATCATCATCATCACTATTATACACCCCAATACATGTAACGTGATTCGAAATTGAATGCCAATTCAAAAGTCGTGCTGTAAAATATTGCATTGTGATAGGTCATTTCGGCTCCACGTCGGAGAAGTTGCTCTTCTTTGCCGTCTTCCGTGTGTCCATGGCGTAAAATGAGGGCGTGGGGGAAGCGGAGACTTGAATACATAAGGGCGTGTTATTTTAATGACGATCGTTTTTAGCCGCGGGATTTATCAAGGGCAGGTATTGCGTACACCTGGATTTCAAAGGTACGCACAGCTTCATAAATCAGGCGGTGAGAGGAGTGTAAGCATAATCTTACGCTAACATATAGGCCCATTTCTACGCAAGAATGATAAATGAGGGCCAGTGACTCATCGAAGGACTTATGTTCTTTCTAATAACCTGGACATGATTTCAGAGGCAGTGCCACACGCAGAGGCGGGCAGAGCGGACAAAAGCAATCAGCTCTGATGAATGAATGAAAACCCTTGGTCATGGTTCATCTGCCTTGTTAATTCTCTGCCAGCACCTCACACATGATTTGTTTCAGTCATGGGACTGTCAGCACAAAAGGCCCGAGTTCAAGTGAGGATGAGCTAAACGGCAAGCCATTGAAAACTAAAGGCTCATCATTAGTCAACAGCAAACAAGCTTTAGATATTATGAACTGCAAACAGATCAATAAGGCCGAGGTGAAAAGCACCGGTGATGTAAACAAACTAAATAAACAGCAGCAAGAGCACAAGGGGCCACATTCAAACCCACAATAAACACAAGGGCCCCAAATATAGTATTAATGGTACAGTACACCTTTCCGCTTTCTTTTTCCGTTTTTTTTTTTTTTTTGTATCTATAAACAATCTGCTGCTGACCAGAGTCTGTACCTTACAATTTAATTTTAAAAAATGATTTACAAAAAAAAAAAAAGCGATTAATCTTGGAAATGTTTTCATGAAATGACCCCTGTAAAAAAGCCTTGGTACTTTTACAGAGAGCATCAGAGCCATTCAATGATGTGAAGGGGAAAACACACCGTGGTTTTTGGAAAGGCCAGTGCTTTAGAAAACAAACCAGACCTTATTTCTTACTGCATTTGGGGGAAAGCAGAAAAATGCCAAAGCAACCACATTCAAATAATTGGGTCAACAAACAAGTCATACATTAAAAACACCCACAATGCATTATTGTTTCGCTACTTTTTTCCCATTTTTTCTGTCTGGCCCATAGACATTTTACCTGCCCTACAAATATCCAATAAATATAGTCGGCATGAAACATGGATCATCTTTTCTTCCTGAAGAAAAAAATGTAGGCCGTGACTTTATTCCGTCCATCGGATAATTGGATCAATGTCCTTATTTTGATTATTACGAGGGCACATGAATAAAAAAAAAAATACTGATGTGTCATCAATCAATTATTATAAACAATTAAATATTCCATAAAAAATAAGAACTGTCAATTTCGATTTTATGGTGAATTTACCTATTATTTCCTTCGAAAAATAAAAAATGCTTTTAATTTGCTATAATCGTAGAAGAAAGCTGGACTATAACAGATGCTTTTTGATTTATAGTACACACACAGATTTCATGGTTCTAGGCTAAGAGATGAACTTTATCTTATAAAGTACTTCTGTGCGGTGGCTGAAAGCTTTGGCCAGAGAACAGCCCGAGGCCACGAGCCTGACGTGAATGCATGATGTCTGAGAGCGTGTTAGTGATGCCCACTGAAGACAGGGGAGACGACATTAATACATCTAAACCAGCAGTGACGGGCCCTGAAGTATCAGCAGAAACCGATAGCATGGTTTTAAAGGCATAGAGCTGTGACTAGTCATCATCTAAACAGCTGCAGGAAACGTATTGAAAAGAAACCCCAATAGAGTGCTGCAGGGATGACGTGTTTTCGTAGGCCAAAACCCGGAAACAAGCAAGCATTTTAGTAGTTCAGGTTCCGTCGTCCTTCAACGCTTGCAAAATGGGCTTTCTATAAAACTTGGCTGCCCATTGAGTAGAAAGGCGAAACTTTTTTTAAATCAGTGCTACCTGACTAGAGAAAACAAAGAGAAAAGGCTGCCGTCTTCTCTCTCGCCACATAGGTAGGAAAACTTCAATACCCATAATGCACTGGGGCATGTTGCCATCCAAGGCCACGCCCACCAGCCTGCTATGGATACGCTTACCACAGTCAAATATCTTACTTTAGTAGGGAATACTTATTAGCAAACAAGTTATAATGGTGTCGACTTGTACTGTTCCCGGGTGCAAGAATTTGAAGAGTGAACGTTTAACGGGAGTGAGTTACTTCCGGTTTCCAGTGCAGGATCTAGCGCAATGTAGGCAGCGGCTAAAGGAGGCAGAGAATCGTAAATACGAAGAGAACGTAGTGTAACAGCGCAGCGCTACGTCAGAATGTAGGCTCACTATTAGCCAGCATCACACTCATGATCAGCGTCGCCCAATAGTGAGCCTACGTTCTGACGTAGCGTTACGCTAACTCACTCAGAGGCCCACATAAAAGAAGATGAAAAGTTGAATGAAGTCGTTATTTTTGTTTTTTATGCACACAAAAAGTATTCTCGTCGCTTGATAAACTTAAGGTTGAGCCACTTTAGTCACTTGGACTATTTTACACAATGTTTTTACTAACTTTCTGGGCCGGCAGGTTTCAATTACAATAGAAGCCTATGGAGGAGTGATCCAGCTCTCAGATTTAATCAAAAATATCTTAATTTGTGTTACGAAGAGGAACGAAAGTCTTACGGGGTTGGAACGACATGAGGGAGAGTAATTACTGACAGAGTTTTCATTTTTGGGGTGAACTATCCCTCTGTCAATCCGATTGTACAAGGTTGAGGATACAAAAACGCACAAGTAAGTACATTCTACAATCTGTAGTAGCCTATTCACGAAAGTACAAGTTCAAGATATTTTTTTACGTTTTATTGTATGGCAAAATACATCAGTACTCCCTTGGGATTTTTTAAGGCTTTCACTTGTCTTGAAAAAGGAGGTTGCGAACAAGTGGCTAAATGGGACTACAGAGGTTGTTGGGGACATTAAACATCATCACGCTGAACAGGTAAATCATCTACTCACTAGTCCGCTTTCACAGACTCGGCGTGTTTATAATTATGCCCTTGCTTTTCCAACTCAAACTTTCAGGGAAAATGTTTTAAATAAAGGCTGAAAGAGTTGTCGGAAGCTTATGATAATGTTCAAGTGAAAATCGTTTCGTTCATTTATAGCCTTATTATAGCTCATTTAAGTCGTATTTAGGTTTCAAAATTCATAAAAGTTGTGTTCATTTGTGTAGATAATGAACAAAACGTGTAAGAATCATAAAGTTTTGTCGGTCACAGAGCTTATTTTCTGCAATTATCAAAACTCCAATGGAAAAATCCTATTGGGTTTTTGTCGAGGGAACCAGGGTGATGCGAACTCGGCCTACAGAAATACGTCATCATTGCAGCGCTCCATACTGGGAATTTAAGAACGAGAAATGACAGATTGATTATGAATCACTTGTACGCCTCTGCTAATGAATAATTGGACTGGGGTTGATGTGATGACACAATGTTGATCCTTGCTGCACAATGGCGTCGGGTGGATGAGAGACAGTCACTCTTAGAAACAAAGGTTCAATGGGGATCTATATTTGACTGAATTTTAAAGAACCCTTTATGCCAAAATGTTTCTATATAAAAAGAAATGTCTTAAATAATTGCATAATACTTTCATGTCTAGGTTGTTGTTGTTGTTGTTGTTTTTAAGTGAAAGTATGTTTAAAACTAAACTAAATGATTAAAACGAATCCCTTCAATAGGTTCTATATGTGAAGCGCCTGAAACAAATGAAGAGTGAGTCTACATCTGTGTGAGCAAAGAAAGGGCCACAAAAAGAGCAAATTAATTTTAGAGTAACAGATGGCAGATGACGTTTTCCTGCGAAAATTCGCTGCTGAAACAAACATAACAGCTGAGAGCACCCCACACGTACAGCCTCTTCACCCCCGCATATCTTAATTGTACTCAAATATATGCAATATTCCAAGTTAAATTCACAACTTTGGATAGAAGAACCATAGCTAGTGTTTTCCTTTTTGGTCCCCCTTTATATTAGGCGTCTTTAACTACAATGTACTTGCATAAAAAAAAAAATATAATAATAATTATTAAGTTGAATAAATTACTTATTGTATGATGTTGCATTGCACAATATTTGTGCTGCTATTGAGGTGGGATACGGTTAGGGGGTATGAGTAGGTTTACGGCTGGGTTAAAGAGATAGATCGTAAAACTAATCCATATGTATTGAGCGGTTTAGTACACATTTTCTGAAGAGCCACGATCGCTTTATGTGATGAACAGATTGAATTTAGGCTTAAAGAAAAAGTTTTTTAACACTTATTAGTATAAACTTAGCTAGCTTTAACAAGCTAGTTTGCTAACATGCTAATTTGTTAACATGTTAAAGGAACACGCCGACTTTTTGGGACTTTAGCTTATTCACAGTATCCCCCAGAGTTAGATAAGTCCATACATACATACCGTTTTCATCTCCGTGCGACGCTCTGTCTGACGCACACACCGCTAGCCTAGCTTAGCACAAAGACTGGAAGTAAATGGCTCCCGCTAGCATACTGCTCCAAATAAGTGACAAAATAACGCCAACATTTTCCTATTTATATGTTGTGATTTGTATAGTCACAGTGTGTACAAATAACAAGGTCATATGAGACACAGCCATCTTTTAACCGTATACATACTGGGAACTATATTCTTAGAAGGCGAAGCACTGCTACTTGGGCGGAGTGATTAGCACAACACTGAGCGAACTCTCTGCTTCTCACCACAGGGCTTCTCAGGAGCTGCAAGCAAATCACTCCGAATAAGTTAGGGGCTGTTTACACCTGGCCACTTCATGCTTTTTCTCAGATCGGATAGCTATCTGATTTATCAAAACGATTCCATTTACACCTGGTCACATAAACGTGTTTTTGCAAAACGGATAGAAATCCGATCTTCAACTCCCGCGCGATATGCAGATTTAATGGAGTGCACGTCACCGAAAGCAACAGTTATGAGCTGCATTTTATTGATCATCAGCTAATTTCAAAATCAAAGACGGCAATAAGAGAGAGCGGCAACGGCCCTGGTAAGATCATTTCGTTTCTTTACTTTTAATGAAGATGATTGTGTGTTAAGCGTCTGCGACTTACTTTCACTTTGATTTGCGATAGTTTGCACGTTGGCTTGATGAAGAGATGCTCAGCTGCGGTAATGCGTGTTGCAGTAGCGTCGTCATATCTGACTATAACATGACATATAGCCTATATAACACGCTCTCACACGTTTATTTTTTAGCATTTTTGGGAGGAGTAAAATGTACATATGTGGTTTCAACAACCAGATGCATTTACACTTGTCCAGTTTCGTCTGGAATGCGACCCAGACCTCCTCCTGAAGTGATTTGAGCGATCGGATTTAAATCCGTCTCGAATGCGTTTCGGAGGGCGTTTACACCTGGTCTTTTCACGATCGGATAGCTAAAGTCCCAAAGAGTAGGTGTGTTCCTTTAACAATAGGATGTTATACAGTAGCACTTGCTGTATGAGTGCAGCAATATAAAAGATTTATTTGCTCTCACATCAAGCTGCATGTACCACTTGTCACCATGATGGTAACTATCCTAAAACCAACATTAACAGAAATTCTTCTAAATTAGCATAACAAAACATTAATCACTACTAAATCTCCCACTTAACATTAATCTTGCACAAAAATAACATTATATTACACTTAATTTTAGCATTTACTCTCCATTTCGAGTGCCCTCGGCAAAGCATGCTGGGAAATACACATCCCAGCCGTTTCAGTTAAACTTAAGTTCGTCTAACTCAAAACAATGAAAGAGTTCAGTTAACTTAAAATATATCAGTTCTGCAAACTTGAAGGTAACAGTTCTGCAAATCTTGTTTAGGCTGGGTTGTATGAATTATAAACCTGCGCACATATTTTAAAAAGCACATAACTATAGAATCAATTCTGAATGAGCATGTGAACGCCGTCAGCGTTAATCACAGGTTCGCGTTTAAAAGTCTGATCATTTCGACGGAGGTGAATCAATCAAAATTAACTTTAGCTGGAAATAACATTATTCAAGAACCGCTATAATGCCAAAACAATCTGTTACCTTAAATTATATGTTTATCTCTGTAAAGCTGCTTTGAAACAATCCATTGTTAAAAGCGCTATATAAATGAAGATGACTTGACTTGACTTGACTTGAAAGAAAAAGAAAGTGCTAAATACTCATAAAAGTTCATTTGGCTGAACTAATATTAGTTTAATTTAGGTTTGTCCTACTCAAACCAATTAATTATTTTGAGCGTTAGGGTTTAAAGTTGTGACTAATTTATGTAATTACATGGTGTAGCATGAAACGGCTAAAGCCGGACTGCTTCAAAGCGGCTTTAATTGAGCAGTCACACATCTTTAAACTGTGCGTGCAATATAGAGTTAAGCCAGTTTAGGAATTTACGGTATATTCAAATCACAGAATTTCGTGACTTTACATGCATGCTTAGTTATTGTGTTCTCAATGCAGCTTAAAAATGATTCAATAAAACTGCTCTTAAAAGGTCTTTATCGTGCACATGAGATTAATGACTAATCAAGAGTACGAGGAGCTCAAAGGAGCGCTCTTTAATAGTGATGTCATTGAGAAAGAGCTCAAGACACGGGGTGCATGGGAAACTCCTAGGGGATAGTGTTTAAATCGGTATGTGTGTGAGTGTGTGTCGAGCCCAGCTGCCGTCCTCAGTGTACCGAGGCCTGATGGTGCACCCAGGCTGAGAGCCAGCCAATCAAAATGCTCTGCCAGCAGGGCCTCTCATGCATATGCTAATGAAGCCCTCACCCCGTGCCCCGTCATTGGGAATAAAAGAGGGTTTTGTCACAAACTTTGCAGAATTCTGGCACATGGAACTAGTGCAGTTTTATGCAAAAGCAACACGACAGAGGATGAGAGGGCTAATTTAAAAAAAAAAGTGGACTTTATGTTCTTCACCCCAATTAGGAGTTTTCATTTGATCAGTGATATAACAGAATATATGCTTTTTTTGGTCACGCTTTATATAAGGTGTCTTTACTTGCTATGTACCTGCATCCAAAAACACATTTTTAGATACAATGTACTTTTTCAAAAGGGAAAGAACAAAGAAAAACAGTTAAGTAAAACTATGAGGAAATGTCACCGATACTCACAGCGAGTATTGGTTAGCATTGGTGACGTGTTAGTTACAGAGAGACGTCCGTCAACTCTCTAAACCATCCCAACACTTCAAAAATATGCCACAAAATATGTTTGTCTAAACAATTCACACTGCCATTTAATGTGTGGAGCAAACACATCTGTGCAAACTGCATTCTTCTTGTCATTCTTGCTCTGTTTGGGAATGTGATGCTAATAGCAAAGAAAGAATGGTACAGGAAATGAGAACATGCACACAAAAGTTCACTCAAAGAGGTCATAGACATGAAACCACACAGAAAGGGCTGCTTACAGAACAGCTTTTTTATATACAAGAACAGGATCAGATGCATCCTTTCTGGTACAAGATTTTTAAAAAAATGTTGACGTCTTAAGACCGCAAAAACGGTTTTCTGATGCCACAAATATAACTCAAGATCACAATCAGAGCTTGATCTCTGCGAGTTTCCCAGTAGATGATTGAAATGGGACTAAATGAACACTTATTTTACATAGTGCTTATTTAAACATTTTTTTTGAAATTTGTATCCAATTCAACATGTCCTGCACTGCTTTTCTGAATCTCAAGCGCAAAGGCAAAATAATTATTTTTGCCCAATCTGTGAGCTTGCTGTGACAAAATGACTTTCTATTAGAGCTGTACAATTCTAGATTAAGTGAGAATATTTTTTATTTTTTTTTAAAGGGGTCATGACATGGTTTTTTGTTTTGTTTTATTATGTTCCCTTATGTGCAATTATAGTATTACTATAGTTTTTTGTACAAATTTTTTTTTTTAAAAAGTAGTAATTTATGACCTTTTCCCACACTGTTTCTCCCCCTCTGATTCAAACAGTCTGTTTTGGAGGTGTTTCCCCTTTAAGAGTTCAGTGTTAACACCCATTGTTATGATTGGCTAACGTCAGTGCTGCTTATGCATAAATTATTAACGTTAATCATTTTGTATCACATGTAGGCTACACAATGCTCCGCCACGTGAAACTTCGGTCTTCCGGTCATTTACCATCGTGTCAATTCTCAATTGATTTTGATTCATATGCGCGAGGGAGAGAGAGAGAGAGAGAGAGAGAGAGAGAGAGAGAGAGAGAGAGAGAGAGAGAGAGAGAGAGAGGAGAGAGAGAGAGAGAGAGAGAGAGAGAGAGAGAGAGGGAGAGCAAGAGAGTTTGAAGGCGCGCGCGCGCGGCCGGGGCGCGCTCTCTCTCTCGCTCTCTCGCTCTCTCGCTCTCTCGCTCTCTCGCTCTCTCTCTCTCTCTCTCTCTCTCTCTCTCTCTCTCTCTCTCTCTCTCTCTCTCTCTCTCTCTCTCTCTCTCTCTCTCTCTCTCTCGCTCTCTCTCTGTAACATGCGCCCTGTCACACTCATCTACATCACTCACCGAACAAATAAGGCTTTGGCCCGCTGCATATGCTGCAAATAAACTGCATCCAACTGCTTTCCCTGTCGTCTGGATCGTTCGGCAGCATTTAAACATGTTGTTTGTCCACAGCCAGGAACAACACATCTGCGTGGCGTAAACAGACCCCCTCGCTGCAAGTCAACGCATGCGATGATGTCAAATGAGGCGTAGTTGTCTTGCGCTGGAGGCGGTCATATGCAAACGACTGGTACGTCACTTCGTACCGTGACGTCACTAAGTTCAGAGGATCTAGAACGAGCTGTATTTAGAGCTTGATTAAATAAATGGTTTGTTTATAATGGGGAGGACGTCTTCAGCTATGAAACTTGCAGGAGGTTTTAATGGTACAAAGACCTCTTAAATACCAAAAGATCAAGGCAAATTTGGTTTCTCATGTCATGACCCCTTTAAAATAGAGATCATGACGATTATGAATAGACAACTAACAAAAATAACTGCATTTACTAGAGGTTCTTCTGACACAACGTTAATTGCTGTAGTTTATTTTAAATATATATATAATTTGAATTATTTGTTTTCATCTGTTTGAATAAATGATTCAATGACTCACAAATAAATACTTCAAATGTTTCTTTAGTGGATTAATCAGCGTTTTTAAACGAATCTCCTGAATGAATGATTAAATTACATTTTTAAGTCACTTTTCACCTACTGGTGTAACAATGTTTTTGATACAATCTTTATTTGTTACTTTCGAGTTACTTTCAAAAGGTGATTTACTCTATTCTGATCGCTACCGTAGACATCAGTGTTGATATCAGAACTATAAAAAAAATAATCCCCAGCACATCTGTGATAATTTGAATTATTGTAACACAGAAATAGTGTTTGAAAAGACTGTTTGTGAAGCTGTTTAATACATACACATGAAAACTGCTATCTCTGGATCAGTGCCAACGCAGATCTGAATGTTTGCTGTGTGATCGTACTTGTCAAAGGTTAAATGTCATTAAGGAGTAATTTTGGGGGGGGGGGGGGGGGGTGTTAAATCGTGATTGCGATCTTTTAATGATTAATTGTGCATCTTTAATTGTCCTCGCAGGCTGCACGAAAAAAAAGGGGTGACCAGTGTAGTCTGATTCACAAACAAATGACTCTTATGAGCCAGTTTCTCAGTCAAATGACTCTTTAGACCCTTTCACACAGAGCGTTGACCCCAGAGAATTGCTATAGAATTGCTAGTGCCTTATGTGCGAGTGTTCTAGGGCTGTAGCGATACACTAATCTCACAATACGATACGATACACGATATTCAGCTCACGATACGATATATATCACGATATTCAGCCAACGATATGATTCAATACGATTCGATATAATTCGATACACTTACATCATTTTCTGAAAGATTTAAAGGGGACAGAGTGATTTTGTTGACATCTTGTGAGTGTTCAATTCACTTGGATTGAATTAATTGAACTGAAAACTAAAAACATCAATTACACAATATATGTCTCTGACTGGACAGAGTCTCTACAGCTTGCAAATGCTGGACAAAATGAATCAAAGAGGTGTTGAGAAAATAAGTTGCATTTATTGAAACAGTGCAAACTGTAGCTTACAAGCCTTTGAAAAGTAAATAAAGTGCAGAATTGCCATTAACGATGCAGAGTTAAAAAGTGCAAATAAAGTTTTGAGAAAAAAGGTTTTATAAAAAGATAAACCTCACACATTTCAGCCTTTAAATCATTTTTATAAAAAGAATGAGTTAAAGATAAATTACTGACATTTACAATGCACATGAGCTTATCTTTTATTATTAAAAGTAAAATCCGGTCCGATTTTCCCGTGGCGTCTGTCAATGCTAAGCAACCATGCACTGCGCTCTCAACGACAAATACGTTTTAGTAGCTAATAGATTTCCACCACCGAAAAACGCTTGCGGCAATCTGAAAAGTTGAGGCGTTTTCATCTCGCTGTGCCTGGGAAAAATGAGCGCGTCGCTTCAATTATGAGCGCGCTTACCGCGCGCCTACATTTAAAATAACGAACTTGAGTGCGCAAAAGACACGATACGTGAACGGCCCCTTGACGAGCTAAGTTAAACACGGGGGATTTAAATGGGACTTATGTATCGATACTCGCGGCTTAAAAATCGATACTTTCTTGGGGAAAAAAATATCGATTTATATCGCAGAATCGATAATTCCTCAGTCTTGGAGTGTTCAATGGCAAACACGTCCCGGGATTGATCCCAGGATGGGGGGACCTATTAATATTGCTGGGATCAGTCCTAAAACGTGCCCTATGTGAACTAAAGGCAGGACCAATCTTAGCTTAGTGGAACGGTACACGACGCGTTAGTTTATGACCGAATCAGAAAAACAATTCATGAGTGTGGTTTCTCGAGAGATCATTAGCAAACTTAAGACACTGTGTTACATGTCAAATCCTGATGTCACATGTCTTTCCGGGATGTATGTGTGAACGCACGCAGATTCCAGAAAATCTCACTTGCAGTGTAAATGTACCAAAATCAAACGATCCCGGGACACATTATCGCAGTGTATTTTCCAGAATCTCTTCTAACTCACAAGTTACCAGTCTGATTTAGCTTGACAAATCCTTTATTGAATGAACACACTGAATCCATTGGAGCGTTACTGATCATTATCCGACTTACTTAATGAAATGCAAGTCATCTCGAAATGAAGCAAGTTTTATGTACTTCAGCATCATTGGTGACTGTTCTATGATAACTGAATTAGTTGAAAATACACACTGAGATTTCCTTTCTACCCAATACAAATATGTATTCTGCTTTGTCCTCATTAAAGCACAAATTTAAGGAGGGCAACATATCAGACGTTCACTGAAAAAATTGGTGCTCTTAAACGTTCTTGAGTGCAACAGTGACCCACTTTTTCAACGGTCTAATGGATGTTTTTCCTCACTGCTAAATCAGGCCCGACCGTCTGGCCCAACAGAGAAATGCGAGGAATGACAATGGCTCTTATTTTCTGCATCCTTGCCAAGAGATATGCTAACTCTTCAGCAATGCACAGCATTCCCATCGCCAGTGGGAAGAGCGTATCGGAAAGGGTCACGGGATGCTCACCGGCCTCAAAAGTATATATCAGAATCCATTAGATACAAATGATGGAAAAATACAAGCTAAAATAACGGTTCAACTAAACACAGCGCATTAAAGGGATCATTCAATTTTGTCTGTGTGGAACAAAAAAGATTTAATAGAAACAGACAGTGTTTTTTGTTTATACAATGGAAGTCAGTGGTTTCTAAAACTACTCGGTTATCAACACACTTCAAACTTTTTCTGTGTTCCTCAGAAAAAAAAGAAAGTCAGGAACGGCATGAGGGCGAGTAAATGATGAACTACACCTTTAAGCTGTGGTCATGTGATGCAGCGCAGCCCTTCAGATGTAAACAAGAGCTGAGAAAACAGACTCATGAGGAAGGCATAAGCAGCTTAACGGCACTATGATTTAAATCAACTGAATGTATTTTCTGCATGCTTGAAATTAAAACATTTTGTAAACAATTGACCACAGCAAACAATGCAACTATATGGTGTCCAGAAATACTGCTGACACATCAGCTAATCACACATATAGAGGCAACAAAAACAGGCCTTCCTTCTGCCCTCACTGTATCATGGCAAAAAAATCCAAACAATTTTTTGATTTTTGTACAAAAGAAAGAACACCATGTCCTCATCAGGTGCAACACGATAAGTTTGCAGCAAATTAACTTTATGTAATGAAAAATAAAAAGCATGTGACACTGAAACAGCCAATAAGAACATATTCAATGTTAAATATAGAGGTAAGAGTCAAATATTGTATATAGAAATGCACCGATTACAATTTTCTAGGCCGATCCCGATTCCGATTTTTCCTTGAGTTTGACCTGCCGATACCGATTTTAGCCGATTCCGATTTTATTTTTTCAAACCACTTTACAGCACACACAAATATTTATTTTCTATCTTCTCTGTAATAGAACATTTTGCATAGAACATTTTTTGAACAGATAATCGCTATAAAATAGAACTATATAAATGACTCCTAGTGTGGGAAATTCTCACACATCTAAAGTGCAGTGTTTTGGAAGAACCATTTCCTTTTCACATCCAATATCCAATAAAAAAAAAATTTGATATATTTAGCAAACTAAACTTCTGTATGAAAACAGGTAATGGCAATAAAATAATATATAAATAACAAATAAATTTTCAATAAATATAGCCTTGCAGTATAAAGATATTTATCTCTCTCTCACACACACACACACACACACAGGCCTATTGCAATCACTTGTTGTATATCAATGGCAAGTTATATTTCTCAAGCAGTTCTTCTCTCATCTGACACATGTCCAGCCAAGCTAAACAGAACAAGTGGAGCATGTGCAGGGAAACAATTAAATAATAATAAAAACAAGTTTAAATGGGTAAATTTTCTATAAATATTTTTTAGTCTTCATTTTCTTTCTGACATAGCCTAGCCTACTTCAGTTCTTGTTAAAACACACCAGACATGCAAATTCTTTGCATTTTGGGCACTTTTTGGATGAAATCATATTTATTTTGTCCATCAAAAGTGTGCTTTCACTTAAATTGAGCGCAGCAAAAATAGACTCGGCGCCGAAACCCGCGCTTCACTGTTGCTCCCGCGACGCTCCTGCTCGACGCTCACGCGCTGCTCCGGCTCCCGGTGTGAAACGACCGTAATTCACGAGGTTTCCTACATGTGCGCGTTCCGTGTGCACGTGTGATGCTGATGTTGCGCATGTTAATCATGCGGCGCCCGAGTGCATTTGACCGGCATAAAATCGGATTGTGTCAGACTGACCGGCCGGTCGCCGATCATGGCCGATCACCTGAAAATCGGCCGATTCCGGTCACCAGCCGATCAATCGGTGCATCTCTAATTGTATATAGGTTATAAACTCAAAAAAACAAAACAAAAAATTCAGGATACTGCATTTTAAATATCATTTTGTAAAATCCAAATAAGCTTTACAGATCTTTATTGGAATGGGCAGTTTCTTTTGCAGAGTATATATATATATATATATGACAACCATGACCACACTTACAAATGCATGATAAAGAAAAAAAACTTGACTGACTCGTTTCCTCTATGAAAAGCAAGTAAGCAGTTTCGTTCCCCAGCTAACTAGGCCAGCCCAGACTCAAGAGTGTCACATGTGCTTATGTACTTTTTTACAATAGTGACATGTTGAAACATTTTAAAACAACCAAAAATCTCCTTTTTTCTACACATAAAAACATCAGCGCATCAGCAAACTCTTGCAACAACAATGCGATTGGACGCTGCTTTAGAAACTGGTGTGTGTTTGTATTCCTCAGAGAATCTCAGTGACCTCTCTTTGTCCTGAGGGTCTCGTGTGGGACACACTCCATTGATCGTGCTTTTCCCCAGGGGGAACGTCATGATGGACACCCGTCACTTTCACTGCAGGCTCAGTTCCTCTACAACCATCTCTAAATATTATCATTTATTGCTCATCAATGCATCGACCCTCAACAGACATGAATGATTGCAAGCTTCTCCATGGCTCAGAGTTCCACAATGCATTGCACACATAACCGTACAATCAACAAAATGCACATCAGGTCAGGATAAGGATGGTTCGATGGCCTGGGACCAGTGTGAGAGTGTTTCGGGCCATTTGTCCTATTGGGCCAGAGCAGCTTTATTACTATATGCACAGGCACCTCCCCCTTAATGAGTGGACACGCCCCTTACTGCTAATTGGCTACAAATGTGTTGTGGTGCTCGGTCCAATCCACTTATAAACAGCGTTTCTCAAAAATCGTTTACTGCACCTTGTTTGTGGTTGGTCCATGTGTGTCCTTAATAAAGCTTTGATGATGATGATGATGATGATGATGATGATGATAATCAGTAATAAGAAGGAAATTCAGCAAACAAAATTCAGTGACTGGCTGACAGTTTTTCACCTTTTACATATGATTTAAAACACTAACGGTGCAGTTCACAGGGAGGCACGACTATCACCCCCTGACACCCCCTTATGCAACAAAACATGGAATAAATCACAGAGGGACCTGCATAAATGAAATACCACTTTCACAAAGATCCAAGAAAATTGAAGAGAAAAATGATGTTCTGATTACATCAGTGGAGATCTAGCAAAAAAATGCAATGCAAGATGAGGAAGCCCGAACCACAGGAAATCTGAATCTGCACTCTCGCCCTACAAGTCTTCACGTGCTGGTTGAAAAAGCCTTTTATAAGAGAACATGTTGTAAGTGATTCACTGTAAAACGTATAATATAAATATATAAACGTTAAATATCAGGGGCGTTTCCTCCGAGGAGGAAAGGGAGGCAGTGCCTCCTCATTGGACGAGAAAATGATCCATATCACAAAACTAAAACAATGCAATTATTACAAAACGTGACATTAAAAATTGTATAAATCACTTGTTTTTCTTAAGTAACACTTTCCAACAGCAACACCCGCACAGTAAAGTTAGAGCAGGACGCCGCGTCTCTCTTGCCTCCCCTGAGCCCATTGACTTTTAACAGACCCACTAAATTAATTGAGGGTAATTGATAATGAATGGGGGAAAGTCACATGAGAGGAGGCAATGCCTCCATCGTGCTATGATTGGATGTGATTAGTAATGATTGGATATGATTGGTTCGTGCGATAAATACTGCCTCTTGTTTTCGTGCGCATTCTCGAATCAGTCTACATGAACAAAATGATGCCGTTAAATGGGAAGAGTAATTAAAACGTAAGTAAACCACTCAGCCATTTAAATATCACTGCTTGCTTTATATCACGTCAAAATCAAACTTGAAATGGCCTGAAAACATGATGACTGTGGGGGTTTTAGTGAGCAATCAGCTTGGTGAAATTAAATATAATATCTTTGTGTCTGTGACCAGTGTTTACCGAGTTTGATAACTGATGGAAATAAGTTGACTATTAAAAAGAACAACTGAACATCAGTTCACAAATAAAATATATTGTTTAAATTGTTACTGCCTTTAGTTATTGTTTTGGAATAAAAGTAAAAAAATGCTTAAAAACACAAATACAAAATAGAATTGTATTTTTAATTATTGTGAGTGTGTGTGTGTGTGTGTGTGTGTGTGTGTGTGTGTGTATGTGTGAAAATACTGGAGATGAAGGAATTGATCAGATCCAGATGTTAGGTTGAAAAAGTCTGAACAGATTACATAATAATGCAACCTTGTTTTAATGAATGCTGGAAATAAAAAGAACTGTTTATGAAGAAATAAAAGCTATTGCACAATTTAAGTCAACACAAATATAAATAAACGCAGGACATAAACACTTAAAAAATTCGAAGATATTGTAGAATATAGATTGTATATCATAACACTGATCCTCATTCTTTGTCTTGTAAAACAGAAGTAAACAATGTCAATCTCCGTTTTGGTTTGGTTTATGTTTTATGTTCAAGAATATAGATGGAGGAGCTATTAAGCTTTCACCATTAATACAAAATTAAGTACATTTTTAACAGCTGTCCTTTAAGGATCAATAGTCTCTTCTTTTATAAGGTCAACTAGAACACTCCTAAAGTCCAGTATCTATGCATACAAATAATTATAATACAAATCTCAACTCGTCGACCCAACTGAAAATAACGTTACATTTTTACGTATTTTCAGCTGCTGTAGTCACTATTATTGTGGTTTAACATCACATAACTAACACCTTTAAGCAAATACACCATAAAACCTCACAAATGTGTCGAAATCAGAGCGGTAAAGTGATCTGGTCTTACCGGACAGCTCGTCTGGCTCTAAGCCGCTCTCGGTGTCCAAACCGCAGGTCACGAAATAATCCGCGAAGCGGCAGGAGCTCGAGCTGAATCCGGTGCTCATTTTGAGACGGCTCCAGTTGTGCTCTTCTGTTTATGGGTTTAAAGGAGCGCATAGTACGAGCTCCCTCGATCATTCTGCGCAGACATTGCGGATGAGGATCAAGTCAGGAGAAGCCCCGAGCGCCAGTCGCATTGTGGCCTCCGGTAACGTTACAGCTGTTCTCTCATCGTCCTCCGAGTCCTCAGCGGGCGCGCACTCGCTCGCTCTTGCGCATGCCCACTGCTCTACTCGGGATGACGTTATGCGCTTAAGCATCACCGCGCGTGAAGAGACTGAACGCCGCTGCATCAAACTACTTATCGCTTCTCTGACAGAAAAATAACGTCAACTCACATATTCAGTTATCATCCAGGAACTAACTATGAAGTAATTGCAGTAGCCTACAATTTAAACAATTTGTCGTGATAAATCGTAGCAGCATGGCAATAAATGTTGTTTGATGTTGCCCTCTGGTGCTGGATTTGGAAATCGCGTGCATTTTAAAAACAGGCAATTCTTCATACACTTATGAATGTAAAATGTGTCAAGTTAATTATAAATTTAAAATGAGAAGGGTCTAATTTCAGAGTCACCAAAAAAAATGGCTTACACAGAAGTTTGAAGATAAATACTTTTTAACAAATTTTGAAAAGTCGACACAAAACACTTTGAAATAAGTGATAATTTATATCCCCCCAGATCATTTACTAGGTAGCAACTGTGTATAATTTTAACAGAGACTTCAACAGCTTTAGTAGACAAAAAAAAAAAAACAGAAATCTTCCCATTCTGTAGGCCTATATCTACACTTTTTTCCCCAAAAACAAGCAGGCAGAGAAATCTCTATTTTATGGATTTCATAGTTGCAGAACAACAAAAAAATGTAAACCTCCATCATGATACTCTCAGATCATGACATACATAACAACTTAACATGAATGACATTTCTGATTTTCAAACTGTCACTTACTCGGATGTCCTGGCAGAAATGTGAATGTATGACACTTTTATTATTTATTTATTACTTTTGTAAAACTAAAAAAAAAAGCTTGCTGCTAATGACTGCATTTTCAATGACACCTATTATTTGCTATAAAAACATATTGTACACATGAATGCCAAATAAATAGGTTTATTCTGATTTTAACATTTATAAATTTACATTATAGAACAGAAGTTAAATGGTCTGGGAGGTAGACATTCAAAACATTTCACAAAAACATGTGTTTTGAGTAATAACTGATCAAATATTTGATATACTGTACTGTACAACAAAAATACAAATCATAAATTGCTCAAAAGTGAAGTTAGTAATGATAATCTGTCCAGATGCTTCATTTTAAGGGTGAGCCACTATATATAAACATATACATTTTTTGAAAAGATTGTATGTAATATATAAATGTTTAAAACAACTTTAATAATCATGTCAAATAGTAAATGGGTCTTTATTTAAAGATGGGGTTATAAAAATGAGTGCATACATTTACACTGTGATTCAGTGAAAATAAAGAGGCAAATGTTACTAATGTATTTAATCATCATATAATAAATATATTAGAAGATGGTCAGACATTAATAGATTTTGAAAATACAGGACACAGCAGTACATTTTCCATTTACTCTTGTGTAATACTGTAATCAGTAACCTTAATTTATTGATAAAGACAATTCTGTAAAATATGATGAAGAAATCAGGATGAGAACAATTAAGGAAATTATAAATAGGTGAGAGAGGTTAATATCAACACACTAACCATCATAACAAATACAGTTTGGTGAGACTTTTGCAGAACAACCGCATAACTCACATTTGCTCTCAGTTTGGTACAATGTTACATCAAGAGATGGGAACATTTGGGCATTTAGAAATGATACAAATTAAATGTGGATCAAAGCATGAGATAAATCAAATGAGGTAACAGGGAAATAATATCAGGTATAAGACCGTCCCTCATCGCACCCTTCAACTTAAGAGAAATTTCAGTGCAAACTATGTTCGTTGATTCTCATCCCAACATAAAGTCAGTCAGGAAAAACCTAGAGTATTGAAGGTTTACAGAAAGTACAAACAGCATTGTACATTAGACAAACGTATGACATTTTCGTAAGACTGATTTGTTTTACTGAAAGGCAACTTTAATGGCATAACCCCAATAGAGCAGCCTCGATTAAATAGACATATTCCATAACCAACAGACATATGTTTTTAAATGGTTTTAATATTCCATTTAAACCATTTTACAGTGGCTTGACTTGACTAGGTCCAGGATATACCAACTGTAACAGTTACAAAGCTCCTACATTTCCAGGCTCAGAATGTAATACTTCCCTCAAACCAAAAACTACTTCTTTTAAACAAAGTTCAAAATCAATCATTTGGCATTTTGACCATTTCATCTGAATGTAAAGAGAGAAAAATTGTGTTTGAAACGCTAAAATATGCCTCAAAATGAGAATTCTCTCATCATTTACTCACGCTCGTGTCATCCCTGATGTACAGGAGTTTCTTTCTTCAGATGAACACAAAATTATTTTTTTATGAAAATAATCCATTTCTGTGAGTCCATATAGAGCAAGTGAATGGGTGACGCTTGGTTGATGCAAAAAAAACAAAAAAACATACGACCCCAGTGGATGAATCAATGTCTTCTGAAGCGAAACTATAGGTATGTGGAAGAAAAATACGAATATTTTTAATCTACTGTCATTTGAGCGTTCAAGAGGGACGTTGTGACACTTGACGAAGTGAAACGATGGTCGCACTATTGTTTCACTTCAGATTCACACTCAGATCCACTCGCGTGGATTACTGATCGCTGGGTGTAGTAAGCATTATATGGACTCCTAGAGATGGATTATTTTCCTAAAAATCCTCGTTTGTGTTTATCTGAATTAAAAAAAAACAATTGTGGATGGCATGAGGGCATGAGAGAGTGGATAAACGATCCTTTTAATGGTTCAGTATGTGAGACATCAGGCTATTCGTTCCATTTCTTTTACTTCAAGTAACCTGTTATATTAAGGCAAACCCATCTAAATGCAATCTACAGTCTTGATCTGTAATACTAATGTGGCATCATCCATATTTACGAGTATTTTAGGTCTATACCAAGAGCTAAGCACTACCATCTACAGTCGGCAGCGGTTCACAGGAAGCTGTTAAGAGATCGGGTCCCAACTGCAGTCTAAGCTGGCATAAGAAATAAGATCAGAATTAGAAATTAAATCTGTAAACTCACAAAGCTCACCCTCGAAAAGTCTCTGAAGCATGTAATAACACATTTGAATATTAAATTAGCTGTAAGACCAAAGAAGTAGAAGTTGGCACTTTCCATTTTAGCTCAGCAACTTCAGAGGGAGTGAAAATGTCTCTTCCAGAGCATCACACATTATTCATAACTGTTTTGGAGAAAATATTGAGAAATTTGAAATCCACTGACTGAAGATATTGATGTGGGAAATATTGCTTAACGCTAATGATGATAGTGATGATAGAATTTTTATCCCATGAAAGTCCTGTCCAAACTATGGAAGGCCAGTCCTGACAGCCCATCATATGAAGAAATGAGGGTTTGTCGTTCATGTATAAAGGAAGAGAAGAAAGCAAGGAGAAGTTTAGAGGAGCAGTTTCATTCCTGAGTTGAACCAAGCAGGGGTGGAGATCTCTACTCAAGCTTCTGCTGGAGTTTCTTCTGAAAGCAGACGGGCAGGATGGAGACGACAGCTAAAACCCCCAAGACGATGAGAGAGTTCCAGGACACGGCCTCGCCAGCTGTGGTCAGTTTGTACAGCGTCGTCCCTGCGTTTATCGCCACAAACGACGGAGGCGCCACTCCTGTAGATCAGACAACAGCTATTAGAGGATTCATTTGTCAACTGTGCAAATTTCAGTTAACTCTCTGCTGATCTTCGCTTATTTTAGACTTATTTTTTGTTTTACTTTACCGGAAAGTTAAGAAAATTAGTGACATTTGTGGCACTGGGTATATTTTCATTTTTAAATAGTCACACTTGTATCTTTGCATAGTATAAGCATATTAAATTAATTGAAATATGAGTACAATCTAAAGTAGCCTTTAATAATGTCTAAATATATATCCAAAAGCAAAACATAATAAAAGTAATTAATTATATATATATATATATATATATATATATATATATATATATACACACACATTAAAAAATCTTACCGTTCTAAAAATGTTGGCCACCAATGTATGTATAATATATAAATATATATATATATATATATATATATATATATATATATATATATATACATACAGTGGTGGCCAAAATTTTTAGAACGGTAAGATTTTTTAATGTTTTAAAAAAAGTCTCTTCTGCTCACCAAGGCTTCATTTATTTGATCCAAAATAAGGCAAAAACAGTAATATTATGAAATATGTTTACAATTGAAATAACTGTTTTCTATTTGAATATATTTTAAAATGCAATTTATTTCTGTGTTGGTAAAGCTGAATTTTCAGCATCATTACTCCAGTCTTCAGTGTCACATGATGCTTCAGAAATCATTCTAATATAATTCTAATAAATTCAAAAGAACAGCATTTATCTGAAATGGATAGATTTTGCAACAAACATTAAAAACTTTTAAAATATTAAAAAAATCTTGCCGTTCTAATCATTTTGGCCACCACTATACACACACATATATATATTTCCATATTTCTATGCTCTTGACTTAAGAAAATAAACAGGGTCAATTTTGATTGTATGTTGACTGCAATTTTTGTGTCCAATAAAATTATCTTTAAAATGAGAAATTGGCACTTGACAAACTCATGTGTCTTACATGCAGCAACACCACACAAACTTGTGAGACAGTAGGCCTGTAGCGGAGCGTCGATGACGTCGACGAAATTGTCGACGCTTCTTTATTTATTTATGTATTTATTTTTTTGCACTGTTCCCGGCGGTACAGCTCGCCACACACACGTGGGAGACCGAAACATTGCAGAATCGAGGACAAAACAGGAACCTCTTCACAGAATTCACAACAAAGCCATGCAAAAGTCCCAACAAAAGGAAAAGTCCTAAAAAAAACCCCAGCTTGTACTAAATCATCGAAGGTATGGGAATACTTCAAATTTAGTCCCAAACGTAAAGGTGTCGTTATTTGCACTCTTTGTCAAATGGAGTTGACATCCCAAGTCTCCCGCATATTGATAGCGGCTCCCTGATGCCCGCAAATTAGTTAAAATCTCCCGGAATCTAGAGCCCGTGAGCTCCAAACCGTGTAGCGCGCGGCAGAGAGGGAGAGAGCGAGAGACCTTGCGTGTGTGTACAAATGTGCGTGTGTGCCTTATGAAGCGCATGTAAACCCCACCCCCGTCAACAAAACCGAAAAATCAGTCCGAATGTTTTTTATGAGCACTGAAAACATTAAAATGGGCACCACATCCAAGTGTGATAGGGCTCATTTGAGTAGCCTTCCAAACATTTTACAGTGTAGATACTCTGTAAGAACCGGATCAAAAGGGTTGTGCATTGAATGTGCACTCCTGCAATTTCCATGTTACAAAAAAGAATCGTTCAATTAGTCGTTAGATAAAATAATCGACAGACTAATCGTTCAATTAATAATCGTTTACCCCAGCCCTATGAGACAGTGAATCGTTCTTTGTAAAAGTGATCTCGTTCGAAGATTGATCTTACCGAGAAAGGTGCCCAGGAAGAAGACACCCAGAGGCACATTAATGACCGGTGAGGTGATGTTGATGAACCAGTTCGGAAGGAAAGGAGTTATTCGCAAAAAAATGATGTAATTGATGAGGTGTTCTCTATGCTTGTCCACCTACAATGACATTAAACATCGGCTCAGCATTACGGTCAGTCAATTTACATGCAAAAATGAAAGCTTATGATATGAAAATGTCACCTGTTGTGACCATTTCTGAGCTCTCTCTGTGAGGTACTTGTAGACCATCGGCCTCCCGACTAAATAAGACAACATATAGCAAAAAGATGCTCCAAGGCCTGAACACTGTAAAGCATAAAACACAACATTTTTACATAAAAAATAGTCACTTTTCATACTAGAAGCCAAAGTTTCAAAGTTTGACAGAGAGACCATTTTAAAAGGAATTTGCATACAAACAAGGAACTTACCAGACAGACGAGGAAGAGAGCGAGCGGGAAAGGGTAGAGATAACCAGACAGTATACTGAGGAATATGGAGCCTGGGATGGCAAACGTCTGAAGGCTGAGTAAGGCTTAGTTAAGGCCTTAAATCAATACTGAATAAATACAGAGCAAGCTGAGCCAAATCGGACATACTCTAAGTGATACTGAACTATCTAACCAACATGACTAACAAATACCCCAAGCGATTATTGTGTTACAGTTAACCTGTTAGAAAAGATGTTATGTGGCACACAAACAGTCCCTCGATTCCCAAAAACAAACAAAAAACGAGTGCAATAATGCACTTACAATGGAAGTGTAAAGGAAGTTCTTCGCTTAGAGGGTAAAAAGAAGTTCGAAATAAGTGAGCAGCGGTTTACTCTTAGCGAACATCCCGACACTGCTGAGATGAATATGTAAATATGTGCTGTGTGCTTTCCTCTCAATAACAAAATAAACACAACTAAAATGACAGCGGTGAGAAAACAGCAGTTCAGAAAGCATCGGATCATAGCGATGTGGATGTTTGCACCAGCTCTGCAATTCGACACTTCAGTCATGTCACGTTTATTTATATAGCACTTCATACAATAGATTGCTTTAAAGAGGTCATCGGATGCCCGTTTTCCACAAGTTGGTATGATTATTTAGGGTGTTCATGTAAAGTTTGTAATATACTTTGGTTAAAATTCCTCAATGGTTGTGTAAAACATATTTTTTAATATATCTCAGTGTTTGGCTGAAAGAAGAAAGTCATATACACCTAGGATGGCTTGAGGGCGAGTAAATTAAGGGATCATTTTCATTTTTGGGTGAACTATCCCTTTAAGGGAAAAGACATTTTAGAAAGTTAAAAATGGGAATAATAAGGCTACAAATGTCAACATTCGTTAACTTCAATAGTTAACATGAATTAACGATTACAAATATTTCGAAACAATTTATTAATCTTAGTTAATATTAATTTCACATTTACTAATGAATTATTACCTTACTAATACATTATTAATTTTTTTAATGGACCAGAACCAACAAACAACAGACATTATAAAGATTAATAAATATTGTTAACAATTTGGCTAACACTTTATTTTAGTGTCCTTGTTACAAATTACATAATAATAATAATAATAATAATCTCAAGCCTAACCCTATGGTAAGTACATGTTAATTAATATAACTCTGTACTTAAAAGTATAATTACACTGTAACAAGGACACCTTAAAATAAAGTGCAACCCCAAATTGATTGCTCGTTGTTATTAATGCATTAACTGATGTTATCTAATGGGACCTTGATGTAAAGTATTACCAAAAATGTGTTATTTGAAATGTCCTGTTAAAGGTTAGTCTACTGTTCTGAGTTGTAATCCATTTGAATCAGCATTCAGTCGAAATATTCATACTGGTTCATTCGATTCATTGAAAGATCTGAATTAAATGAACAATTCATTCTCAAAATGGACACCACTACCTGTGGCATTCTTCAGGGAAGTACCAAATTTCGGCTTGTTCTTTTGTCAATAGCATTGACGAACAATCAAAATCAAGATTGCTCATGGCACAAAGGATACAAGATATATGTAGCAAAGTATGCTACAAGCACTTGGGTGTAATATGTGTCCTTGTATTTAGACAGCACTGTGCCCAATGCCTTGGCATCATCCATGTCTTTAGGAATTTTGATTTTTCCTTTCTCGTCTCTGCAAGACATCAGGAAAAGCATCAAACCATATTAAAAAACTCCACCAGTACAGAAAGGTGCAGTCAGAAGGGGAGGCAGACTTACTCGCTCAGCTCTGGGAAATTTCTGAACACTAGATACATGACACAAGCAGAACAGGCAAAGATGGAGACGAGGAGGAGGATTGACATGCGTGCAGAGGCTCCTCCAGGTGACTGGACTCCTTAGAGAATAATTCAAAACACATCATGAATAACCTCTCAAATCATCTGTGCAATGTGTTGCATACATTTGCATCACTTGCTCATGAACCTCAGGGAGATTCAGGCCCGTGAGAGCGATCCTATGCGGTGAGCTAGAGCAGGGGTTTTCAAACTGTGGGTCGCGCAATCACTATATTGGCTGCAGCTGAATTTACGTTTCACGAGTGACGCATACAAACAGGTTGCACGATGAACCAACGTTAAAAAGAAATCGCTATATTTCTTAGAGTGATTTAAAGTTAGATAAATATGATAAATATGTATTGTGTTTCATGAAGCGCGCGCGTGCGACTTGTTGTGATAACAATTTTCACCGTTCATTAAGCAGTTTGGTGTGCATTATTAACGAGAAGAAACTCGTTTACTCCAATCACTGCACTGCATTCTGCATGAGATCGCGTTACACCGGAGAATTCAAATGTCACGAAAGGCTGATTCAGGTCTGGGCTGCGTTTCCCAACTTAGCATCGTGAGCTAAGTTGATTGTAGAGACCTGGTGGCAATGGTTCTACGATCTACTTTGGCATACGATGCTTTTGGGAAACGCATTAATCTCTGTCGTCTGTTCAACACAACGCTGTTGTCTTTCAGAGATATGGTCGTCGTAAGAGTGCGTTGTTTGCGTTCCCTCGCATGTATTTTGATACCTACCAACGCATAAGGAAAATATATATGTAAAAAGCATTTAAAATGTATACACACACAATTCTAGGTTCTGGGCATACTGTTAAATAAAATTATTACCGGTAGTCTATTATTTTTTTTTATATTCTGATTTTTTGTCGTGTCAAACCTTTGGTTAAGATTAAGCTTACTTAATCTTTTTCCTTTCTTTAAATTTGTTTTGCCATGTTTGGGTAAATCAGTTGAGTCAGCAGACAAAAAACTACTCAGTATTCTTCACATTATTTCAACAGCCACTAGGCTACTATTTTAATTCTCAAACTTTTTGATAATGTACCATAAGTTTGTATTGCAATTAAACTTATATGTCAGATGAAAAGGAAAAAAACTGCTCTAAAGAGAACGAACGCCTCCCACTCCACATTCATTCTTTAAAATTATTTTGGTGGCTCTTGAGATAGATTATTCTTGTCTACGTGGGTCCTGGAATGGAAAAGTTTGGGAACCCCTGAGCTAGAGAACAGCCAAAAACCGTGTACGATAATGTGACATCATCTTAAAGGAGCAGTGTGATTATTATCGACACCAAATCGGTTTACAAAAATAACTTTCTGAGGAAAATCTAGGTGGTTTACAGGCTTAAGCCAGAGTAATTGACATATGGAATACATATTAAAGGTAGGGTAGGTAGAAATTTCCCAAAAAACTTTTTTCCAAATTTGTTTATACCGTCTTTATACATCAATGCATAATTAAAATCTAAGTACTCTGGAAAAGAAATTATAAAAATCGAGTGTCTGTAGTGCTCTCAAGGCTGTAATAAACACAGCTCATTATTCCAGTCACTCCCACCCCCTCCCTTCTCGGCTCCTTCCAAAGCCACGCCCCCAAAACACATGAACGCACGCTGCCGAGCGCTCGCTCAGCTGGAGGACGCGTTTACCAGCGCCGAGCGGAGAGGAGCGCCGTGCATGTAGTGACATCATGTCAAAATCACAAGTAATCAAATAACTAACTTTATCATTATGAATATAAACAACTAACATGGCTGTTAGTACTCACTATCAAGCTCGCATATCGATACTGGTAAAGTTTTAAATATATTGAGTTTGATTCGGTAACGAGCTAGTAAAATAGGGCAAAGCTATAAACAGCTTCATTGATACACGTTTTCTGTTATCATCACTTACACTGATGTCGGTGAATTTCGCGTCAGATTCATAACATATACGGTGTTTTGCATGTGAGAGGTTCCACGATGAAAGCCAGGGTTGCCAACTCTCACGCATCTGGCGTGACACTCACGCTTTCAGTATCAATCTCGCGCTCTCACGCACACGCAAGAAATGTCACGCCAAAATCCATTTTTCTCCCCTCTCAATCTGTTAATTTTCTGTTGATGACTAGACCACAGCGTATTAATGACAGGAGAGGAGTTTAAGGCCCACAGCTGTAACATCTGCCTACAGTTCTCACAGCATTATTCTCTGATCGCTGATTCGCTGAAAACCTTGCACCTGATACGTCAGTTGCGTGTGAAAAGTTCAGAGAGAGTTCAGAGCACAGGTTCGGAGTCGGAGCCGACTGATGCACGTTTGAAAGTTTGGATGACAATCAAGGTAAGCAGATAATAAAATGGTGTGCCTTGTCACTAGTGTCGTAGCCTTGCCTTGTCAGTTTGTGTGCCGAAAGTACAGACGTCAACTATAGTTGCAAACGTTGTCTGACGTGCGTTATGTGGGCTAGCTAATTGCTCAATAAAAATATAGGCTCATGGTACAAATTACTTTTTGGCAAATCGGGCAAGTGGCATTTTAAAATTCCCCAAATTATCAAAGGTTGTCCAGATTGTGTTGAGCCTGCCACACTCAAATGCGGATACTAAGCGAATCTGTTCAGTTATTGGCCTAAACAAGACTGACACCACAAACTGTCACTTGATGGCACCCTGTGATGGGAAGTTCGGATCATTTTACTGACTCGCTTGTTCAATCTCATTCATTAAAATAAACGAATCTTTTTTCGAGTCATTTCGTTCATTTAAAGGGCTTTAAATGTTATACTTTCTTTTAACAGCCAAATTCCCCGAACACAGGACATCCACCTACGCAGTCTTTATCATATTCTGAATGAAGAAATCATTATAATGCAGTCAAAAATAATTTACAGGGAACATAATCACGTGACAGACGCAATGAACGGATTGTTCATGAACGGATCGAACCCTGCTTCAGATACAGAGCTCTTGCAGAGGCAGTGAAGCAGGCCAAACTGTGGCGTATATAACAGGCCTAATTTGTGAAACGTCATTGTGGTTTTCTGGGGAGGTGGAGTAACTATTATGTGTCCCATTTGTTTTGAGATTTCTTATTGTTTAGATGTTGTTGTTTTACATGTTTGTTATTTGTTATTTAATCACCTCAATCTTTATTTTTTTATAGTGCAATCAATAAATTAATTGTACATTTTGAAAAAATGTTTCCATTCTATTTTTTGTTGTTGTTCCATAAATCAGGGTTTATACTAAGTAAACAAGGACTGACATTTTTAAAATTAGGGTTACCAAAACATTTCTCCGCGCGCGCACTGAAATTTTACAGTCTCACTCCAGCCAAAGTCCCAAAGTTGGCAACCCTGTGAAAGCACCGTTGGCTCTGATGAGGACTACACTCCCGAGACTTTTTGGTCATAGCCTTTTCGAATACTGTCTTCCTTTTTTTTTACTTGTTTGCCTTCGCTGACTGAGAATTGTGACTGTTCTTTCTCTGCCATAATTGTTATTACTAGCTTGAGCTTCCGTGCCTCTTCAAACGGGTTCGCGCATGTGGGCAGCTCTGTTGCAGCAGGGGGTGGAGCCATGGTAGCAAGGGAGATTGACAGTCGCCCCAGCCAATCACTTCATTCGTCCCGGATGGAATAATGAGCTGTGTTTATTACAGCCTTGAGAGCACTACAGACACTCGACTTATATCATTTATTTTCCAGAGTACTTAGATTTTAATTATGCATTTATATATAAAGACGGTATAACCAAATTTGGAGAAAAATTTTTTTTGGAAATTTCTACCTACCCTACCGTTAAGCATTAATAAAATTAATTTAATATAAGTTATTATCAGGCTGAAGATGTTTTATCACATTTAAATATTGTGCTTTTAATTAAATCTAGCTCTTTTTTTTGTATGTTTGTTTAAAATAACCTGTTATACTATCAAATCATAAATCCAGTATGTTTTATTTGTTGATATTTCTACTAATACTGTTAAAAGTTTTATAAGATAGTCGGTTCACTCCAAGTCATTATGAATCAGGAATGAAAGGTACGATTATCAGTTCAGTTAGAAAAACTCAATTCCTGGTAACACTTTACAATAAGGTGAATTAGTTAACATTAGTTAACTACCTTAGTTAACATGAACTAAGAATGAACAATACTTCTACAGCATTTATTAATCTTAGTTCATATTAATTTCAACATTTACTAATACATTATTAAAATCAAAGGTTGTATTTGTTAACATTACTTAATGCACTGTGAACTAACATGAACAAACGATGAACAGCTGGATTTTTATTAACTAACGTTAACAAAGATGAACTAATAGAGAAACAAATGTATTGATCATTGTTAGTTCATGTTAGTTAATACATTAACTAATGTTAACTAATGAACCTTATTGTAAAGTGTTACCCAATTCCAAAACGAAAAAGAAGAAGAAAATAAATAAAACAATAAAAATAAAAAATAAATCACACACTGCACCTTTATTTCGCCTTGTGACATCACGGGTCACGAGTGATGTTTAAATGTATCAGCCAGTTTAATATATATTGTATCATTAACAAAATTAAAGAATTATCCTATAATATATTACAAATATAGGATTTATTATCCAGTTAAACATATTTGGGAAAGATTTAGGCTGAATATACCCGTGAATTTTGTGGACTGTTGAAATAAACTATTTTACATTTGATTTATCATGTATTTAGATTATTTTGGATGGGAAACCTAATATTAACAGACAACTGGGGTGAATGAAACAAAAATGTGTGTATTTGATGTGCTTTTTTATTTTCCGAATGGCATTTTGGAATGTAATAAACAATACATTGTCCGTTTATTTATTCCATATAAATAAAAAGAAGTGGCTTTTTACAACAACAAAAAAAGATTGTATTATTTTATAAGTGACTTTAAATTATACATAAAACTTTTGGAACAAACCACAAACAAATAAGGCAATGACAAACAAGTCATGTTTCAAAAGCACTGAAATCGATGTAACTTTTTTTCTAGTAGCTAATGTTGGTAAAATAGTGACTATGTAACAACTCTTGTTCTTGTGGCATTTAATAAAAAAAGTTCAGGCTGAACTCTGACTAAACGTACGAGTAATGCAAAGGCAAACACATCATCAGTGTATTACACAATACATTTGGTCTGAGTCACATTTATAGTCCATTTCAGATGAAAGTTTGCTGTATATGGTCTTATTTCTTCCCTAAAGACACACTTTAAGAGAAGAAATAACACAAAATCAAATAATAATCGACAAAACATTTGATCCCTGATCTGAAGAGTTAATTAATTTGATGTTAACGTTAGTCCTCCTAGATATTAAAGCTCCAGCTGTCATATATTCTGGTCGTGTTCAACAACAGTTTCTTAATATAAATATATGCATATATGAACTATTCCGACTCCGAATAATCGAGGAACATTTACATAATAACTGTGTGAGATTGATATCAGGACATCCAGTCCGAATTACCTTTGGGAACTGGTGTTTCGTTGGAGGGCCTCGGTTCCGGCTCGACCAGAGGACTGTTCTCTGTCTCACAGTTTGCTCTCTTCTTGGCCATGACGATCTGTTTCAGCTAAAGAAAATAACGAAGGCAAGTCTCAGATGTTAACTGAGATCATATGTCAATGTAAAAGCTAAAATCTCCTCCTACTTCTCAGGACACCGGTGACCTGTGACAGTTGTCTTCTTCCTCGGTGCTGTTCCGTTCAGATGTCAACGTCATTGTTAGGCCGCTACTGCCATCTAGTGTCAACACTCAACACAAGCGCCTTGGAGTGACACGTAATACCCTTTTACAGTCTATAATACCATGGTAAATACATGGGCTGAATCCGAAAGCGCCCCCTATACCCTAAAATAGGGCATTGTTTGAGGTGACAGCCATTTGTAGTGGTGTCCAAAACCGTAGTGGAAGACAAGACGTAGTGGAAAGTTTTTATCTATCCTGCATCTTGTCTCTCTATTTCTAATAGAGCTATTAAGACCAATAATCAAATTAATTAAAATTGTATATGGAGAAAACGTGTGCACTATATGATTTGATATGATATAAGAGAGCACAGCTTATACAAGATTATGAAAATGGTGGTTTACAAGCCTTTGACTTTAATTGTGTAAATGAAGGTCAGGTGGCTTAAAAAAAATGTAACAAATGAAAATAGTTTCTGGTTTTGCATTCTCAGAGATATATTTAGAAAATTGGGTGGAATTGATTTCCTACTGAGATGTGATTTTACTGTTTCCGGACTGCCAATCAAATGATCTTCCATAACAGACTGTTATATTGGAGGCTATTATATAGGGATGCACCGATACCACTTTTTCCAGAACGAGTCGGATACCGATACTTTCATTTTTGGTACTTGCTGATACCGAGTATCGATACCTGTATTTTCACTGCATTTGTAATTTTTAAATATATTGGGTAGAGAAACCAAAATAATATCAATCATATTAGTTGGCTTAATTTGTTCAGCAAATATATATTTCCTTCAGTTATTTTCATGCTTAATTAAGCCTACTAAAATGCATTGTATGAGCTTCTGTTACTTTCACTGTTCATATTGCTCATATTTAATCTTTCATTTAATAGCACAGTGCATATTTAGAGATGCTTCAGCAGGGCTCAGTGCTGTGGATTGAGTAACCGGTATAGCGCTATAGTGCACCGTATACTTCTTTTTTGTGTGTGTCTGTATGTCAGGAATCTCAGGATACACGGTAATGGACCAGAACTCTGTAGGTTCGCTACAGAGGGCAAGAATGAGGTAAAGCACACTAACACAAAAACCAGACAGACCAGGAAAATTACTTTTACAGAGATGGTTTTCTTTTACTTTAAAGGGAAATTTAAAGCCTTTGTAGTGACTTGATTTATGTTATGATTTAGTGATTGTGGTAAGACAGCAGAGAGAGTGAGATTCCAAACCCAATTTAATCACAAGTATAATCCAAACTCATTGTCCATACCAGGCAGAAGGTCAAGCACATGTAATCAGCCCGAACACACATACAATCCACAAAGTGCAGACAGGAACAAGGAATCCAGGACTCAGGCAGAGATAAACTAAAGGAACACAAGAACTGCTCGCAATGCTTAAGGAGAATGTTAACCAAAAACAAACAAGACTTCATAACGAATGCAAGGCAAAGGGGCACACTTAGGCTCAGGAACAGATCTGCAGACTAGGACTGGCTCAGGAACAGACTTAGGCTCAGGAACAGATCTGCAGACTAGGATTGGCTCAGGGACAGACTTAGGCTCAGGAACAGATCTGCAGACTAGGACTGGCTCAGGAACAGACTTAGGCTCAGGAACAGATCTGCAGACTAGGACTGACTCGGGAACAGACTTAGGCTCAGGAACAGACTTAGGCTCAGGAACAGATCTGCAGACTAGGACTGACTCGGGAACAGACTTAGGCTCAGGAACAGACTTAGGCTCAGGAAAAGATCTGCAGACTAGGACTGACTCGGGAACAGACTTAGGCTCAGGAACAGATCTGCAGACTAGGATTGGCTCAGGGACAGACTTAGGCTCAGGAACAGATCTGCAGACTAGGACTGGCTCAGGAACAGACTTAGGCTCAGGAACAGATCTGCAGACTAGGATTGGCTCAGGGACAGACTTAGGCTCAGGAACAGATCTGCAGACTAGGACTGGCTCAGGAACAGACTTAGGCTCAGGAACAGATCTGCAGACTAGGACTGACTCGGGAACAGACTTAGGCTCAGGAACAGATCTGCAGACTAGGACTGGCTCAACATTCGGAAAGGTAATTTATTATACAATTTCTTAATTTAAATAACTATGGCATGGTGGTGTCATCTGGCGCTAAATTTAAATGTTTAACCGTTTGCGAAGCCATCTCGCCGGTGATTTGCGATGCATTCTGTGAACTTTCTCGTAGCCGTCCGTTTGGAGTGTGCCTCTGAAAAATCTCAGTTTCGAGGGCTATGTAGCCCTACCTCTTCGCCCTACCCCTCGATCTCAACAAGAATTGGGACTCCCTACCCCTAGACGTGAACGCGCAAAATGGAGGGGTCAAGAGGTAGGGGGGAGGGGTGAATTGGGATTGAGCCTTAGGCTCAGGAACAGATCTGCAGACTAGGATTGGCTCAGGAACAGACTTAGGCTCAGGAACAGATCTGCAGACTAGGACTGGCTCAGGAACAGACTTAGGCTCAGGAACAGATCGGCAGACTAGGACTGACTCAGGAACAGACTCAGACTCAGGAACAGATCTGCAGACTAGGACTGGCTCAGGAACAGACTCAGACTCAGGAACAGATCTGCAGACTGGCCCAGGAATAGACCAGCGTCTGCCAATAGTGAGCCTGCGTGTGACGTACAACCTAGAAGCTTTGCGCAGTTTCACTACGTGAAATCTCGAGGCCAACAGAGAAGGAAATGAATAGTTGAATAAAGTCGTTATTTTGGTTTGTTTTTTGCGCACAAAAAGTATTCTCGTCGCTTGATAAACTTAAGATTGAGCCACTGTAGTCACTCGGAATATTTTAACGATGTCATTAATAACTTTTGGGCCGGCCAGTTTCGATCCCTTAAGAAGCCTATGGAGGAGTGATCCAGCTCTCAGACTCAGGAACAGATCTGCAGACTAGGACTGACTCAGGAACAGACTAAGGGTCAGGAACAGATCTGCAGACTAGGACTGGCTCAGGAACAGACTTAGGCTCAGGAAAAGATCTGCAGACTAGGACTGGCTCAGGAACAGACTCAGGAACAGATCTGCAGACTAGGACTGACTCGGGAACAGACTTAGGCTCTGGAACAGATCTACAGACTTGGACTGGCTCAGGAACAGACTCAGGAACAGATCTGCAGACTAGGACTGGCTCAGGAACAGACTCAGGAACAGATCTAGAGACTAGGACTGACTCAGGAACAGACTTAGGCCCAGGAATAGATCTGCAGACTAGGACTAGCTCAGGAACAGACTCAGACTCAGGAACAGATCTGCAGACTAGGATTGGCTCAGGGACAGATTAGGCTCAGGAACAGATCTGGAGACTAGGACTGGCTCAGGAACAGACTTGGGCTCAGGAACAGATCTGCAGACTAGGACTGGCTCAGGAATAGACTCAGACTCAGGAACATATCTGCAGACTAGGACTGACTCAGGAACAGACTTAGGCTCAGGAACAGATCTGCAGACTAGGACTGGCATCACGCATCACACACATGACCAGCGTCTGCCAATAGTGAGCCTGCGTGTGACGTACAACCTAGAAGCTTTGCGCAGTTTCACTACGTGAAATCTCGAGGCCAACAGAGAAGGAAATGAATAGTTGAATAAAGTAGTTATTTTTGTTTGTTTTTTTGCGCACAAAAAGTATTCTCGTCGCTTGATAAACTTAAGATTGAGCCACTGTAGTCACTCGGACTATTTTAACGATGTCATTAATAACTTTTGGGCCGGCCAGTTTCGATCCTTTAAGAAGCCTTTGGAGGAGTGATCCAGCTCTCAGATTTAATCAAAAATATCTTAATTTGTGTCCCGAAGATGAATGAAAGTCTTACGGGGTTGGAACAACATGAGGGTGAGTGATTACTGACAGAATTTTCATTTTGGTTTGAACTATCCCTTTAAGACGTAATTCCGCGTTTACGCGTCAGTTTCAAACATTTTGGCGATAGTGGCCTTCCATACTATCCTTTCGGACTTGTCTCTCAGCTACCTGCTCATAGAGATCAATTAAAGCTCGTTTTGAGAAAACAATTTGGGTTGTAGCTCGTTGTCAACTTTACTATGATTGGAAATAAGTGTAATTTGTGATTTAACACCGTTTAGCTCACGAGTTATTGATCCGGGAAGTTCGAATCTGTGAATGTTGCTAACATACGTTACTGAACTCCTTGAGTTAAAAAATTTGAGTCCAAGTTCAAACATTATCTGCTCCATTGTTAACATACGGAGCTGTCTGAAACACTGCCAGCTGGACATTAAACAGGAAGTGTTTGTCCGAGCTCACAACAAGTTTTGCGAGAGAAGGCAAAAGATTTGAGGGGGAAGGCAGAGTTTCTCGGGGGAACGCAAAAGTTTTGTGAAAGAACGCAAAAAGATTAGAAAATAATTGTTTCTTCCATTCCAAATTTTTTCCACGTCCCTTTAGGGGCTCCGTATAGTGCCCATCTTACAAGTTTATTTTTTAGAAAATTACAGTAAATAGACATTGCCAAAAGAAAATGCATAATAATAACAACCGGTATCAATACTTGAGCATCAATTATAATTGATCATAACTGAGCAGTGAATCAGCATAGCAGAATGATTTCTGAAGGATCATGTGACACTGAAGACTGGAGTAGACATTTTCACACTTTTGACCAAAGCTAATGTTACAGATGCCATATGTGCTACCATGTTTTTGTTTTATTTCCCAGACCCTTACGAAAATTAACCATGGTTTTACTAAATAAACAAAAAAAAAAACATGGTTATTGCAACACTTTTGCGACACTTACCATAGTTTAACTAAATCAATCCGCCAAAAATACATGGTGTCTACAAGTTTACGATAATAAAACCATGGTTATTTTTCGTAAGGGTTACTATTCTTTTAAGTTTTTAAAAAGTCCAATATATTAAGACGTTTCTTAAACGGGTAAGAATAAAACACAATTGCATAACCGAAATTGTTATTGTGTACACACACACAGCTACGGTCACCATGGAAACATTTTTTTTGTATTGTATTAGGTAATTTGGAACACTTTTAGTGAAAGGCAAACGACAAAAACTACAACTCCCTACACGTCCTACTTGTGGAACGGAAATTCGCGGCGCTGATCTATCCGGCCCATCTCGACTGCTCTTCCTTTCGCGCCGGTAGCAGAAGAATTGAGCGTCCATGTGCGCAGAGCCCGCCCGGGACTTCATAGATCACTGAGCCTTCCGAATCCGAGCCAGACCGCGACCTTGTAATGGATCTCAACTCTTTGATCGAGGCCCTTCGGGGCACCATGGACGCAAATTTGCGTGAGGCCGCAGAGAGACAACTCAACGAGGTAAAGTGATCGAGTGATGATGATGATGATGATGGTGGTGGTGCGCCTCGGGCCTTGCGCAGCAGGAATGCTGTAGCCGTCATTTAATTTTAACAAATTGTATTTTTTGAAACCGGTTTTGTTGGCGTATAGCCCTTCAGTAAAATGTAATATGAGTTGATAATGTGTTAAAGGGTCGAAATCATATATTTTTAGCGTTCTGTATCACGCGCTAGCAGCTCGTGTCCGTGTACTACGTCACCGCGATAATGGCTCACGGAAAAGTGATAGTGTTAAACAGACGATACCCCGCTTAGATGTAACATGACTTTGAATAGTTGGTTGGAATGGATAAGGTTGTGTGCGTCGTTGTGTTTTGAGGTCACTTATTAAAGTGTGTGAGCATGTTGAGGCTGTTTATTTGGTGTGCGCGAATGTGCTAGCGCGTGAGATGCTAGGCGCTAAGTTAGTCTCTCACGTGTCAACATGAGGCAGGAGGCTTGTTGTTATTTCGCGCTCTTCATAAAGCCCTTCACCAACTTAACACTCACATTTTCCGTGGTCATATTTAAACCAACACGCGGACACATTACGATTCTTTTTAATGTGTTAAATTGCTATTCTAGCACTGTTTGGGCCCATTACTTTAGCAAACTGCGTCAGTATTTTAAAAGTACTGTGGTACCATGGTACAGTGATGTGTCAGATACTGACATCATGATAATTAGATAAATTTGCAACACTACAACAATGTCTCATTTGTTAACATTAGTTAATGCATTTGCTGACACGAGCAATATATTTCTTGCGGCTTTTATTACTTTATTAATGTTAGGTATCGGTAGTTAAAAAATACAGTTCTTCATGTTAGTTCACACAGCATTTACTGTTAATTGAACAATGCATTAGTAAAAGTTGAAAGTAACTTTAACTAAGAATAATACACGTAGAAACATTGATAATTATAAGTTCATGTTAACTAATATAGTTAACTGCTGATGTTAATAAAAGAAACCTTATTGTAGAGTAAATACAGAGAAAAGAATAGGGAAAATACAGAATATGGATATACATGGTATTTACCACTGTACATGTCCTTAAATCGTAGCTTATTTTTAGGACGGTTATATTGACAATCATAATAGATGGTGTTGCCACCTAAAGCTTTTTTACATAGCCTATGTAATTGTAACTCTTTAACTTATCATTGTTTTTTTACAGGCTTATACCTTGGTTTGGGGGACATATCAATGGTAATACCATATGTTTTGTGCCATGGTACAACTAGTTTTCTTCATACATCATGGTAATGTCATGATATTGTTGTCATATGATTCCATAATTGTGTGAATCAAGGATAGTTTTACTTTCAATAACTAGTGTCGTCTAATACTATCAAAATATGTTGTTGGGGGGCAATTGTCATGTACTATGAAGATTTAAGTCGTGTCATGTGCTCTTGCTTAAAGTAATGTTTCTAATAACCGAGGTAGTGCTTTTGATTTCTGGCCTGTGTATTAGTTTGTCACCAGACATTTTTGGTAGATGTCTACTGGCTAGTATATAATTTTTTTCGCTTGCTTTGCTTCATATGTCAGGATCAAATAGATATGAGGTGGTTAGTCAATTTTTATTGTGTGGTATCTAGGTGCTTGGGTTTGTTTAGTAGGGTTGGGAGACCTGCGAGTCTCTTTAAGCAGTAATCTGTATACAGTAGTAGTTACTTTAGCAACATTAGTAAGACATACCTGAGAGATCAGCACATAGACCTGCCTGGAAGGGATTTTGAAGTCTCTACCAGGGGGCCTCAGGATGACTTAAAAGTGTTTCAAATAGTAAATTAGTATTAATATATAAAAATCTAAGTCTAATATTAATTCCACTGCTAAAAAACACAAGATGGTAACTGAACATTTTCCTCAATTATTTTGGTAGCACATAAGTAGTGGTCGACCGATATTGTTTTTTTGATGGCCGATGCCGATATCTTCAGTAGCACCTCAATGCAGTACATGAGATCCACGGGGAGGAGTCGGATCAAGATCCAAGGGGTGGAGATGGGTAGGATTAGGGTTGGGTTTAGGGATTAGGGGTGTGTTTAGGGATCAGGGGGCGGAGTTGGCTAGGTTTAGGTGTATGTAAGGTGGGAGTAGTTGGATCTGGATCCGACTCCTCCCCGTGGATTTCATGTTCCGCAGTGAGAACCATCTCGATATCTTAGAAAGCAGGTTGGCCGATATTTATATATACTTTATATTTATTTTAATCAATATTTAATAAAAAGGAAAACAAATCCTTAAAATAAACATGCTTATACTTTAGATGGCAACTTCATGAATCTGCAATCCTATTACAGTATTTTTCACAAAGTAATTGTTTAAAAATTACAGCACACAGTGAAAACGATATGAATATGACACAGTGGGCAACTGGATATAGCACAGCCTATTTAAAAATGAAGGATTTAAAGTTTTTCGATCGCGTCTCCTGTGAAGCTGATCTTTTGTTCGCATTCACTCACTTCACACGGACCGACCGTCACTCGCATGTAACACGTTTATGCAGGCTACAAATGCTCACTTCACAAGATATCACAGCTGGATTCGATTAAATCTATTCAGAGATTTGTTTAAATTATGTAGATGCGCATTTGCTGAATGTTGACTGTAAATGATAAAGTATTTTAGCCTGATTGTTTGCCTTTTCTGTTACCAGGGTGTCCGTGGGTCCTTAAAAAGTCTTAAAGTCTTAAATTAGATTTTGAAAATGTATGGCCTTAAAAAGTCTTATTTTTACTTATGAAAGGTCTTAAATTTTCGATGGCAATTTGAGTTAGACATATCTAAATGTTTTCCAAATGAAAACTATCTAATTAGCGTACTTTTTTATTTATTATTCGTTCTTTGTGGATTTGCTCGTTCACGTGACATTGCGCGTCACATTCGCGCCAGCATTACGTCTGTCTCCTGCACGCGGAACAGCAGGAGAGGAGAAGAAAGCTGGTTAATTTCAGTTCAATTGTAAGTTCATTCTTTATGTGCGTAGTGGTGTGTGATGTGTATTGTCTATTATGATATTGTAATCATTGTTTTACTTTAACGTTAACTATGTACGAGGGCGCACTGCGAGCTGACATCGCATTTGTCTCTCATGCTTGCTTTCACTGCGTGATGTATCAGTGCAGTTATAGGTATGTTCACTAATAGACGTATAAAGTTTTTGTATTTTATATATCATATGTATGTCATATGTTGTTATCATACAATATTACATCAGCAAGAGGGCTGTTTTCCCGTGCACAATAGCAAATATGATATTTATTTTATATAACAGTTAAATTAACATTGTTACATTTTATAAACAATATTGTTTTTCCCTTTATTTCGCTGACGAGAATTTCAAAATGAAACCGTAGCAGAGTCTCAATGCAAAAGACAGCGATGATTTCTTGACTGAAATCCGCGTTTTGAAGAAATCATTTTAGAGATTCAATGAACAATCACTTGCAGTTCCTGAATGAATCAGCCGTTTGAACAAATCGGTTGAATGAATGAATGACTCCCTGAGACAGTGACTTGCCGCCGCCTACTGGCGGTTTTAGTTTCACATTTAAACCCTGTAATTAAAATGTTACAATTAGAAATCAGTTAATATTTAAATATTGAATTAAGAATTGAAAGAATTGAATATATCATAGCTTTATTTATGCAATTGTAAATGGAGTATAAATATATTAATGCCAGTTCTGATGCTGCTTCTGTGTCTCCTCTGCACTGCAAAGATGGATTTTGATTTAATGATTTAATTTAACTGGTAACAGTGGTATTGTGTTATTATTCTAATATAATTTAATTTGAATGTTAGAATTTGACATAAAAGGTGATGCATACCTCTAAGTAAAACAAAAAAAAAGTCCATATATGGGTGAAAATGCCCCTGGAACTCAATTTAAGGTTGCAAATATTGCCCTTTAATAAAAAATGTTAATTTCTTTCACTGCTATGAACTGACCACTGCATAGAATATGAAAAATATGAATATCTTCGTGAGTCAGCTGTCAACAACAGGCCTAAACCAGCCATGGTACCAGTACACAAACACAATCAGTAAAATATCATCTAATTATCATCAACAAAACTTTGAAAATATTGAGACATATTTTTTTCAATATTGCGCACCCCTAATGTAAGGTATTAATTTTGATTTCTTCAGGTCTTAAAAAGCCTTAAATTTGACTTTAAAAAGTGTGCAGATACCCTGTATTTTAATAACACGGTTTTGGCGGTTATAGAGTTCTAATGACGGTGTTCAACTATAACCGTCGGTCTCACGGTTATATAATAACCGTCACACTCCTATATATTATGAATGTAGACAATGTATTAAATGACTAATGGAATATAATTACAGTATTTAATAATGTATTTAACTGTTAGGCTACTGTTTTTCATACAAATACCATAGAAACCAGACAGAGTGAGTCATTAAACCGTTCATTCAACAAACACATTCAAAAAAGCTGATGCATTAAAAGAGATGTAATGAAACAAGGTGTTAATTATTTTTAACTTTGAGTTCCACTTTTCAAGGCTCATCTGAGCAGCAATGCGTCGCATGGGTAACGCTGAAGCTGATGCTTCACTTAAATTAGAGACCAATATGGCATTGATTCAATGCGTGACTTGCTGATTTTATTTCCCCGCGGCTTCCTCGCGCTGTGGGAAGCTGACCAGCGCTGCTGCTGACATGTACATGTGGTAACGTGTAACGGTCTCCTTAAAACAGTGTTATGACATGGTTGAGTAACTACATGTAACGTGTAACAAGGACACCTGTAAAATAGTGTTACCTTTTATTTAGTTAGTCTTAGTTGGTTAGTGCTGGGCGGTATGATAAAAATCTGCATCTCAGTGTTTTCTTTTTCTTTGTATGCTTCTGGGTATGAGACCGTAATATCATTGTTTTGTTTTTATTCAGCTATTATTGTCTATTTTGGCATTACATCACTTACCCAGCCGCGTTGCTTTTGATCCTAAAATACATTCCCAAAAGTCTTTCTAGATAACAAAACGTTTTCTTAAGGCTTTTACATGAATTCTTTTGACAAAGTACATTTGATTACGGGAATAAGTTAATAGTTAGCATGGTCGTTTGGGAATTATTGCATATTAAGGATTGATGCCTGCTGCGGTCTCCTGTGACAGTCCCTGTCTGCGCTGGCCCGGCTCCAGGCGGCCCATGTGGACGACAGGCTTGGATTCCTGTGAGCTGAGGCTTTAGTGTTCGGGTGAGAACGCTGTCATGGCATTTCAGCCTGCATCCTTTTATTCTGCGCTTGTCACGATAGAATCACCACAGGACATGTTAATCTCAGGACGCTCTGTTTTTGAAAGACCATATTCAAAGGAGGGAAAACACTTTGAGATGACCATAAATGGTGGCGCTTCATAAATTGTAGTCAAGCTGGCTAGATGTCAGTGGCTCTTTCCACATAAATCTTAACTGACTGGTGCGTTTGCCGTTTTGTAGCTCCTATGGTGTTCAGTGCGAGAGGCCAGAAGTGGATGTGGTGTTTGTTTGGAAATGAACTTGCAAGGAGTTCTCTGAAATGCTGTTTCAGTTCATCAATGCAGCAATACAGGCCTGTTTGTAAACATCTACACTGGCAGTTATTATAAAACTCTGATTCATGACGCATGCTGAAGAAGCATAACTGCAACTTTGCGCTTTGCACTGACAGCATTTCTGTGGCGTGACCAAACCGCAGCTGTATTTGGAAAATAGAGATTTCGCACTTTCCATACTGAATATTTCCTTGAATAACAGCCATAAATGAATAAAAAACAGTTACTAGGGTCAGTTGGGAATTATCGTTAATTGTCATGCAACCTGAATCGCTTTTACACCTGAATGGTTTTCATAAAATGACAAAAAGCACTCGATAAAATTACTTAAATTGAAACTAAAAATGAAAGCTAATAAAACCATAATAACGCCGATCTACACAGAACTGTAGCTTAACTCATCTAGATTCAGTCAGGTGTGTTTTGGGAAGTGCATTTATTACATGTTTGATTGTTTTCCTCTCCGCAGGGCCATAGCCAGATGAACTTTGTGTCTACACTACTGCGGGTGACCATGTCGGACCAGTTGGATTTGCCTATAAGGCAAGCAGGTACGGTTACGACTCTTCATGACTTACATCCTCGACACTAACCAGTGTTACTCCCAATGCTGCTGTCATACTATTCAAGATGAACTGCACACTCACACCTCCTCCTCGCTGTCACTCCATGACACTCCCTGTTTCTGCTTTAGTATCAGATGTCATATGTTGACACAGAGCTGAGACATTCTGTCACTGTGTGTTTGAATAACACGCATACAGCCTGCATACGTTTTTCATTGAAGTCAGGGGTGCATTTTTAATCTTGGAAATTCCTGTTGTTTCAGGAATAAACATTAAGAATAAATTTGTCACATCATCCCACTACTTTTCAGATGCTTCTGTGTGTATCCAGGGCCATTGAAATGAATGGGTTTCGCCCGCATGCCGCGTCCTGTTGTAACAGCATGTGAAAAAAAATACAAAGTTTGCTAGGCCAAAAAGACCGTTAATCGCGCGATAAAAAAATTGACGCTGTTAAAATGGGTTTGCGTTAACGCCGTTAATAACGCGTTTAACTGACAACCCTAATATATATGGGTTTTTTTTTTTTTTTTTTTTTTGCAGTGGCCAAGTGATGAAACCGGTGTTGCGACTGAACACCGTGTAACACGGGTAACACCGACTACCGTAGCAAGCCTAGTTCAAAGGAGTCATTAGTTTGCGAATTGGACGTGTCATTATCGGATGTGTGATTATCCCGGCAGCTAGGACATCCCACAAGATTTGTCAACACAGAAAACATTTAATCACTGGATAGGTTTTTTCGTTTATTTAAAGTGTGGTTAATGTCAGCTGAATGTGCGGAACGCTTTTCAGAGAAGACATGGTATTTTAGCACAATTCACACCCAGCGGTAATTCAGGGAAAAAATGCATCGGAATGCTCCACATGAAACTTTGGTCTTCCGACCTTTTACCATCGTCTCGATTTATTTTGATTAATATGTGCCAGGGAGAGAAAGCAAGATAGCGCTTGGGAGACGGTGAAGCCTTCTTTATACTTTCGCCTGGCTCCGAAGAGAAAGAGCGCGCGCGCGACCGGGGCTCTCTCTCTCTGCTCGTTCTTCAGCTGCGCCCTGTCACACACAGCAGTTCGTCTACATTACTCACCGATCAAATAAGACTATGGTGGGACAAAAATTCGCTTTGGAGCTGGAGCGATTAAGAGGACAGTTAACGAGTTAACATCGAGTGCATACAATATCGATGGTTCATAAAAATTAGAACCGGTTCTCGAGTGGAACTGGTTTTCGATTCCCATCCCGCAAAAACAACAGCTCCGTCATGTCCGTAGCCATTATGCCAGATATTTTATAACGTTGCAAAATGCAATTGTAATAAACATTTTATTACTTTACTATTTTGGTGTGAACGTTCACCCGCCAGTGGGGCGGATAGCCTTTTGAGATTTACTCGCCAAACGTAAAATTTACCCGCATTTGATGCTTGACGGGTGTTAATTTCGGACCCTGTGTGTATCTATATATATATATAATATACACATACACACACTCATATACACTACGTGGCTGTTGAATGCTTGATTTTGATTGGTTGACGAATGCTCTAAGGTGTGCAATTATTTTCATTGAAACGCACGGCTAAAGTAGTTCAAGACAGGTCTTGACCGCATCAGTTTCATATCGCTTCTCCAAATGATTTCAGTTATTTCAATGGTCTGTACAGACTGCGACCAAAAAAAGAACCAAAACCCACAACAACACTGACCAAGCAAATAAATAGTTTTATTTTTAAAGCACACATCTATTTCTCCCACTCAAACGTGCACACACGTACAGTACGGACACTCACTCGTAGTGCTGCTCTGATTTTGTCAGTAAAATAGTTCAGCAACTTAAAAAGCCACATGGCGTTTTCACTAGCGTGGTGCAGATAAATGTAGTTTTGCTATTAGTAGACGCTGGTGCCGAACACTGTTGAGACGCACAGACTGAGCTAATCCACGCACACTTTATCTATCTATCTCTATCTCTCTCTCTCTCTCTCTCTCTCTCTCTCTCTCTCTCTCTCTCTCTCTCTCCATCAGAACTCGCGCTGAACAAAAACTCTGCAGTGTTAAGCATACTCTGACTAACTTAAACATACTTAACTAACTTAAAAATAAGTACCACCTGACACTATTTGTCAGTCCAGTGCTCACATGCCCAATGGCAGATCACAGCGTGGATTCGAGAGAGAGGCATGAGAAGAGCTGCTGATTCAGCAGCTGCGGGCAGGATTACTCTCTTCCGGCTTCATGAACCCGTCTGTAATCGCTCTGCTGTTTGATTGTCTCCGGTCTAATTCATCCTCACTGTCAGCTAATTCTGGTTATATATTCAGCACTCACGCTGGCATCTTTGTGTGCTTTAACCGTCCACAGACTGTATTACACATATATGGTCTGGCTGCCCGTGAGTAGTCATGTTTTTAAACTGCTGATGCTGAGTAAAGGCCTCAATGAAAGCCCTTTTTTTTTTTTTTTTTTTTTTTTCTATTTTTTCCCCAAAGTTTAAGTACATGAGCGTTTTTGAGTGAAGCTGTGAATAGAATTAAATCTGTTTCTGGTGAGGCCTCAAGTACACCTGCTGGGATTTTTCAACGGATGCACAGCTGCATTGAGTTCCTGACATAGCTCAGGCTTTCTTGACATCACGTGGGCATTCAAGCATGTTAACCTCAGCCTTTCTTTGTGTAAAACTAGGCTAGGTTTCAAGGCCAACAGGTTTTCTAATATATATTCAGAAGGGTGTGCTTTATAATGCCACTTATACTATATGTGTTTTGCAGAAATCCAGTCATTTCAGTAGCAATCCACGTGTTTGAGAGATTTTTGTGAGGGAAATGCATTTCCCCACTCAGATTTCGCAATGGGTTGTTAAAGCGAATTGCCACTGACCAACAGAAAGAATTTGACAGCGACTTCTGTGTGAGTTGCGCTTCATACATTGGCAATATTTGGTGGGCAAAAAGGTCTATTGTCAAAGCAGCAGAGTTTCTCTAACATGACCATGTTTATACTTATTTTCCAATCAAAGCATAAGGTTTGAGACTGAAGTGGCCGCAGGAATTTACAAAAATAGGATCACTTTTAAAATTCTTTGCAAAGAAAATGGATCGAAAAATGTGTTTTTCCTTTATAAAAAGTTTGGAGACATTTATAAGCTCTTTTAAAATGATGAGGGAGATAAAATATGCACTCTCAGAACCATCTACAACATATTACAACATAAACACTATAAAGTATACAGTCATAATTCATCAACAGTAGATCACAAGCAATCGTTTGTGCAGTATTCCCTGGTGGCGAGCTGATCTACAGTGCTGTGTTTAGACTTGAATCCGCAGCGCTGCTTTATTTAATAAAACCATAGCCTTTTGATGTTTAATAATCACCTTAGGCTGTATCGTGATTCAATCCCATATTTAAGACCTTTTAAAAGGACAATTACTTTTTAAGACATTAAGGCTTGGTTTCACAGACAGATCTTAGACTAAGCCAGAATTAGGCCTTAGTTCAATCAGGGCTTTAAAGTATCTTTATATAAACTTGAGACAAAACAATGGCACAGACAAATTTTAAGATATGTCAGTGCAAGTTGCTTTCAGTTAAAACTGCTCAAACGTGCATTTGAGTCTGGGACTTGGCTTAAGCTTTGTCTGTGAGACCAGGGGTAAATTTCATAATTTGAGGAGTTATTATTATTTATTTTTTTGCACACATTCCTAAATGCATTTTACAAATGCGACAAAACAAAAAGAGAGCTCTAGGCCTGCTGTCTCTGACCTCTGTCGTTGTCATTCAGGTGTGATCTACCTGAAGAACATGGTGACACAGTACTGGAGTGAAGGAGATAGTGCAAACACTGAAACGCCTACCAGTAACATCCCTGAAGAGGACAGGCAGTTCATTCGAGACAACATAGTGGAGGCCATCATCCAGTCCCCAGAGCGCATCCGGTAACACACAGCTACATGTACACGGGAGGGGGAGGGAGTGTTGAATCTTTTCTTCTCTAACCTTTTTTTTTCTCACTTTCAAAGAGTGCAACTCACAACTTGCATTCACCACATGATCAAGCACGACTACCCCAGTAGATGGACGGCTATCGTGGACAAGATCGGCTTCTACCTGCAGTCTGACAACAGTGCTTACTGGCTGGGCATCCTCCTGTGCCTCTACCAGCTGGTGAAGAATTACGAGTAAGAGAGGCATGAACACCAGGCTTTGGCACTGAGTGTCTGATTTGAAATTGTACAGTTGCTCCACTTGTATTTGTTAGTGCATTCAGTTTCTGTTATATCTACATTGGTTGCTGTAGTCGTCAACAGGATGACTGTTCTACAAATTGGTACATTTAGCCCTCTTATGGCTTGCTGCCGAGGTGCATGAAACATTCAATGATCAACAAAATGTTGAGGATTATCAAAAATGATGTCAAGTCTACAACACAAAAGAGCGTTTACAATTTACAAATTATGAGATTGTCACATTGTGGTTTTCTGTTTTAACCAAAATATTGACACCTGAATAAGCTAATACCGCATGCATCAGCTGTTCTGTCAATTCAAGTCTTCTAAATGGTTTTAGCCTAAACTGTTTTAGCATTTTCCTGATAAAATAAGTTAAGGCATTTACATGATAGTTTACATACACTTTATACTTTGGAAAGAAATAGCTGCGTTCATGCGACTATGGTGATTTAATTATCTGTTTTAGGGCTTTGCTGTACATTTGTGTGCTTTGTTCATTAAATAATTGTCACAAGTTATTGATAAAGTGAATCCTTTGCAATGTACGATTAACACCGTTAAATATAAATTAATTTTATTCTATAAATAACTGAAACTATCCCAACAAACTTGTAGCTGTACTAATTTTTGTATTTAGTATTTATTGTAGCTGTATTTAAATTGCGTGACTGTTTTTTTTTTTTTTTTTTAGACAATATCCAGATAAACAAATCAGATTTCGAACCACATTAGATTCATTTTAGTTTATTTATGTTTCTTAATACTTTAAACAACTGAACTAAATTGACTGGTATACCAAATAAAAGGATTTGAGCAGTCGGTGTGAGCTAACGGCACTACCACCAGTTGTCCTGATGCAAGTCTGTATTTTTTCTTTTTTGTAAGGTATAAGAAGCCTGAGGAGCGCCAGCCGCTGGTCGCTGCCATGCAGATCTTCATGCCAATGCTGAAGGACCGGTTCATACAGTTGCTGCCGGACCCCTCCGGCGAGTCTGCGCTCGTTCAGAAGCAGATCTTTAAGATCCTTTATGCTCTCTTCCAGGTACTGCCGGCATTTCTGTAATAAAGGAGATCACAGCTTATCCAGAAAGAAGCTTTTGTAGTTTGGGTCTGGGATTAATTGATTGGTGTTTTTACAGTACAACCTCCCTCTGGAGTTGATCAATCGCCAGATTCTCACTGAGTGGATGGAGATCCTGAAGACCGTCGTGGACAGAGATGTTCCTCCAGTAAGGATGTGCTTCTGGTTATCATAATTGGTCATTTTTGCTAGTGACGTACCGCAGTTTCGGTTTGTTTACAAATGAATGTAGATGTATTGAGATGAGATGTATTGTAACAAATTAATTTTCAGTTTTGTTCTAAACCGTTTTGGAGGCTGTGTTTAATTAGCGCCTCTCCAATGGTGCATTTGTGGCATCTATTTTGTGCACACATCGTGGATAAGCTAGAATCAACTGTGTATTGATTTTTTTTTTACTTTTATTCGATTTTCATTTTAATGAACGGACATCTTCGAGATTTTCAGTTGATGCCTGAACAAAAACTTCACTAAACATAATTTGTAGCGGGCATGGCATCCAATAGTTGCAATACGTTTTTTGTTATTACTGTTATCAAAAATTCGAAAACAGTGACGTCAAGCGCATGCGTATTACGCGTTCAGTCTGTAGGCGCGTAGTGCGTCTTTACAATGTAACATCGCCACCCACTGGCCTGGCATTCATAATACAGAGTTTTCAAAACGATCCCCTCTCACGATCATTTTGACCGTTGTCGTCTGTCCACGAAAAACTACTGTTTTTTTTGCTGCGTTCCAGGCAGGTTTTTGAGCACGTAAATCACGACTTCAAAACACGTCTCGCGACCTTGTAGCGTTCCAGGCCAGTCACGCCAAACTACCTGAGCGCAAGGATTTGTGGTATAGATGTAAACAAACCATTGATTTTTTTGTATGGTTTCGCGGGCTATGTGACGTCAGAGCTCGTAGCTGGGAGTACATCGATCTAGTACGAGTTCACGGGTGGGAAGTCACGGGTTTGACTGCCGTCCCAGTGCACTTTCACGGGTAAGGTTGGAAAAACACGGGTTACGCATACCTGCAAACTAGTCACTTTTCGGCGAAAATCTCCGTTTTGAATAAAAATATGTCATTTATGGGAATCGTGTAGATCCGATGAGTTTTTTTTTCGGGTGGTGGGGGGGTTAAACTTCGGTAAACTTCACAATAATAATTGGGAATGTGCTATATTGGACTGGAGTGAGGGCATAGACGTCTTTCGAGCTATTGTGATCTCTTTGGCGCTCTGATGAGTCACTCAGATCGCTGTGAATCAATCACCTGTTCCGGTTTACAGCTCGACAAAAATCATGAATGAACTCAGGGCTCGACAACGCTTGTCCGGGACAAGTGAAAGATAATTTTACTTGCCCGACCGGACAAGTTACTTAAGTTTAGTGACAAAAAATAACCAGGGAAGCATCGAAACGTGATTTTATTACATTCAATGTAAACAGCGATTGATAATGGGTTGTGTATTTCTGGTAACAACGTCGCGTTGAGGCTCTTTGTTAGAGATACATTTGTGGAGAAATCAAAACAACTGAGTGAAACAGCACACAGAAAACTCACAGAAGAAATGTACTGAGGTAAAAATTTAAATAGGCCCTAGTTGTGTTATGTTAAACCAAATCATATGTTATAAATAAAACAACTAAGGGAGCTGTTTTGCTGAATATTATTATCACGATTGAAAATGTTACATTGAATTTATTGTTCAATAAACAAGTAGCGTAGTTAATATTTATTATTAAGCTACTTACATTTTAGACACAAACAAAATCAACTATCTTTGTTCTATTTCACAGACGAAATTAATAGTTCCACAGGAAAGCAACAGCAGCGCGGTGTTTTGTTACTGAATGATTCAGCGTTTTGAACGAATCTTTTGTATGAATGACTCACTAATTAAGACGGTCCCTTGCCGCCACCTATTGGCGGTTTCGTTTCATGTTTAAGGATTGCATTTTTTTTATTTGTATATTCAAACATTTATTTAAAACATCAATCTAATAAAAAAATTTATTGCAGTTGTAATTTTGCAGTGCGAATTATTTAATTTGATGGGTAACAAAATTACCCCAATATATGTCACCTTTTTCGGCACTGTTGAGTTTGCAGGTATGGTTACAGGTTGCCTGGAACGCCGCATTAGTACATCGGTGTCATGCAAACGCATCTTTAATGTTCTGAAAGTGTCAGTCATTGGCTGTTAGTGGACGGTGTGCGTAGTGTCCGTCTACGTTTAGTGCCGTCTCCGGTCTGTGTCTTACAGGCTGTGGGACGGCTCTCACGCCACACTCACAGCCACAGAGTCACTGGAGATCATAGTACTGGCCCAGCGACGTCTAAACGACTCTACCACTGGCCAGCCTCCATATTCTCCTACAAAAACCTATAAACTCTACCTAAAGATCTCAAATCGATGTTCTACATACTACTACAGTAGTCAACATTTGAAGCGGATCAAAAAAGTTCTAAGACAAGAATGGGTATTGTTCAAAATTCATGTATAAGGTTTTGATCCACTTCAAATGTTGACTATTCAATTTCACATACTTTTTAATAGTATGCAGGGTTCAGTTTTGGCGTGTGATCTTCTAAAGTGCTTCTGTGTGGCTTTGCAGGAGACCCTTCAGGTGGATGAAGACGAGAGGCCCGAACAGCCCTGGTGGAAGTGCAAGAAGTGGGCGCTTCACATCCTCGCCCGGCTCTTCGAGAGGTACGGTAACATAACATCAGTTCCTCCCAAGAGCGCTACATATAAAGCTTTCGCAGATGACTCATGGTCCATTTGAATTTCAGCCCACGCTGAGCAGTTGGAAACACTCGATTAGTTATTTTCAGGGGAAGGTCTTGTGTGTTTGAAACTGTTACTGGATTTTCATGCATGTTTTTTTGCCCCAAAGGTATGGGAGCCCTGGCAACACAACCAAAGAGTACACAGAGTTTGCAGAGCTTTTCCTCAAGGGTTATGCCGTGGCTGCACAGCAGGTAAACAGGAGACCTCAATAGACAGTTCAGTGGGTTGTTGACATGACGAGTGCTGATAACTGATGAACTTTGGCTCTGTTTCTGATAGGTACTGTTGAAGGTGTTGTATCAGTATAAGGAAAAGCAATACGTGGCTCCTAGAGTTTTGCAGCAGACACTGAATTACATCAACCAGGGAATCGCACACGCCGTCACCTGGAAGAACCTAAAGCCACACATTCAGGTTTGTACATGTTGTTTTGCATGAAGCAGAGCATTTGTTTGACTTCGTGCAAATGAAAGGGTTTTAAATTCTTATGAAATATTAGGTAAAATAGACCTAGCTCAGGGGTGCGTTTCCCAAAGCCAACTATGGTCACAAGTTTTGTCGTGACCAATAGAGTTCAATGGAAATTGCGATCATAGTTAGCCAACGATGTTTTTGGGAAACGCACCCCTGGCCGATAATCAATGTGAATATCAATATTTATATATTTTCTTAAATGTCTTAAAAGTTAATCGTTCCCAATAAGATAAAAAACATGCATTTAAATATGTCATTTCTTTTTGTAACTAAGCAATATAGCAATTCATAAACTGCCATGTTTAGCAAAGTTTTTAAGACGTATATTAAAACATTGAACTTCTGAGGGAGGAATCAGTATTTTGGATTGATTCATTGAAACTTGAGTTCAAAAAAAATATTTGCAGAAATGTGACAGAATAATGAGAAATCTCACTCTGAATCAGTTAACTAGCTAAATTAAAGATGCTAACTAAATCATTGCGACTTAATCATTTTAAATTAGTGTTTTGCTAGTACTAAGCCATGAGTGACTGTGCGTTGCAGTGATTTTTACTGCAAGCGTGTTCTTACCATGGTAAAATTACTGTAAAGCACTGCCCCATGTCATACACCTTATCCAAGTTCTTGTTGTGTCTGGTTTCAGGGAATCATTCAGGATGTGGTGTTCCCCCTCATGTGTTACACAGACAGTGATGAAGAGCTCTGGCAGGAAGACCCTTACGAGTACATCCGCATGAAATTTGGTTAGAGCAACACCATATTTATCTGAACCAACAAAAGATTCTTGCAGAGTAGAAGACCAAAACCAGATCGATCTGCTCACGCTTTCTCTTTTTCTGCATCCTCTTAGATGTCTTTGAAGACTTCATCTCCCCAACCACTGCAGCTCAGACGCTTCTCTTCACCGCGTGCAACAAAAGGAAGGAGGTGGGTGTTTGGAAGCGCCATCTGGCATGATGAGGCCTATGACGTGATTGTGTTTTGGCAGAATTTTGTGTATATCTTACTGCCAACACTCATGTCTCCAATCAGCGCCCTGCTGCTCCAACAGAACTTTAGATGCTTCTGACGCCAGGTGGAAAGAGCTCGTTCATAATCTCAAAGAGCTGTCTCTCTTATTCAAAGGAAGCGCTTTCCTTTCCTTTGTAATGTGATATGTTTTAATATAGCTGCTATCAGCATTTATCAGGGTTCAAGCTCAAACGGCTGTAGACGATAGTTATACAGTGGCCTCTATAGACCCCTTTTCAGTTGGTAAACATGGTGACGTTTTTATGTGGGCGGAGCTTAGGTGGAGGCAGAACGATCCCTCTGGCCGCTTCCCTAACGTTAGTTTGCAAGTTTTGTTAGCTTGTTTTTTAACAATGACTGGAGAAAATCTGATTATATCTTAATGTGCAAGGTCACTCAGTGTCCAGGACCACGATTGTTATTTGCAAAAGTTAATTTTAACGGACGGAACCAGATTGGCTGACCCGTACACGCTCAGTCAATGCATGGACGATCTGACAGGATTAACGTTAACGAGTGGCCTGACTTCTACACCTATCCGATAGAGAAACTGAGGGCATATAAATCTTTAGATGCCTATCTAACGTTATGTGATGAATGGTCATGTACAAGACTTGTGTGGTACGATTCGCAGCGCAAAGACGACAATGTAAAGAGTGACGTTACGGTGCGAATATTTTCTAGAAATAAAAATTCCAGATACAGCATATTCATTTTTCATTGATTCTTGCACCCAACAACACTACAATACGACATTTTATTATAATAATAATAATAATTTAAGCTCCTTATTATGTAGCTGAATCTGTGCTGGTTTGTATTGGCCGCCTCCAGTTTTCCGTTTCTTTTGCCTCCAGCTAGCACTGTGACGTCGGCGCAAAAGGACTCTATTGACAGATTATTATAAGTACTATATTACAATAGACAAAGAATAGTGTCTCTAATTGTGCAGCAATACATTCAGTCATGTCTGGCAACTTGACCCATGTTTTCAGTAAGATGGGCGTTTTTCAAAAATATTGTATTCGAATATTTCGAATATATTAATATAAACAAATATTCAAGTATTAGTTTATTTAAATGATGTTTAACTTGAAAGACGTTATTTTTTTTATTCATCAAGTTTTTGTCACTATTTCTGAACAAGCTTACGGTTAGGTAATATACACAACAAGCGTACGCCATAGCTTAAGATTTTGTTTGAGTTCAAAACATTAAAGAATACAAACAAAAAAATATAAAAAAACAACAGCATTCAATGACCTTGAATGCTGTTGTTTTTTTATATTTTTTGTTAGCAGTGCAAAGAGGAAAAAAACACTTAAAAGCGGACTGCACCAATTATCGTACAGAACGTACATATACACTCGAGTCGGCATATGGTTATCGTGTTTATATTGTTTCACATGTTTATGTTGTGTAAGCAGCCTAAGAGTTTGAGTTCAGCCTGTGTTCTGAAAGTGTCAGTCATTGGCTGTTAGTGGACGGTGTGCGTAGTGTCCGTCTACGTTTAGTGCCGTCTCCGGTCTGTGTCTTACAGGCTGTGGGACGGCTCTCACGCCACACTCACAGCCACAGAGCCACTGGAGATCATAGTACTGGCCCAGCGACGTCTAAACGACTCTACCACTGGCCAGCCTCCATATTCTCCTACAAAACCTGCACATGACATGAATCGTGAGATGTTTTGAAACGTATGATAACTTTCTCATTGTATAACAGGTGCTGCAGAAGTCCATGGGCTTCTGTTATCAGATCCTCACTGAACCCGCCTCTGACCCCAGGAAAAAAGACGGCGCTCTTCACATGATCGGTTCGCTGGCTGAGATTCTTCTCAAGGTGACTTTGCATTACAGTTCAGGGTGCAATGCTAAGGATTTTTTAGCTCTCCTGGTTGGGCCAATGGTTCAATTTTCAAGCCCTGCCAACATTTTATCAGGCTCCTCCCCCAAAAATTTAATTAATAACGTAAGAAATAATGAAAATAATCTTTATGTAACCTTGTATTCTAATAAGCTTTATGACACCAACATTTTAGATACCAGTGAAATTCTAAATTCTCGTTTCCAATTTCAAAACTACAACAAAATACAGGCCTAACTAATATGAAGTTCAAACAATATTAAAGAAGAGTGCACAGTTAGTTTTAATAAAGATACAGCGCTTTTAATTTTTTCATGTGGGTCTAACAGTTGTCAGGTGCAGTAACTGAATACTCAAATATACACTGGCCAACACTGTATAGTGTTCACTGTTTAAATTAAATGTAGATTAATCTGTTAAAGCTACAAAAGTTGTTCAGTTAAGAGCAGTGATCTGTCTTTTTGTTGTTTGATTAACATTGACACAAACAGCAGCAGGTTTTTGCTGTCATTTTAAGGCCGAATGCACAGATCCAATATACTGATACACGGTTTATTTCTCAACTGTTTACCTTCACACAAGACATAACCAACTGTTTAGTAGGATACTCATGAGTATTTTGACAATTGTGTGTGTCCTCATGCTCACAGATGCCAAAAAGAACTCGATTTGGTGTTTGTGATGGTTAAAAATTGCTGAATGTTTTAAATTTGAAAGACTTAAAAACACATGCAAATCATTTTCAATCAAGCCAAAAATAACCAACGCAGCTTTATTGATGATTTTTATTTCTTCAATCAGAGGAAGATCTACAAAGACCAGATGGAGTTCATGTTGCAAAATCATGTCTTTCCTCTGTTCCGCAGTGAGCTGGGTTACATGAGAGCCAGGGTGAGAGATGTGCTCATCGCAGTCACTAACTCTTGCGTTACTAAAGAATAATTCAACCTTGAGTGGTGCAAACTCTGTCCACTTGTCTTACTTCATGGTAATTCTGCCTCTAGGCCTGCTGGGTGCTTCATTACTTCTGCGAGGTCAAGTTCAAGAGTGACCAGAACTTGCAGACAGCCCTCGAGCTCACCCGCCTGTGTCTGATCAATGACAACGAGATGCCTGTGAAAGTGGAGGCGGCCATCGCCCTCCAGGTCCTCATCAGCAATCAGGAGAAAGGTGAAGATTTCACTCACTTATCTCTTTTTCTGTGTCCTCCGTCCATCTTGCATTTATTTGAGATGGCTTTAATTGTTTGTTTTTCCCATCAGCCAAAGATTACATCACCCCCCACATTCGGCCCGTGATGCAGGCACTCCTCCAAATCGTGCGCGAGACCGAGAATGACGATCTTACCAACGTCATCCAGAAGATGATCTGCGAGTACAGTGAGGAGGTCACCCCGATCGCTGTGGAGATGACCCAGCATTTGGTAAGAACTGTTTTCATGAGTCCATGCAAGTCTTAAATTTAGTTTTATCAAATTTAAGGCCATTACAAGTCTTAAATACAGTAGTCAACATTTGAAGTGGATCAAATAAGTTCATCAAATTTGTCCTAAGACGAGAATGGGTATTGTTCAAAATTAATGTATAACTTTGATGAAAGGTTTTGATCCACTTCAAATGTATATTAAATGGTATTAGAGAGTATTAGTTATAACTTCAAGAGGTCTTAAATTTGAGGACTGAAAAGCAGGAATTGTGTTATGGCTTAATGTAGTTATTAAATTTCAAAAGGTGATTTATTTAATGAAACACGAGCGCTGCACGTTTGAAAGTAAAAACATTGCTGTTGCCTGTTCTACATGCTTGTGTTTTCTGAGTTATATGAATGTATATCTGAAGGAAACCGACTGCCTTGGTGGCATTTTAGTTTCATATTATCTCCATATAATGCCTAATAAAGTAGTGTTTTTAAGTGCAGCGCTGTTTTGCTTACCGCTATGTTTCTGCTGTTCCATAAGCGCCGTCTACTGTCAGACTGAATTTTCAATTTCTGCCGTTTTTTTTTTACCAATGTGGAGATCAACCCATATTTTTACACCGCTTACATGTAGTGTTGTAAATGTTAACGGATGGATAGATAAGAAGCTAATGTGTATAAAATATATATATTAGGGATGGCCCGATACCATTTTTTTATCAAACCGATACGAAGTATTTACATTTGTGTACTTGCCGATACCGAGTACCGATATTTCTACCGCAAAAGTAACTATGGCTCCCAGAAAAGAAGACAGAAGACTATTTCAGAACACAGGTTAGAAGAAGTTTTTATTTTCTTCTCTGCTTGTTTTAACAAGTCTAAAAATAAATGAGTATTTTGAGTATTTACATTCAATAAATGTATTAACACACAAACCACTGTTAATTTAACATAAAAGCAAGCAGCTACTGCGTGCATGGTCTGGCGTGACTGAATGCGCGCAAACTGAGTTGCTTTAGCTTTACTAAACTGTGTGTATTCAGCGCTATGATGCATCTTCAGATGTTTAATTAGATTGCTTCCCTCCTCTCGACACCTTAGCTGAACATAACTTACAGTCTGCCTTGCTGTTGTCATCATCCTTTATCTTGAAATGAGCCCAAACTGCCGACATTATACTCTCCTATGCCTCAGTTCACCTCGACAAAGCACTTGCGGTGGCCAGTGTCGTTTCGCAAAATGTACATGGTATCGGTGCGTGGTATCGGCAATTTTTTACGAGTATATGAGGACAGTATCGGCTCGATGCCGGTATCGGGCCATATATTTATATATTAGGGCTGGATGATTAATCAAAAAATAATCGAAACCGAAATTCATAGCTTATAACTGACGTAATTTTACCATGTCGGTTATTTCGTTTTTTTAATCCTATTAATATTTCCGCCCACTGTGTGTTAATGTACTTTCCCCTTAAAACATATTACCGCGTGTGTAGTCACGTAACTCCGGCCCCGTCCAGTCTGCGACATTGAAGCAGCATGAGCCCCTTTCACACAGCGTGTTGATCCCGGGAAATTGCCAGAACAAACACCTTCTGTGTGAATGCAAACACGACCCGGGATTGATGCCAGGTTGGGGACATAGTAAAATTGCCGTGTTCAGTCCCGGAACACACGCTGTGTGAACTAAAGCCGTAATCAATGCCGTGTCGCAATGACGGCGCTTAAGCCGGGATCGTTCGCCAGCGTGAAACGGTAATGCGCTAGTTTATGATCGAATCAGAGAAAAAAAATGCACAAGCGTGGTTTCAAGAGAGAGAAATCGCAGCTCATAACTTATAAGCAAACTATAGACGCCGCTGAGACATGTAACGTGTCTTTGCGGGGTTGTGTGTGAACGCACTCTCTGATTCCGGAAAATCACTGGCAATGTGAATGAACCAAAGTCAAACGAACCCGGGTCAAATCCCGGGTCACTTTATCCGTGTATTTTCCGGAATCTCTGAATCTCTTTAGAAAAAATAACCGTGAACATATTTACAGTATAAGCCTTACCAGTGACATATGAGAGAATTTTCGTTCAATAATCGTAATCGAGGTAACTTGTTCGATTAATCGCGATTATGATTTTAGCCAAAAACGTCCAGCCCTAATATATATATATATTTCACTGGTATATATTTATATATATATATACATTTGCAAAAATCTTCTTGGTGTAAACATTTGTGCTTGATTCCTCTCACTCAGGCCATGACCTTTAACCAAGTGATCCAGACGGGGCCTGATGAGGAAGGAGGTGACGATAAAGCAGTGACCGCCATGGGCATCCTCAACACCATTGACACACTGCTGAGTGTAGTGGAGGACCATAAAGAGGTGAGAAGATAGAAACATGGGCGGCAGCAGTTCCTCCTGTCTCTCTGACCTGTAGAATTACTTCCAGCCGCCCACAAACTCCAAGGCAGAACTGTCTTTAAATAGCCTTGAGGAAATCTATCGACCTTTTATATTTATATAGCAAATGCTTTCACTGTGTACAATTTCATGCTAATCCCTTTAATATGTATTTGAATTGAATGCATGTTCAAAAATGTATGAGTGTCATTTATTTATGAAAGAAAATGAACCATGTGGAAATCTGAGCAGGGATGCCACTGTTTAACACACTGCTGATTGGCTGATTTCAGATTACCCAGCAGTTAGAGGGCATCTGTCTGCAGGTGATCGGCACAGTCCTGCAGCAGCACGTCCTGGGTGAGTTTCACTAGTGGGAAAGCCTGTTTTGTGTGACCATTTTTTTGGTTGTGTGTTCATTGTTTCGATGTCAATGTTCCCAGAGTTCTACGAGGAGATCCTGTCCTTGGCCCACAGCCTGACGTGTCAGCAGGTTTCTCCTCAGATGTGGCAGCTCCTCCCTCTGGTCTATGAGGTCTTCCAACAAGACGGATTTGACTATTTCACAGGTAATGGAGAAGCTAGCATTTACTTTGCATGTTCACTCGATGAACTTCCTCCTTAAACTGTGAACAGAACGTCAGGGAGATCGATTACACAGATTTCCGTTGGTTGAGAAATGTGTGACGGTTGTTTACTTTAAAACTGAAAGAGTAACACTTCATGTACCTTTTTTGTTTCAGATATGATGCCACTCCTCCATAACTACATCACAGTTGACACAGACACGCTCCTGTCTGACACCAAATACCTTGAAGTAATCTACAGTATGTGCAAAAAGGTACAGCAGTCCCTCTCTTTAGTACAAACCAAAACAAAAGTCAGTTGTTTTGGGGGTTTTTAACAGTGTATGTGCAAAGAAAGTACTGATCAATAAAAGGTAACTACTTGTACCTAATATGGATTAAGGTTAAGTTTAGGGTTAGCAGCAGGGTGTTAGCATTATAGGAAGAACATGCATGTAAAGCAGGACTAAAATAAAGTGCAACTGAGAAGTCCTTGATTTTAAGAGAGTGTGGCAGATTGACTTTGTGTTAATTAAACTGTGTGTGTGCCCAATCAGATTTTGTCTGGAGACCCAGGGGAGGACCCAGAATGCCATGCGGCCAAGCTCTTGGAGGTCATCATTCTACAGTGCAAAGGTCGTGGTATTGACCAGGTGTGTTTCTTGATCTTTATGTCCACGTTAGATTTGTCTTTCTAGCAGTGATGTATGAAAGCCAGGGATGCAGAGCAGTTTTATTTATTTTTTTGCCATACATCTACTCAGTTTGGACCTCAAGTCTTCTCCTGTATCTTAATATATGAGCATAAAGGCCTGATGCATCAAGCACTTTTTAAATATTCAGTTGAAACTGTTCCGTTTGAAAAGATTCGATTTTTCTGACTGTTGATTCACATGTCAGGCTTTACAGAGTTAATGAGCTCGGTGTCCATTCCTGCAGGTGGTGCCTTTGTTTGTAACGACCGCTTTGGAGCGTCTGACACGTGAAGTGAAGACCAGTGAGTTGAGGACCATGTGTCTGCAGGTGGCCATCGCTGCGCTCTATTACAGTCCTTCTCTTCTCCTCAACACGCTGGAGAATCTGCGCTTTCCCAACAACACCGAGCCCATCACCAACCACTTCATCTCCCAGTGGCTCAAAGACATCGACTGCTTCCTCGGGTACACGCTTCATACCGTCACTTCTACCGTGACAAACATTTCTCAGGGCAAGAGTAACATGCCATCGCTGTTGTTTGCAGGCTCCACGATCGTAAGATGTGTGTGTTAGGACTGTGCGCGCTCATGGATCTGGACCAGAGGCCACAGGCTGTTAACCAGGTCGCAGGTCAACTCCTTCCCGCAGCCATCCTCCTGTTCAACGGCTTGAAGAGGGCCTACGCCTGCCGGGCCGAGCACGAAAATGATGAGGACGACGATGAAGAGGGCGGAGAGGAGGAAGATGAGACTGGTAAATGAGCTTTTGCCAAGGCTTCTATTTCAGGCTTCCAAATGGGAGGTTTTACATATTAGTTGCATTCATATTTAGTTATACAAAATCATACATTGCATTTTTCAGTCAGGTGTGCAGATATTGTGCATTATTGACTGGATTCAGTGGCTCTGTTCAGAATAAATGCAACCTTTTTTTTTACTCTGTAAAACAAATTATGCAAGAACCATTTCAAACATTTATTTATTTTATGTTGTTAAAATTAGACTTGCTGTAAAACAGATCGTCATTCAGCTCAAATTGATTCAATGTTGATTCAGTTCAATAAGTGTTGACGTTGCAAAGTTCGTAAGTTATGAAACCAATTCGATTCAGCTGTAAAGTAGCTCTACAAAGACTAGTGTTATTATTCAGCTCAAGTCAGATCGTTTTGTTTTTATCTGATACTGTCAGTGCAGCAAGTCGGTAATTTTCCTGAATATTAATGGTCTATAAAGTATTTAAGCATTCGTATAATATGCTTCATTGTCACATGACCGCATAATAAATATATTTTTATATATATATATAACACTTTTTTAAATACAATTTGGAGTAAAATGTCATAATTGATCATTGTTGGCTGTCCAATCAAATGAGTCAAGCTTGTATTACATCCAGTTAATTTGTCACACTGGAAATTGAATGTCAATTCGAGCAAGTTGGTATATTTGATATATTGATCCCTCTTCCTTCTATTTTTTTTTTTTTTTTTTTTTCAATATAATGAACTTAAATGTGTAGTTGTTCTGACATGTGACTCATTGTGTACTTGTGCAGCGGAGTTGGGCAGTGATGAAGATGACATAGATGAAGAAGGCCAGGAATACCTTGAAATGCTAGCTAAACAAGCCGGAGAGGACGGTGACGATGAAGACTGGGAGGAAGACGACGCAGAGGAGACCGCTCTTGAGGGTTACACGACCTCGGTGGATGATGAAGACAACCTTGTCGATGAATACCAGATCTTCAAAGCCATAATACAGAGTACGAGTTTCACTTGTAGTGTGTATGACATGAATACAGTAGTCAACGTTTGAAGTGGATCAAAACCATCAAAGTTATACATGAATTTTGAACAATACCCGTTCTTATCTTTTTTGATCTTCAAATGATCCACTTTTTAAAGAGCGTTTTACTTAGACTGCTCTCCCTCCTTCAGATGTCCAGGGCCGTGACCCAGCATGGTACCAGGCGCTCACACAGTGTCTCGATGAGGAACAAAGAAAACATCTTCAGGATATTGCAACACTTGCAGATCAGAGGCGAGCAGCACATGGTGAGGCAAAAAGCTGTTTTGAGTAATCAATTGCGCTGCAGTTTTTGTTCCCCTCTCGACTTGCCAAAATAACCAAAAATACCAAAATGACCTTTTAGCTGTTTTCTGCCAGAGATTGGACCCAAAACATGTTTGTCAAACTCTGAAAAGCTCAAAACACCCATTATACTGCCAAAATGTCACCTATTTGCTCAGCTTGCTGATTTCCCCCCTTTTTTGCTTTTGTTTTTGATTGTTTTTAGAATCAAAGATGATCGAGAAGCACGGAGGTTACAAGTTCACAGTTCCCGTGGTGCCATCCAATTTCAACTTTGGTGGCAGCGCCCCTGGGATGAATTGAGTCCTCTCTTTCCCTTCCCCTTTCTAACTGTGACTGAATGTAGTGAAATGAAAACACTTGTGTTGCTCCCTGAAGTAGTGGTTCCAGAACTGGTTCTTCTTCTCTCACTCTTCAATCTGACTATCAAATTTAAACAGCGCCAGAAGATGTGGGAAAGCAACCAAATGCAGCCAATGCCCGGGAAAACAAACCAAGAACTTGAACGCTAAGCAAGTGGGGGGAAAAATAAAGCTCTGAACAATGTTGTCTTATGGAATCCAAAAATTAGGAGAGGTACCATAACGGCAACTCCCACACACACATACTACGGGGGCTAGAGAATTGAAATTGAGGCGTAACGTCAAATTCATTGTCACTGTACGGGCCAAAGGGCCTTTTCAAGATTATACCTCTGGCAGTAGTGTGTCAAAGTTTTCTTCATCAAAAAACAAAAAAAAATTCTCATTGTACATAACTAGCCAAGGCACTTGATTTTTAAGTTGCCTGGTCAAACAACCAGAGGCATTTGTAAGGTGTCAATGTGTATTCAAATGTAGCATATTGGATACTTGTCATAGCACTATGTGATGCCTGATCTCTGTAAATTAATGACTAGCACTTTCATATTGTTCAGGTCTCTTAGCCTTCTGTATCAGACTGCAAATTTTTTAACTCAGTTGAAAACTATTTAAGAATTGGAACATTGTTACCTGGACGGTGACTTCTCCTATAATGGTTGGTGTTCAGAGGGCTTCAATAATAGTGTGTGGCAATCATTTGCTGCTTGTAATGATGTTTTAGGCTCCAAACAAAATGCACTTGGTGTTCTGGATAATGATATTGTTACAAGCACTGTCATTTAAGTAATTGGAGCATGAATTGAGGAGGTCTCAAGCATTTGGTTGATGTATGGATGAACCATCAGTATACACAACATTAAAAAAAAAAAAAAAAGCTTTAAATTTGAGAATCGGTTCGTTTCTCCAGTAATTTCTTATTGGTTGTTTCTCTTCACTTTCAGGGTGATTGACTGACTAGTAATTCTGAGGTCTTGCAATATTATTGGGTCCCATCTAGGTAAAAACTGAAGCAAGCAAAGAATATATCTGTGTGCCATGCACATTGTAAGGTTGAGTACACAAGGGTTGTTGTTGTTTTTTTTCATAAAGCAATATTAAAGTCCACAAGTCCCTAAAGCATGGTCTTGGTAATACCACCAAGACAACCTGATAAAAAAAAAACATTTCAGGTTGTTTGTCACAATCTGAGCAAACAGTTTTCAAGCTTACAGGACATTATGACCTGATCGGGGATTTCCAATAAAAGTAGATGTCCAAAATGTGCAGTGCTGGGGAGGCTTTTTGAACAGTTTGAAACTCCTGATGTGAGCAAACTTTGGGAAAAAGAATTTGTAAAGCAATATTGTGCGTGTATTTATATTTAATTATATATATATAATTATGTTGTCACAAATTGTAAAATGTTATACCACAGCTCTATATATAAAGTTGGCCTGATAGTATAGTATAGTATACAGATACATTTGACATGAGTTAAAAAAAACAAAATCACAGCCCATACTAAACTTAACGCCGTAGGAAAGTGGATCTCTAGGATCAGGAATGAAGATACCTGCATTACACTGACATTGTTTTGGTTATTCAAAAAGCTTTGATAACTTTTCATACATGTCGTCTCAAGATTACTTGACCCAAATGTGGAGTAAAACTGCAAGATGAGTTATCGTAGTGCGATACTGTCGAGTGCTGACTGTCCATCAGTCCGCTGGTGGCTTTCATGTATTTGTTAATGTTATCACATCAAATGCCATCTGTTTCCTCTTAATTCTCTATAACATGTCTGTGTAGGTCAGTTCTCTTATGAAACACTGAAATAAGATGGTGTAATTTGTATCAGTGAAGCTAAAATACACAGTATCTTAATTTAACATGGTAAACCGCAAAACTAAACTAAGAAAGTGATTCTGAGTGGAAATTGAAACCAGGTACACTGAATACATACATTGCTATGTCTGGTACATTCTAGACATTTATAATGGCTGGGCACCCATAGGTACATAAAAAGTTCCTTTTTCATGGTTATGTGGATGAGCTTACTGTCCTGTTCAAGTAATCTGAAGTTGACACCAAAAAAACAGTCACAGGACAATTTTTTTATAGAAGTCATTGAGGTCAATTTGTAATTGACTTGCTGCATTAAAAAAGGAGACTTAAATGCACGGCAGAAACATTGGTGGTGTGTATGATTCAGATCCCCTCGTATGTCAATACTTGTATGTAATGTGTTAGTTTAAATAGCTTAAACAATTTCCCAGATGGTCACTTTTCTACATGTTTTGTTCTAGAATTATGCCACAGGAAAAAATTATAATTAATCCACTCAGAAAATCTGACTTGAGATGAAATCTGAGATGCAATTCAGTGATGTATTAGGGCAAAAATTACCAGACAGAGTATCATATTTCATGCTTAATATTTGTAATAATAGCATTGACAAACGTCCCAATCGACCTAATGGAAACAATCTGCAAGATAAATGGAATAAGCTTTTTAAGATTATAGTAATGTGCAAGAACGTAAATGTACTAAGTATCCAAAGACCAAGAGGCATTTTACAATAAAGCTTGGATTGGCTATCACATGGTTATAAAGATAAGCATCATTTCTACGATATGACTAAAGCTGTGGTCTTTGAAGCATCTGCATCGATAAGCTTTTTCTTGCACTTGATGCCAAGGAGACTGCAGATCTTCATCAGCATCAGATCTACGATCTCCTCTTCTTCAGAGGGCTGAGGGAAAAGAGATGACCATTCAATTAACTGATTTAGAAAGGTGACAAATTTAGCACAGCACTGGATTAATTGATTATGAGAGATTTACTGTGGGATGAAGTTGCTCTTCATTGAAAGCCACCAATATCGCGGATATAAAGAGATTGAGCACTACGAACGTCATAAAGATAATACAGGATCCGATGAGGAAAGCACCCAGAACTGGATTGTAATCCAAAACCTGTTGGTAGAAGGAAATGATACAATGAACAATAAAAGTTCTTAACCTGACTGGCAGAGTAATTCAGTATAGGCCAGTATATTTACCTCATCATAGTTAAAGATACCCAGTTGTAGGCAAATAATGGTCTGTGCAGCCTCAAGCAGAGTTCTGTACGAGTAGAGCCTCCAACCGTACATTAAATTGCACTAATGGGATACAAAATGTAAACATTTCGGGCAAACGTAAATGTGAAGTCAACATGTACATCGCCAGACTAACCCATGTAAATGTTCTTGTGCATACTCAAAATTGGCATCAAACGTCTTATGTCTCGCCATCAAAATAAATGTGTGTAAATATGCAAATGAGAGCTATGGTGGCAATCAAGATTTACAGCAAATAACTTGCATTTCAGTTTGTACCGTATGACGTATCGTATAGCGCATAAGTAGTGTGAACTGCTACTTTGTACTTCCAGGAGCTTGTAGGCCAGTGGAGCCAAACTCAGATCCAGGAGGTTCCCAGTCCTGCAGAGTTTAGCTTCAACCCTAATTAAACACACCTGATCCAGCTAATCATGTTCTTCTGGATTACTTGGAAACTACAGGTAGGTATGAGCGCTTGCTTCCGCCACAGAATAAAACATTTTAAAAGATAATTGTGACTTTTTATCTGACAATTGCGATCTTTTCTCAGAAGTGCGAGTTATAAAGTCCAATTCTAAGGAAAAAACACTACTTTTTTCCTCAAAATTGCGAGTTTATATCCCACAATTCAGACTTTATGAATCGCAATTGCGACTATATATCACGCAATTCAGAGATAAAAAGTCAGAATTTCAAGATGTAAACTCGCAATTGTGAGAGAAAAAGTCAGAATTGTAAGATAAAACGTGGCAATTGCCTTTTTTTCCGTATTATTCTGTGGTGGAAACCAGCTTCCATAGGTAGGTGTGTTGGAGCAGTGTTGGGACTAAACTCTGTAGAATTGTGGCCCTCCAAGAGCTGCGCCTGTTGTTGCCCCTGATTGTTGTCTAGATTCCACAAATTGTGAGGGAGTATGATACTCACAGCAATGGAATAGGCCAAAAACATGATGGTCATGACCACGATGAAGCCTGAGATATCTGTCCATGCTCGCTGCAGTGTAGAGGTGATCATGTGTAGCTTGGGGTTGAGTCTCAGCAGATGCCACAGCTTGATGGTGGCCAGCAGAACTAAGAAGGCTATTAGATAGCCCAGTACAGCATCTGCCGTGGCCGTCTCATAAAAACTGACAAACCTGTTAGAGAAGCAGTTGTGTAAATTGTGAAGAAATTTCAAGTATCAAGTCTATTTTGTGCAGTATGAAGAAGTCTACCATTCCATTTCGAACATAGTCATTGATCTGGACGAGTTTAAGACTTTCACTCACATGTCTTTGTTATTTTGGTAGTAGTCAATGTCCCGGTTACCCAATATTGTCCTCTTGACAAACACAGATAATGCACTCCAACTTAGAATAATGATGGCCAATTCCAAAAGATTCCACTTGCTTCTGAAATATGCCCATTTCTGCTGCTTCATCAGTTTGCCCTGTTAAAATCCAGAAGATATTGTGCATTATAACTTCACTGATGCAAATACACCATCTTATGTTAGTGTTCCATGGGAGAGCTGACCTGCACAAACATGTAGTAGAGAATGAAGAGGAAATAGATGGCCTCTGATGCCATAACAAATACATGAAAGCCACCAGTGGACTGATAAAGATGGACAGTCTGCACCTCACTGCGATATTGAAATGCACCTGCAAAAACAATAAAATTACCGTTGAGTCCAGACTTTGAGAACATGAGAATCTTATGAGAATTTCAACAGGAGATGCCTTACCTACTCCTGTGGTCTCAAATATGAGAGTCACAATGCAGAAGAGGTTCACATTTGCATTATAAACTGTGAACTCCACAAAGACAGCCCGTGTATACACGTCCAGCCAGATGTCATCAAGAAGATACTTTAGAAGTCTGAAGGATGGGAAAGGAAAGATCACTTGTTCTAACTTCTACTTGAAACTACAGTAGTCAACATTTGAAGTGGATCAAAACCTTTCATCAAAGTTATACATGAATTTCAACAATACCCATTCTTGTCTTAGGACAACTTTGATGAACTTTTTTGATCCACATCAAATGTTTACATATCTTTATTGTTACACATTATGCTACCTGCTAGCATTCTTTTTATCCGGACCTAGGTCCACCACAAATCCTCCACCCCTATAAAGGGCCAATCCACCCCAAACAGAGTTTGCCCGGAGTTTGGCCTGAGTTTGGTAGTGCCACGGTGTGGGTAGAGTCTGATAGCCATTCACATTTTTAGTCTGGTTCCAGCCTGGACCATAAGAGCTCATGTCCTCTGCTTCCCAGGAGTATGGGGCATGGCAATCAGGAATAGTGAACTGCATGGTCTTGGCAATTTTACAAGAGTCTTTTTTCACCCTAACCTGACGCAGTCGAGCGTTGCCAACAAGTTTTGAGTTTCCATCGGTTATGAAGCCTGAAAAGGTAACATACAACAAAGTACATTTAGGTCTAGAGGTAAAATAAATAAGCAGTTTTTAACCTTGATCAAGTATGTGGAGAATACATATTGAAGGAAATACCTGGATATTTCCCAAACAGATTACCGAGCAAGGAGGATTTTGCCCAGTTGAATATTTCTTTATGGTTCATACTCTCTGAAATGCCGCTTCTGAAGCTCTGCCGGATGTGCTGAGTGAGGTAGTACGCGTTTGGATCTCGCTGACCATATGCGACCAAGAGAAGCATCCACAAGAATCCCACATAAACTGCAATGTAAAAGGCTGTCAAACAAGCTGATCTTTCAATTAATTAAAGAGTAATTGTGTCCTTCTTACTGAGAATCTCCCGGATGAGTTCGAAAACTTTCTGCTCCTTGATCATGTTGTTTTTCATCCTTTCTATGTCGGTGGGAGGAGGAGGCTGATAGAAACTACATGTGCTGTCTCTCCTGGCAATTCTGACTGCATCAGGATCATCTGTGGACAGACGTTTTATCTGAAGTTTGCCACGCTAATAATGTGATTACCAAAGAAGATACTGTAAATGCACTCGTTACCGGTGTTGGGTAGAGTCCCGTCAATCGTGACATCTCCATACTCTTCTTGATCAACAGTTTTGAGTACCAAAGCAAAAAACACTGCAAAGCCCAGTACCTAAAGAAACCAATACAAGGTCAACAAGTCTCTGTAGCAACAAAACAACTAACGGACAATCATGCAACCACAAGCTTTACAGAAATTGGTAATGTACAATACAGATACATGTACAATCTTAAAATTTAAAAAGGATGATGAATTGTATTTTTTATTCCATCTCTTACTTTTACAGGTTGAGTGATGAAGAGGCTTTCAAAGAATGACACCACCATTGAGATGAGCCAGCTAATGGAGCGATCCTTGCCATAGGTCAACCCATATATCATAGTGAAGTATGCTGAAACACCACTGGTGGCTATAACAAGAAACCAACCAACGAACACAAACCACCAGGGCAAGCCTTTCTGACAACACTTTTTGCTGCTTCCACTGCTGCCCTCTGTTGGGCTGGAGCTACGCGTATGCAGACCACTGGCAGAACAGGAGGAGACACGAGGTTCAAGTAGGTTCTTCATGCCTTGGACCTGCAATACAGCCCGGTTGTAGCCATCTGGCTTACAGAAGGACGAAGGCCCCAGCAGTCGCAGCTCTTTCTCCACATTTTGGAGTTGTTTGTAGAGATACTGGCTGTAGATGCTGTGTTTTTCATTTCGCTCTGAGCTCTCACAAATACTGCTCTCTACAAGAGGAACAAAAAATATTGTTTCACATATAATAATGTATGTATGTATGCTGAGCTCCATTCAAAGTTGGAGGTGGGTATACTCAAGTGTGAGTGTGAATGGAGGTGGGAATACTCCACTTCCAACCTCAAAGCAACTAGGAACTTGGAATACTCCCAACTCCAATTGAAAATAACTAATAGAATATTGCTTTAGTTGTCAAATGACACTAACCAAAGTTAGGGTTGCTCTATCCAACCCAACTTTACAAATTCCAGTGGTTTTCTAACTAAAGCTCAAGTTTTAATTGACATTCAAGTTCATGTTTCACATTGTCTGGAGCTAAGACATTATACAGGCTGCTATGGATGGACTCACCTTTCAGATTTATACACCCTAGGGAAGCCACAAGAGTTTGCTCCTTTTTAGAAGAGTCAGTGTAAAACTCATTTCCAACTTGATTGTGTTGGCAAATGATCTCTTCAACCAATGACAGCAGATTGTTAATATCTGTTTTGGTGGAGTCCAGTTCTATCCGTGGAACAGGTATTCTCATGACCTTATAGAGTGACTGTGCTATTCGTTTGATGTCCTGAAAGAAGTATATATTCAAATGTCATTAAACCGCAATCGTTATGAGTGAGAGATGGACCTATGCTGGGTCAAATTCTTGAGTAGGACTTGCCTTTATTACAGTGTCAGGTGTGATATCCTTGTGATTATAGTGTGAAGGCCGATTTGGAGAAACACGTCCAGTTTTGGCTTGCTTTGTGGGATCTGTCTTTGACTGCTGCTTTGAAGACAATTCAGACTTTTGCTCTCTTGGACGAGCATTTCTGAAGATGCTCACAATAAGGAGATTGACAGGAAACATGATAATGGAACTTTGGATGCCAATCATGACCTGTTGCCAGGTGAACTCAATCTTACCTGTAACCCATGCAAGGACAGAAATCACATTATTATAAATGTAATTATGTTTTGAGTCAAGCAAATACTTAAAAAAAAACTTTAAATCATGTCTGTAAGTGCTGTTACCAGAACGAGGGAAGTGATGGCAATCTTAAAAGATATTGTGTTCTCAAGTAACTTGCTGCAGATCCCTTTACTACTCTACACCAAATCAAGGTCTAAGTGGGGGTCAATTCCATGTGGAAATCAGCAACGCTTTTGGCTTAGATGAGTATTAATAAGATTCTCTGTGATAAAACCCTCAAATCTAAATATCCTAAGGGGTTATTTCGAGACAGAGCATCCAAAACCAGGAACCTCATTACTGAACCACCGACCTAATAAAATGTCTACGGCATTTGAGGAAATCAAGTGTGCAGCAAGCATGGTCGAACTGAAACCCTCAAGGTATTGACATTACCACCAAGTACCCTCTCTCTACAGGAATCTAGAATGAAGATAGAGACCAGACCGTAACAGTAACGTATTTAATAAAAAACATATTTTTTAACATTTGTTACGTGAGGTAAAAGTAGAATGAAGGATAAACTGAAATTCACCGCATTTCAACACAACTTCTGCTCACGTATTTGAAGGCTGCTATTGGAATATTGGTAAACGTCATTATATACGACTACGCATTACATTATGGAGAGCTTACGACTAGCTATGTTCTGCCTCAAGAACAAATGGTGCAAACGAAGTAAGTACAAAGTTAGTTACAAACTAGCTAGTAGTTACTAAACCCCTAGTGTGGACTTTACATTCCAATTTAAGAAAGAACTTATGAACGGCTGGTGCAACCCTACCCAGGACATTTTAGCATATAAAGACCTTTATGTCTACAGGACCTCTTGTGTTTTGTATCATAGTAATCGATCCCTGCCATTGTGTCCTTCAAAGACATTACCTGCCCTAACCTTTAACTTATTTTCCAGGGGTGCGTTTCCCAAAATCATTGTTAGCCAACTGTGGTCGTAAGTTTAATTGAATTGTGTTGGTAACGTTGGAAATTGTTAACATAGTTGGCTTTGGGAAACGCACCCCAGATCAGCACAGACGGAGAGAAGAGAGTCTTACTTAAATCACTAGACAAAACCCACATGTGAGAGCTAAGCAACAAAAAATTGTTAACATTTGTCAGTTTTGTTTTAAACTTTGTGTTATATTGTGAAACAACACTAATGACTTAATTACTACTAACAGTGTAGCTAGGGGGTGATATGTGATTAACTATTGGCATAAAAAAATAGTTATAAGGCACACGTAATTGCATAATTTTTTCATAAATGTGACACTTTGTGCCCTTAGTGGACAAGGGTGACTTCAGCAAGCCTTGTTGGAGTACAACATCCCATAGTCAAATGCAATACGGAGTGTACGGACTGAATAATGAGCTGTGTCCCAATTTAAAGGCTGCATCATTCGAAGGCCAAATGCATCACAGCAGCGCAACGAAGGATGTCCAATTTTAAAGGCTCCTACAAATGCGTCCTTTTCCCGGGCCACAAAGGCTATACCCCAAGCCTATATCCCAAAAGTGACAAAAGAAAATTATTCACTGACCTTGACTGAATAACTTCTGTAACTTTAATAAGGATTAATCTATATTTGATCTATAAATTATTATTAGCTCTTCCTTGTATGAGTTTGTCCATGGATATATGATTGAATAGAGTTTATTTCTCTGAATCTCCTGTGTTGTGTGCTTCATTGCAGCCTTAAAGTGACAGTTAGTTAGGCTAGTTGCTACTGATTTGTGTTCATGGTTCAAGCAGAATCGGAATTCAAACGATACCCAACCCTAATAACAACTCGATTTTTGTAAGAGAAAATAGCAGATTACACTTTTAAATGTAAGAGTTAGGTTTCAAGTTACTCTAACTATACAAATGTTTTAAAAAAAAAAAACAAGACAAAAAAAACCCAAAGTGGTTCCAATGTTGACATATCTTACTAAGATTGATAGGTTGAGAACTTTTTTTCTTCAGATAGTTGAATATAACTTATAAAAAAGTTCAGAACAAGCATAGGAGTCTCAGGAGACAATAGCAATCCTCTGTAAGCAAGACCGTCGCATTTAACAATGCTCGGTTCGACTTTCGCAGACTTTAAAGGGGTGGCCCTTGAAATCCACACCCTTCGAAGGATGCAGCCTCTGTATTGGGACACACTACGGATGGACATGTTCTACTTGGCTGATTAGAGCTTTCTAGTTGAAGTAAGACATTGTTAGATTAATGTTTTATTGGCCATACCTAGGTCCATGGTCTGCTCTGAGGGGTCTGACGGGATACCCCAGAACATGATACTGGTCAACATGGTGCAGAGCAGCAGCGAACAACAGCAAGAGACACGCTGTACCCGTGTGAAATTACTACTTGGGGGACGACTGATTACAGAGAACCAGATGTGACCATCACGGAAATCTTTTGCAGTCTTCATGAAGAACAAATTACTGTAACATTTAAAGACAATAAATTAAGCATTAATGAGAAAATACTAAACATTTTGTACCACATTTTGTGAAAATTATAATTAGTTCTTTTTGTTACCAAACATGTTCCAAACGTTTTTATCATCTCACAGCTACATACCTAAACCTTTTTAAGTCCATTTCTGTTGCAACAGGAAATACTTTATCTAGTGTGCATTCTCCCAAGTCAATGGCCAACCACGAGCTGCATAGGAAGTGCCACTTCTGCCCAGTTTTCAGGTCCTGTACCATAACTTTGTTAACATACCTGTAACAATTACAAAGAGTCATATTCAGGAAGTACTGAAATTACACAGACGAAAACAACATGCCTCCCTGAAAAGTACTGTGTGACACATTTCCCATTAACTTTACCAAGAAGGATGCTGTCCTGAGTTGTCATGCCAGATCCTGATACTTTGTAGCTCTCCCAGTGAGTAAGGGCTGGTCAACAAGAATATGTCCAGTCCTCCCCTTTCAAACACTGGCTTTTCAGGGTCAGTCAAATGATGAGGTTCACTCTCTCCCTCTGTGCCTTGAAGAGTCACTGTCACCTGGAACAATGGTATGGCAGTGTTAATTTTGAAGGACACAAAAGTGTCCCTGAAAAAATGCTGCAACAAAATATGGTCGACACTAACCTGAGAAGAGGTGGAGGCCCCACGACGATGTCCTGTGTTGATACTCAACAAGTAACGATATTCAGCTAAGGGATCATTGTCCTCCAGTACTGTGACCTTCACCTTTAAATTGGCAGATTAACATTAAAGTTAAACAAAGAAGTTATTCTTATTAATAGTTTTTTTTTCTTTCAATCAAAATATGGAATTATCTATAAATATCTCAAACTGGATCTTTAAGAAAACCAGCAAACCTTGACTGCATCCTGAATGTCTTTTCTTCGTGCCCAAATCACAACCAACAGGTAAGCCAGGACAATGGCACCTACAAAACACACCACCACCGGGTTGTTGACGAAGGTGCCAAAGAGTTCAGCAGTGCGGGACACATCAACCACGTTGGGCATTACGAAGAAAGAGCTTCCAAAAAAGGTCAAATGAGTACATAGGCATTGAGTAACCAATCTTGTAGTACGAGGGCCAACCTGAAAAAAAAGTAAGGCTCTAACCATGAGGTCCTCTGTATAAATTACATGCTTATTCAGTGTAAAGGGGTGTTCACACCAAGAGTGATTGCACCGACATACCAACTGGAAGTCACTTATTTTCAATGAATGTTGGAAATTTGCAATATCAGTGATTGTTGGCAAAGCAATGTGGGCAGTGACTCAACAAAATAGAAAGACTTTATGAGATGAGAAGTGACACCTCAAAACCAACAGTATAGCCATTTGGTGACGTCCAGCAATAAAATCACTGTCAGTGTGACAGTCCTTAAAAGACATTGGTTGTTCAGCTTACCCTACAGCCAACGCCACTCCAATTGGCCTTTATCTCATCCCAATACAAACAGTGAGCAGCAATGGTCGTGATGAAAACTGAGGCATTTGTCGAATTCACCCCTGCACCAACAACAGGCCTCACCAGAAGATAGTAAACGCCTACTTCCACTGTCATCTCCCTAGGGTTAAGCACCCATGTGTACCGCTCCTCTGCGCCACAAAAAAACAAACAGAATAATTATCTTTTGCAAATATTATTTCATAAATTCTGTTGAATTGTTTATATTTGTTAATAACCTTCAGAGTTGCCCCCTTGAGGCAGTTGGATCCGAGCCTCGTAATTTGTATCATTAGGGTAGTCCTGAAAACCCAGGAGCAACTGCAGAGGGATCTCGTCTGAGGGGTCTAACTTGAAAACCAGAAATATATTGGGTGCATTCACATTAATGACCACAGTGCTGAAGTTTCCTAGTTCCAGAAGAGTTTGGTTAACCTCTGCCATATCCGTCCTTGGTAGGAGAATCTAGAAAATGAAAAAAGATAGATAAGGTCTGGATGTTTTATATTTACAGTAGCCAAGCTTTTGGACACTTTCTGATAATCTTCTTTTACCTCAATCTCCTCAGTGAGATTTGCCAGTGTGATCACAGAGCCATTCATTTTGGTAAGAGAAAGAGACCCCACTGATCCACTGATACGGTCGCCCTCACACCATGAGAATGGATTTATTCCAAAACTTGTCATCTGTAATAGGTTCAAGAATAAATTAACATTACAGAAATCTAATCTTTGAATCTTACCCCTTAGGGACGTCTTAGTTTCAAGGTTGCCTGGTGGGGAAAGGTGTCCAAAGCACATCAACTAGTCACGGGGTACCTCAAGGGACAGTGCTTGGGCCTGTAGTCTTCTCCATGTACACTACATTACTGGTAACTTTTGTACAGGCACATGGTTTTTCCCACCACAGTTATGCACACAACTCTAAGAGGTTTCTTTCTTGTCTTTCCGGCCACTCCAACAGTTCAACAATAATTTTAACCAGATCTGCCAGAAACCTTTGGGTAATCTGTTATGACCAATTGACATTCAAAAAACTCTTTGCAAAGACAGCATGGTCATGAAGGTTTGCACTGCACAACATTAGGAATATCAGGGCCTTCCAGACTGAGCATGCAGCACAACTCTTCATCCAGGCCCTTGTAACTTCTAGACTAGACTATTATAATGCTCTTCTGGCAGGATGTCTAACATGTACAATCAAACATCTACAAATGCTACACAACTTTAATGAACCCAAGACAGCCCACATTACACCTCTCTTAATCTCTCTTCACTGGCTACTGGTTCAAGACATTGATGCCTGCATACAGAACAACCATGGGCTAGGCATCCTCTTTACCTCTACTCCCTCTTACAAATTGACATCCCCTCCTCGTGGTGCCATCACAGAAAAGCACAAAATCACTTTCCCAAACATTCACGTTCCCTGTTCCTTACTAGTGGAACGATCTTCAAAACCCTACCCGGCCAGCCAAATTTACTTTTAATATTCAATAAACAGCTAAAAAACGAAAACAAATATTTTCATTGAGCACTGAACCGTGTCCTGCTTATGTTGACTCTTTTGTTATTGCCTCCTTAGTATGAATCACATTTGTATAATCACTCTCTGTATAAAAGCATCTGCAAAATGAATAAATTCACACAACTCACCCGTACATCTACTGGTTCATCTGCAGGCAAAACATCAGAGCCCAGAGATGGGAGCATGAAACTGGCAGAGCTGTTCTTCTGAATGTTAAAGGGCTGTTTCTGAAGACCATCTGGTGATATTCTGAAAGATCACAGCAGAATGAATTGTCTTATGGCTTAGGCTGCAAGGTAAAGACCCCATAAAATCAATATTTGTGCTTTTGTACAATTAATTTGCATTATTCTCTTACCTGTTGACATATAAACCAAAAACTGAAGTGCTCAGTATGGTGGGCTGCTGGTTAACCTTTTTCCCAGCCAACAAGGCACTCTGAACATTGTCCACAGTGTTTAGTAAATGACTAGAGATCTCACTCTGTAACAGAGGGGAATGAAAACAGTGTCAAGAATGCTGGTTTTAAATCAGCACGTGAAGCAGGGCTCGGGTGTTGTGTAGTACCTGTTCAGAAGTATTGGAGGAAACTTTGAGGATGTTACTAACAGCGTCAATTATTGGTGTGGATGCTTGCAGTATATGTTCAGAGGACTCCTCACCAGAAAGCGTCAAATAGACCAGGGACTTACTGAGGTTTGTCAGCAGAGAACTTGCCTGTAACTGTAGCCAGTTTGGATAAGTTAGGAAAGAGGTGTATTACTACTAAGGTATTACTACCATATAAATTCATCCCGACTGTTTCAAAGTACCTGCGCAGTGCCTGTCAGTTCATGACCTTGTGTGGTAAGGCCTGCAACCACATTAGCACTCATCTGCACCTCTGCTGGATTCTTTGGGGGAATGGAGCTTGTGGCAACACTCAAACTCAGCAACATCTCTTGTCTCAGCTTTAGTCAGAAGAGACATACTGTATTTGGTTATTCAGAATAACAACATATTCAATTCAATTCACATTTATTTGTATAGCGCTTCTCACAATACACATCATTTCAAAGCAGCTTTACAGAAAATGCACGAGTCCACATTACAATTTAGAGTGATCTGTTATCAGGTAAATGTCTAAGTTATGTATTTCAGAAATGTACATATACAAAATCACAACTAAAAATTAATTAATTTAAATAATGTAATAATTAAAGGCAGAGGGGTAAAATAAATAAATAAAACATAACTGAATGTGCATATTCCCTATAGACTACCTCTTTTTTGAGACTGTCATGCTGTTCGTCAAGTAATGCATCATTCAGTCTTTCGGACACCGACTGGAACATTTGTGCCAGCGCTGGCCCAGTGAGTCGACCTTGATGCTGAAGCTGAGACACCTGATTGGAAACCAGTGCCTGAAGATCTTCAACTGTGTGCTTGGTACTGGAGTCCTTTACCTGGAATATCATGCACAACAATTTCATTTCCACAATTCTGTCGTTCTGACTGCATTGGCTGTCATTCTTTTTATATGTCACTCTTTTTATTTTATCTGTCTGACTAATTCTCATGTAATGGTCACATGGTCCCCATAACCTAGTACTGACATTTGATAAACACAATAAATCATTATAGGCTTTATACTACGTCCATTGATAGATTACACTCTGTTTAATTGTCACGGTATATGGCTGATATGAACATGACAAAGGAATTAACTACATACTCTTTAATTATAACTTCCAACACAAGAAACAGGAGAATTACGTGGAGAAACACAACCTCGTAACATAAACTATACAGGACAAGGGACAGACTGAAACCGAGAGCTGAAATACATAGCGCAAACAAAGGAGCTAAGGATCTGAGTAATAAGGGACAGGTGAATGAGATGAACCAATGAGACAAACGGGAAAACTGGGTCGAAGGAAAATAGCCACTGAACACAATGAAAACTAAGACAAGACAAAACCCTGACATTACTATGTAATGCAAAACAAAATATAAACATTAATTTTATTTTTAATTTGTTGCAAATTTGCATGTTCCCATTCATCACTATTACATATTAATAAATAAATAAAATAATTTTGTTAAAGAAAAATAATTGGTTGACCTAAATATTGCATTTATTGAATTTATTGGTTTACAATGTCGTTTAGCCTACTTTCTATATAGTTTTTTTATGATCAATGATTATTGTTCATTACTGATTTTTCTTGAGACAAAATAGGCATATACTAAATGTACAATTGCTGGCAAAAAATATGTTTTGAAAGGGAATTCAGTTAGTTTTTAATTTGTAATTGTAATTTGTGATTACAAGACAAAACTGAATAACATACTAGAATTTACTCAGATATATAATCATATTATCAAGCATAAATACGTATATAGATTGCAAACTTACTGTGTGTGACAGGGCTGAATTAGGGTCAAGATTAGTAATGATAAAAAAAACTAAAACAAGCTATACATTTAGGGTTGGTCTTTTGTTATATTATCTGAATTAGGGCTGGGCGATATATCGATATAAAAAATATATCGATATATTTTTTAATGCGATATGGAATTAGACCATATCGCATATATCGATATAGTTCAAATATGCGCTGTGATCCTTGCTCCAAACAAGCTGCTGACCCGGAGCTCTCTGCACTGCTCCCCGCGCATGAAACTGCGCGCTGCAGAAGCCCCAGCCGCAAGCCATCGGCAACCCGAAACGGTGTTTCCGCTACATTCATTCTACCGTGGTGGTCCGCCACACCAAACATCATCCCGCCACGGCGGCAGCTTCTCGGTAAAGTCCGATATTATGCACACTATTGTGTTATTGTTAAGCCCCACTAAAGGCATACAAATATTGTAAAGCACCATAAAGTTTTTGTGCACTATATTCCAAGACTTCTAAAGTCATTCGATTGCATAATGTGAGGTAAAAATTAATATTTAAGTCGTTAAGTTAAAGTTAATGAAAACTCATCTCTCCTCAGTCATTTTCTATTGATTCAGCATTCAAACAGCGCGTTGCGTTCGGTTACGACAGTAACACGACGACACTCTCTTCAAGATCAATGTTCCCATTATTGTACTTTATTTGTTGATAAATGTCTATGGTTTGCATAAAATTACTATCTTACTGGAGTTTACTGCGCTTTCTAAATCATATTCCTTTCTCCCGGGTGTCTGTTAGATTGCAGCACTCGAGTAGAGAGCGCTATAAATTGTTCTTCATGCGCACTGTAACTGAAATTTAAAACTGTTAAAAGAAAAGGCTCAATAAACTGTTGCATAGATATAATATTTCGCTTTGTGTAAATGTGAAGCGCTGCACGCTGTGACTGCGCGTTGCTTCGAGTGCAACATTTTGCGCACGGGATGCACATAATCGCTTTGCCGCTCTTATTGGAGCCTTTCATATTATAATACTTAGGCAAGGTTAGGGGCAACGGGGCGTGGCCCATGGGACTATCACTGCCACCACAGCTGGGAAAAAATCCTAGAGGAAACACTGCGAAAAAGCTCCAGCCCCGAAACAAAGCTCACTGCAAACTTAATTTTCCCACAGCCACCTTATGGAGCTTTGATTTCAAAAAAGGTACTCCTGTTGCTATACAGTATTTATGTTTACATTTTATTGTTATTTGAACAGCTGACCATTTAATTATGAACCAGGTGAAGAAACCTGTTTATTATTTATTTGATTTTGCACCTGTTCACTGAAATAGCCGGTTTCAACTTTCAATAAAACTAGGCTACTTGTGACGTCATATTTGGCTTTGACTTTGACTGAACATTTGCTCTCACTTTGAGGAAAAAATATCGGGATATATATCGTATATCGATATTCATCCTAAATATATCGGGATATGACTTTTGGTCCATATCGCCCAGCCCTAATCTGAATATTCATCCTCTGTGTTGGTCCCTCACTGTGTAGTCGTTACAGATCTGGTATTTTGGGCCTGAAGTGGAAAAATATAATTTCTTGAAATTTGGCAGTGATTTATTACATGTTTGAGGGGCTACTGGCAGAGTTATATGAGAATGAGCCAACTGTTTAATTAATTTAGCTGAATTGTAAGTGTTTTTTTTTTTACTTTCTTTTGAAAAGGTGCTCATAAACAAATAAGCTCAACTACAAACCCAAGTGGTTACAGCAGTGTCAGCAGTAACACCCGCTGCGTTCCTAACAGTGATGTCCACTTCCAGACTGTAGTTGTTATGTACATTCCCTAGAGGGAGGTAAAGCGACTCCACTGTGGGCTCGGCGCCACAGTAAAAATGACCTGCAAAATAGGTCAAAGTACAAGGAGTTAACTTCTATAAGCATGGGCTGATTTTACTTTTATCAGGAAGGACAGAATTTTTAATAAAAATCACATTTCTCACCACGGGCAGTTTTGAAGCAGAACACACATGGCCTGGCTTTGCAGAAAGATGGATCCACAGAGCAGCTGATCTTAAAGGGAGAGAGAACATCACCCACGAGAGGGCTAATGATGCAGGAGGGGGGACGCCAGACGACGGGGGGCGTTACAGGCTTCAGGGTTTTGTCCGTAGTATGAGAAGATGAAGACACTGTAGTCGGCAAAGGCGAAAGGACTTCTGATGACGGCTCAGTAACGGATGCACCAACAATGGGAACGGTGTATCTAGCAGATCCAGATAAGTTGTCCTTAATAGCTAAGAGAAAACACAGATTTGGCATTAATCAATCGGGGTCTCAAATTTCATTAATATTAGTCACATAAATAATTTGGAAAACTTTATATGCACTTTATTTTACAGTGTCCTTGTTACAAATATTACATTTACTTACTATAGTAATAACAGCAAATTATGCATAATTACATGCAACGAACACTAAATCAAACCCTAATCCTAACCCTATATTAAGTTAAGATATTATTAAGCTTTATTTTAAGGTGTCATTCAGTGTAATTACACAAATAAGTACTGAGTAGTATTCAGGTGCTCTAAGCGATGTCACGCGTTTTTTAGGCCAAAACATTTTTTGTCACATAAAGCCATAGGCGGAAATCGCGGGGGGGTCGGGGGGGTCAGGACCCCCCCTATCTGAGGGTTGTCCCCCCTAAAATATCATTAAAATATGTGTGTTGTAAATAAAATGATATATTCTTAAAATAATTGTTTAAGAAATAAAATACATATGCAAACGGGGCAACGACAAAAAAAAGTTTAGTCCCCCCTCCCTTGCCTCACAGTGCTTTGGTCCACTGCCTCCGCCCCTTTTACACACATTCCGGTGGCGGGAGAGATGAACTAAGTTTTTGAGTAGTTGTGGAACTCCAGTAAGACAATGTTATTTTATTCACTTTAAACATCGGATGAAGTGATTAGTTTCTCTTTAATATAGATGATGCTGAGTCATTAATAAATCATGTAAAAAAACAAATATATGATTGTGTACTAATGTACTTTTGTCACTGATGTAGTCTGCTATGTTAGCGATTATAACGTTTAACGTTACCCTTGTTTAATACAGTCTGCGTTTACCTAGCTTGTTTATAAATTATATCCCCCCACACACACCCACAACGCTACGTGATGTAACGTTAGTTGTGTAGATTAGACTAGTCCGGGTGCGCATTTAGATTTTAACGCTTTCACTGTGATTTAGTCGGTTTATATAATTTAATATAGTTAATCTAATATAATATCACACGAAGAGTTCGGTTTTTCTCCAGATATCAGCATGATAACAAATGTGATTTTGATTTGATACAAGTTTAATAAACAAGAAGTTAATATTAAGTGATGTACATTTTAGACACATATATTACCAACGAAAATAGTTGAAAATTAAGCCACAACACTGAGAAATACACGAGGTGTTTCCTTACTGAATGAATCAGCTTTTTGAACAATCAGTTGAATGAATCTCAATGACTCATTAACAGTGACTTACTGCCTCCTATTGGCGGTTTTAATTTCACATTTAAAGTATCTTTTCATGTTTTTAATCATTTCAAATATTTTTAATAATTAAAATAAAACATTTATTTTTAAAACGTCATAATATTATTTATGTCTGTGTAAAAACATCTAAATGCTACTTTAACCCTCATTTATCGTTGGTGTCTATCATGACCCCAATCGACTTTTCCGTAAATAAAACATGATTCCCGTCATCTCAGTTGCATAAAATTGTGTCACTTTTTCTACATTATCTATCTATACACACAATATACACTATACACTGGGCTTGATTCATTTGTTCTAAAGGTATGTAAAAAAAAATTCAATTGTATTTTGGTGGCTTGATAAATGAAAAAGCTGACTAAATTGACCAAAAAAATCTTCAAAACCATATTTTTTTTTATAAATAAGTTGTTTTGTGTAAACAATTTATTTACAAAAAATGCATGGTTTTGAAGAATTTTTTGGTCAATTTAGTCAGCTTTTTCATTAAACCAGAAAGAAACTTTAAGAAGGATCATGGAACGGTCTCCATGCTACACTAATAATAAGGCTTTGCTCGGTGTACACGTATCCTTGCAAGTACAATTTTGCCTGTATTATTGGTGTCCCCTTCAAAAATTGCTCTTGAGAATTGTTCTGTTCATTGTCCCCCCCAACATTTTGATCAAATTTTCGCCCCTGCATAAAGCAAACATCTCCTCACTATCCGCTAGCTGCCTGTCCCCTGAACACATTGTAAAAAAATGCGGTCTCTGTAGACAGCCCAGGCTCCACAAACAGCAACAAAAACCAACTGGGGCGACCCGCTCCACGAAACATAACAAGCAGTGTTCCAGCCTGGGGGACGGGTTAGTGAGGGTACGTGGAGGGTGTGGAGGAGAGAAGCATGAAGAGGGAAGTTAGAATTGTAACTCTTTAAGTTTGATATGGCCGACACACGACCAAAGAGATGACGTTCTGATGAACAGATTGCAAAAATACAAAGAAGGGGGAAAAGGAGAAGGAACGCATGCCTGAATTTACACTGGAAAAGCCTTTGAAAGGTGGTGAGAACTCCGCCGGCAGAAGGGCTTCCAATCCGACATTCAGGGAACGTTAGCTCTGTTTCTGCTGGACAGGGTAAATCCAGTTTGGTTTTTCTAAATGGACTTTCATGTTCGCCTAACAAACACAAGGATATAATTAGCTAGAACAATCAGAGGCGGACAGAGTACAGAGCTTTGTTACTTGAGTAAAAGTACAGATACCCCTTGCTAAATTTTACTCAAGTACAAGTAAAAGTACTACATTCAGATGTCTACTTAAGTAAAAGTACTAAAGTACTTGTTTTTAAAAGTACTTGAGTATCAAGAGTACAAGAGTAGATTTTCTAAATATTGCATTACTACTGCCACAGTGCTTACATTTATGCACAGAAACGTCCTACATGGAGTTATGAAAAATGTTAATGTTAATACCTTGGAGAATGTAAAAGGTATTGAAAGTAAAATCAAGTCATTTTCATCTTTTTACCATGTTGCTTTATTTAATTTAATTTAATTTTTGGGGGGTCCCATCTTTAAATGTGGGGACAACACACACACACACACACACCACATGTAAGGGTGGCGCTGCCAATAAAGCACCTAAAAGCTGTCACAAAGAACCGGCAAAAGGAATGATTATGAATATGTAAAATATAGCAAGGAGATATTTTAATTGTTTATTAATAAACACTTGTTAATAAACAAGTGTTTTCTTTGTCAGTGTCGGCTAGATGAAGTTGACGATGCTGACTCGCGATCTTCAGTAGTGAACGCGCCAGAGAGAAATGCACATTTCATACGGATTACATAAGCAGAGAGCAATCTGTAGTCTGTTTTCTTTCGTTTTGAATGTTTCTGTTTAAAAGTAGACATGTCTGTGAGAGGCAAGTAGGCTACCTTATACACTGAGTTTCGGTTCATTTATGAGACGAGATCCAGTTCACGTGCCGGCACCTCCGTTTCTTATCTATCGTCTGCTATTTACTTCTTATTTATTAAACCCAGGCAATTGGTTAATGAAACATTGATTAAAATTAAGATACAATTAATGCAAAACGAAATTCAGGTTAAAGAAAGGTTTTGTGTTTTCTGTTTGATGTCTCTGTGAAAGTTTTAAAGCATCTTTTAGTGCCGCTTTCAGAGCGCTCACGTCCGTAACGGAGAACACGTCCATAACATTGTTTTTTCCTCATAAATGCAAACCCGAAAAATAAAATAAAACAAAATTAATATTTTATGTACTGTGGAGACTGAGCGCCAACCCTTCTTCATTCGCTGGGTAGTAGCCTACTTTGGTTTGCGCAGTGTAATTCACATAATCAGTAAAAATATATTTTGCCTCCTAAAGTTTTTTTTTTTTAAGAAATCAGAAATCCCTCGTGGCTACGCCACTGCCACATTTGAACCTGACTGTGTTAAACACACCACATACTCAAGAACATCAAACCAAATGCTTGGCTTAGATTAATGTGTAATATAAAATCTGACCATGGAGTTGACTTTGGCGGAAAGCTGAAAGTGATTGCTGATAGGCTGTCCCAATCAGTGCACAATCCAATCACGTTTGAGAGGGAAACAACAAATTGAGGGTTTCCGAGATTTTTCTTTTTTTTTTTCTTTTCTTTTTTTTTACTCGGGTACTCACGGTTATGGATAGAAATGTATTGGAGTAAAGAGTACAATATTTGCCTCTCAAATGTACTTGAGTAAAGTCATGAGTACTCCCCAAAAATGATACTCGAGTAAAGTACAGATCCCTCAAAATTGTACTTAAGTACTGTACTCAAGTAAATGTACTCCGTTACTGTCCGGCTCTGCGAACAATGCAGTCAGCGCTAACTTTGGTGAATACAACATATAGGTTTCTAGCAGCTAGCTATCGATCTCTATTGTAAATAATCAAGCAAACTCACAGTAGGGCAACAGTTTGTATGAATGATTGTTTTCACCAACTATTTATTATGAAATTGAATGTTCATTCATAGCCTATTGACAACTTTGACTAAATTTGAAGCTAACGTTATCTTGCTATTATTGCGTCCTGGTATGGGAGCTAAAGTTATAACCTCAGGTGGCGAAACGTTTTATCGTGTTTTTCTGGTAATGTTTCTCTTTTTTTTGCATTATATGAAAGCATTTATCTAACTTGGCGACATTACACCTTGAAAGAAGTATCAGTAAAACTACAGGGGGAGGGGACGGGATGAGGAGGAGGGAAGGTCTAGCTAGCCTCCGTTTTGTTTGACGTCAACAAGAAGTGACGTCACCCAGCATCACTTAGAGCACCTTTAACAGAATGTACGTTTTAGGGTTTGGTTTAGGATTAGTTACATGTAATTATGCATAATGTTTTTAGGGTTGCACTTTATTTTACAGTATGTGCATTTACGTGTACTTAAGAGTTTCTTACCTATGAAAGTGCTGGTAATATAAGGTAACTACATGGGTTAAGGTTAAGTTTAGGGGTAATTCAGGGTTAGTGCCTAGTTATAACAATTACTACAATATGTACATAATATGCAAATGGAGAACAGGACTGTAAAATAAAGTGCTACAGTTTTTAATATATTTACATGTAACGTATAACAAGGACACTGTGAAATAAAGTGTTACCCAGTTTGGTGGTCCCAAAAAGCCATAGTTAAAAGTATGAATGTCACTGCATTAGATAATAATTTTTTTAATATTTGACAGCACAAATAATCTTTACAAGCAAAAAAAAAAAAGTTCCAAATGGTAAAATGACTCATAAAATGAACACTTTCTGGTTGAAAAAATTAGTGGAACATGTTCATAATAACTGTAATGAAGTAAAACTGTGTGAACCTGAGGAGAACTGACTTTATACATCCACTAAAATCACTATAACAGCATTTATGTAGAAGTAACCAAAAATGGTGTGTGCAGGTGCTGCTGGTTTTGATGTAGTTATCTGTGCATTGAAATTCATACATTTTTATGTGTGATTTCAGTCATTTTGAGGCCACTCCTCAGAAGAATGGGTACAATTTACAAGTAAAGCAACTCTTACCATAAACCACCACTGTGATATCGTGCTTTGCTTTTCGCAGTACGTCACTCTCTATGGTATACGAGCTGCTGCCCTCTGCCTGCTGGATCAGTGGCCTTTTCACTGACTCCGAGTAACAGCGGCTTTGCAAACTCTGTAAGAAAGTCATTTGTATTTGAATACACCATCCAAGCACATTGTGTCATGTCAGCCCGTTCTCATCCCATGGCGTCATAGACTGACGCTTTTGCCAATGCTTATACATCCAACGCACATGGCACCCTTTAGCGTCAATATGAGACGCAGATATATATGGGCCAGAAGGCGCCTCCTAGTGGTCTAACCCTACCCCAGACCTAAACCTACTTATAACCGAAGCGTGTTATATTGACGCTAAAGGGTGCCATCCATGTGCGTTGGATGTATACGCATTGGCAAAAGCGTCAGTATATGACGCCTTGGGATGAGAATGCGTTGCAGCGTTGGTCATGTCTGGGGTCCTTCATTTCAGAATCACACTCAGGACCTTCGGGTCCAAATGGGCCGGAAGGGTGGGATTCATATTTATTAAAAGAAAATCATCTTCTTTTTTTTTTTAACTTTTTTTTTATAATATTTTTTCTTTTCTTTTTTGGTGTTTTGAGATAATTTTATGATTTATAATTAATATTTATGCAATAATTATGACCCATTTTCCCCCCATTGAATATAATAGAAAATTATAAAAAAAATATTTTAAAAATGCAAAACACATATGTAATCTGAATTTATTAGTTTGTTTATGTATAAAAGTGTTTTTGTGTGTGTGTGTATGTGTGTGTGGATGTGTCTGTTTTGCACTCTTGATGTTTTATAGATTCACCCCTTCACTGTTGTGTGCTTTTTTCTGGATCGTGGCTGATTTGTAGATTGTACGCACAAAAAAACTCGGTATTTTCAAATTTTTGCCAATTTGCCATTAATTTCCTATGCGGGTCCATTTGGACCCGAAGGTCCTGAGTGTGACTATTTTTTTTTACAACCACTTAGATTATTCAAACCCTGTCCCCAATTTTTTTGGGTGTTCATATACCAAGCACCAACAAAGTCACCAAATTTCAGACCATTCAGATGATTTAAAAAAATATATATATATATTTAAATGCTTCGGGTCCATTTGGGCCGAAGGACCCCAGAGGGTTAAAAAGACTGATGTAGGTCACTTGTGAAAAAGAAGTGAGATTCATTGTACTAATACTTCAAATTTTACCATTAGATATTTAAAAAAATATACATTCAGATAACATTAATGGTAGCCTATATTATAATAATGATATTAATTAAATAAAAGGCCGTTTAAACAGAGTATGGTTTCATGACTATGTTTCTTAACACTTAAGTACACTTTATAATAATGTCAAATTGAAAGTTTAACTTTGATTTTTTTTTTATATATGTTGTCATGCTTTAGTTTTAATGTGTTGGCTAAGTACTTGATTATAATTTTAACTGTAGTGTGTTAATTGATATTACATTTAAAGTTAATATATTTATTTTAAATGAAACTTTATCATTAAAAATGTGCAAGTACATTTACATTTAAAAACAAGTTTAAATAGAAACAACATTAGTTTACCATAAATGCTTGTCAGTGCGTTCGGCAGTATACTTTCATCATATTTCAACGAAATATAGAAGTAATTTTAAGAAATGACATATAAAGATGTACTTACGTGGGTTGAAAAAGCACTAAGGTTCAGTTAACTGCATTTGTTATAAATTTAAAATATACTACATTTTCTAATAATTGCAAATTAACATGCAATTAAGTGTCTGTTAAACACTACATTCAGTTCACACTAATTTTGTCAACTCTTATTTTAAAAGCATACTTTTTTTCCCCCAGAAGGGATTATATGCAAAACTGGATTGGTTTTCAGAAAGCACGCTGAAAGATCACTCTAAAGCTACAGGTTTAATGTCATAACACAAAATAAAAACACTTACAATAAAATCTGCTCTGCTCTCGAAGTACCAAACTATTTTCTCACATCCTTCACACTGCACGTGTAGCTTCACACTGTCGGCAACGTCCACTGGAGCGCAGTTGGAACAGCTAAAGAGACAGGAGATAAAGTATAGGCTGGTTTCAAAGTAGCACGAATGACAAAAAAATACATTTTGATCAAATTAATCCAATCGGTTACATTCGTCTTACGTAAGAGTGAGCTTCATATTTTCCCTAGGAATCACAGTGATGCATCTGGTTCCAGTTTGCATGTAACCATTTGACTTGGTATTTACAGTATACACTGAGAAACTGTATACTGGTGGAAGACAAGCTTCGGGTATCTCATAATCTCTAGCTCTCACTTCAGCCGGACAGGGACAAGTGTCACCTACTGTACATATAGAGAAGGGAAAGAAAGTGTGAACGTGATTTCACTAAGTCCAACATGCTCTTTGTTGACATCATTCCAATCAACCATTCAGATTTGAGGGACAAGTTTACAGTTTGTCAAGTTTAGGCTTAAAACCAGGTGCTTCTACATCGGTGTTATTCACCAGTTCCCTCTGATTTTAGTGATAACATATGAGCAGGATTAGGTTTAGGGATAGGGATAGGACTACATTTTTGGACAGGAATGTTGTTCCAGGTCAGGATCAATAAAACGTGTTGATCCAGGAACACGTTGCACTGCAAAATCACGGTGAACACCCCGATAATATCGGTTGTCCTAACAACAGACGTGACAAAAAGCATCTTTCTCCACTGATGGCTATTCAAAAGTATCCATGTATTCAGACTAAACTGATTGCAAGCAACATTATATTGCTAGTATTTCACAAAAACATAGTCAATGTATAACTGCTATTGAGATTTCTTCAGTTATTATAGACCTCCTTGGATCAAAACACAATATTTGTGATTGAGTTATAGTGGTACTTACTGCATTTCCAGAGAGCGTTGTCATCTTTAAGTTTATCAACATATAGCTTGACGCTGGTAGTGCCAATGACCGGGATCTCCGGATCTACAGTGATATGCAGATTAAAGGCTCTGGGAATTCGCACATGCTCACCGATCTGTTGAAATTAAAGAAGTGTAATGGATGTGCTGCCTTTTTTACAGGAATGTTCTGGGTTCAGTAAAAGTAAAAGAACTGACAACATATATGGCATCCAGGAAATAATTAGAATATCATAGGTTTGTAAAAACAAACAAAAATGTGTAACAGTTTAGGGTCCAATTCTCACTATTAACTAGTTGCTAATTAGCATGTATATAGGATATTGGCTGTGTATTCGTACTTACAAAGCACATATTAATGCCTTATTCTGCATGACGATATTCAACATCCCTAATCCTAAACTTAACTACCTTACTAACTATTAATAAGCCGTAATTAGGAGTTTATTGAGGCAAAAGTCGTAGTTAAAAGTGAGAATTGGACCCTGAACTAAAGTGTGACACAACTATGTATGTACAATAATGCATTTACAGTGGAACTATAATGCGCAAGTTGTTGCACTGGAATAATGCTAAATTACACGTTATTTCAAAATACAGCCAAATTATTTCAAATACAAGGTCTAACCGTCTAACCAAAATAACCACAGACTTGCATGCATTTTCTATACATTACATCATTGTAAACACTAATGATGTTGAAATGATGGTAATTATTAAATGTGGTAATTAACAACATGAGCTTGAGTATTGAATGCTTGTATGAAGCGTGTGTGTTTGACTCTGGATCACATACTGTGTCTCCATCCTGTTGGTTCACTGTTTCGTTGTGACAATAAACTGTTGTGTTTCCACCGTCCATTTCCATGCTTGAGAAGGAATTCTCTGCTCTGACCACAACATTAAATGTGCCTAAATGATAGGATAGAGAAACAATCAGACTGAAGAACCTGCAAGCTATGTGATCAAAATACACACTACTTGACCAAAAATAAGGCCGTGTGTCCACCAAAGCGTTTTTCCACGCGCCTGCCCTGGCGTATGTTTTCAATTGTTTTCAATTCAGCGCCGCGTTTTTTAAACGCCATGAGCGTAACGAGGCGCTGAGCTGTTATTTCACGCTGAAGCGCCGAGCGCCCGGGGTTTTTACTGGTCGCCGACGGCGAGAGTTGAAAAATGTTCAACTTTGGGTAAAACCAGAACGCAGCGCTCATCACTGTCACTTTTTACCCAGCCGTCCAATCACAGTGGAGGAGGGGCGGGACTAACACCCAAGGGGGTAATCCATCAGCCGGAAGTTGAAGCCTCGCGGGAGCCGCCATTGTAGCAGAACTTCACCTGCTGTTAGCATCCCATTGACTCCCATTCATTTTGGGGTCACTTTGACAGCGAATAACTTTCCATCTGAGGCGTCCAAAGGCTTAATTTGTCGATTATTTATTTCTAAAGAAACACGACAATGTATAAAATGCTCCATTACTTTGTATCTTACGTTACGACCCCGTAGAAGCCGTTTTTGTAAAAATAGGCTAAAGATTGCGTCATAACCACGGGACTTTCTGTCGCACAATAGAGACATTACCGTATAGACAGGAGGAGAAGCTCGCGGCAATCTTTTACTGTCTATGAGGCAATCGGGGGGACATGAAGGCACAAAGTCAAGGGAGAAGCCCATAAATAGAGAGTCCATAAAAGCAACGGGACAAAATATTTCAACAACGTTTTTGAGGAATTAGGTGATTCAGATTTGTCTTGGCACAGCTACTAGAAGATTTTCAACAATCAGACTGTCGTCACGCTCAGTTTGAGCCTGCGCACTCGCTCAGACATCAGACAGGAAGTGCAATAATCGGGCTTCAAGTCTTCTCCATTGAAATCAATGGGGTCGCTGTGTCCATTTCTTTTACTGTCTATGCTAACACCACAGGTGCCTTAACGATCTTTTTTTTTTTTCTCACAAAAATGTATATTTAAATGAACAGTAAATATTTTCATATTTTCAATGGTGCGAAGATCCTGGAGGGCAACTTAGGTTAATGTGTCACATTCATATTCTGTACACATCTGCTTACCGGCATGTGTCATCAATAAGATACTGAATTTGGTCTTTTAATAGCAATGTCTTAGTACATTAGCACAAACCTGGAAACAGTGACGTATGGATTAGCAGAGGAAAGTCTTGTTTTGCCCTTCAGGCGGGCTTTTCTATAAGGGTGTGACGTGAAAACTATAAATGTTTTGAAATGAAACATCCACTTTTGGCCATGCAAAGTAAGTGTCAATCAAATGGAAGCACCTTGTATTGTGTTTGAGACGTGGAAAAGCTGTGGACCTCCATGCAGCATCTCATGCATCTCAGAGAAGGAGTGATTGGCTCCAGACAGCATGAAATGCAGTTGCACCGGAGCTCCCCGAGCCAGAGTCACATTGACGTGGAGGAACCGCACCGGACACTGCTCGTGCTCGAGCTCTACGTCTGCTAGGAGGCCTTCGACTGGCTCCAGCAAGCACACATCCAGGACGGTGGAGACGTCTTTCGGCGTCACGCCGTTGAGAGCCACAACAGTGAGCTGGTGGCAGCCTGGCCCGAGCTGCTGCTGTACCTCTGGAGATACGGGGATGTCATGGGGAACGATCCCTCTCATAGCAGATGTGGACACCAGCTCTGTATCTCCATGCTGAATTTTGTAGGTTATATTTGTTCCTGGTGGAGGTGAACATTCATTTAGATTTTGTCAGTTTTTAACACAGGTGAAACTCTAAAAATTTGAATATCGTGCAAAAGTTCATTTCTTTCAGTAATTCAACTTAAAAGGTGAAACTAATATATTATATATTATAGACTCATTACGTGCAAAGTGAGATATTTCAAGCCTTTATTTGTTATAATTACGATGATGATGGCTTACAGCTTATGAAAACCCCAAATTCAAAATTAGAATATTGTGAAAAGGTTTTCATAAGCTGTAAGCCATCATCATAATTATAACATATTAAGGGCTTGAAATATCTCACTTTGCACGTAATGAGTCTATATAATATATTAGTTTCACCTTTTAAGTTGAATTACTGAAAAAAAAATGAACTTTTGCACGATATTCAAATTTTTTTGAGTTTCACCTGCAGCAATGTCCTTTGAATCACTATACATGTTTTTTTCATCTGGTAGTTGAAAATAATGTAAGTAAATGGATAATAAGACTTAAAAATATTTCAACAATTGCAAGAAATAATGTAAGCATTGCACAATTCACAATTCTGACTTTTTATAAAGTCAGAAATGCGAGATATACAGTAAACGTGAAAAAATAAAGTCAGAATTGCGAGATTTAAACGTACAAAAATAAAGTCAGAATTGCGAGATATAAACGTACAAAAATAAAGTCAGAATTGCGAGATTTAAACGTACAAAAACAAAGTCAGAACTGCGAGATTTAAACATGCAATTGCGAGAAAAAAAGTCAGAAATGTGAAATAAAAAGTGGCAATTAACTTTTTATTTTATTTTTATGCCACGGTGGAAACAAGCTTCCGTAAAATTGTATTCCTTTTTCATCAGAAAATAATTCATTAACATTTCTTTTTTTTACCTGCGTCTAACTCCACTTGGATTTTCAGAGGGTTATTATAAAGTGCTTTGCAGTTCGTATAGTCTGTGGATTGATTCACGCTGTGGCACTTTATAGTCCCGAACTCTCCCAGTGGCTCCTGGATAGTGATGGTTTTGTGGGCTGTCACATGCCATTCACTGGTGCTGCACTCCACTCCCACAGTGAATACTCCAGCACGACTGTACTTATGCACCACGTTCTCCATCCTAAAGAGTTCACAGTCAAGCAGTAGTCAGTCAAAGTTCCCTTGTGAAAAACAAGTGTGCTTAATTGTATTGTGTACTTCACATCTTGAAGGCATATTTTACACTTGTAAGTATAAAAAAAACTATGCTATAGATAATATAATATTAATGAAATAAAAGACCTCTCAAGTGCACTTAAAGAAAGTACAGTTTCATGTTTCGTAACACTTAAGTACACTTTTTTAAACACTTTTTTCATTATATTTGAATAATATTTTGTCATGCTTTAGTGAAGTATACTTATTTTGATGTGTTGGACATACTAAAGCACATGTTAAGACATGATTATAATTGCAACAGTAGTATGTTATTTGATAAGGTAATATATTTTAAGTGTGCTTAATTACAACATCATTACAAATGTTTAATTTCAAATACATGACATGCATGTTTCAACAGAAATGTCATTAAAAGTCTAATTTAGTTGACCATAAATGCTTGTTAGTAATACTCTATAACCATATTCCGAAGACAATAGATATAATTATAAAATTATATATAAAGATGTCATAAGTGGGTCCAAAACTCTCACGCTTAAAAATAAAGGTAAACACATTGCTATTGATTGTAAGAACAAACAAATTGGAGGAGGTCAAACAAAATATTATATGAGCTGCTGAAATTTCCAACTTTTTATATGGAGTTTGGAATTTTTTTACAAACATGTTGCCAAGTTTTGGGTAGCACTTTATTTTACAGTCCTGTTCCCCATGTACATACTATGTACTCATTATAGTAATTTATATTATAAGGTACTAACCCTGAATTAAAAGTCTAATTTAGTTGACCATAAATGCTTGTTAGTAATACTCTATAACCATATTCCGAAGACAATAGATATAATTATAAAATTATATATAAAGTGGGGCTGTCAAACGATTAATCGCAATTAATCGCATCCAAAATAAAAGTTTGTGTTTACATAATATATGTGTGTGTACTGTGTATAATTATTTTTAATACATAAATACCCACACGTGCATGTGTATTTCAGAAATATTTGCATGTATATACTGTATATAGACTGAATGTAGCCTATGTATATTTTATATAAATAACATATTTTATATATAAATAACATATTTTTCTTAAATATATACGTGTGTGCATTTATATACAAAATAATTATACACAGTACACACACACATATATTATGTAAACACAAACTTTTATTTTGGATGCGATTAATCGTGATTAATCGTTTGACAGCCCTAATATAAAGATGTCATAAGTGGGTCCAAAAAGCACTCTCACACTTAAAAATAAATGTTCTTTATCGGCATTGATGGTTCCACGAAGAACCTTTTACATCCATGGAACCTTTCCATTCCTCAAAAGGGTTCTTTAGATTATTAAAATGTTCTTCACACTAAGGAAGAAAATGGTTATATTAAGAACTTTTCACTGAAAGGTTCTTTGGAGAGACAAAAACGGTAATTTTATTGAATTGCAGCCAAAACACCATTTTGGAACGTTTATTTCTGACAGATAAGTCTAACTAATTGCATAAATATAAAACATTTTCATTTCATTCAGTCCAGTACATTCTTTTAAAATATATTATTTCCGCAATAAGTAATCTTTTTAAAAGTATGCTAAAGTGTATTTCCTTTTCACAAGGGTTAACAACATATACATAATAATGAAATGCTATTTTAATAACTCAGTGCTATGATGCTGAGAAGGGCAACACTCACTCCTCTGGACTGTAATGATCGATGACGTGTCCATCTCCAGCACTCAAAGTGCACGTGAGGTTGCCTTGAAAGGGATGCAGCAACCACTTCACTGTGATGGTAATGTTGTCGAAGACAGCAGCCAGTTTGCTCACCAGCAGATGTAGAGCTGATAACAAGAAGCGCAAAGTCTTAATTTCATCCGAAAGTCAAGTTGTCAATATTATTCAAATTTGGAAAGAAAAAAAATCATTAAAAAGTTTAAAAATTAGCGTATATGTTCTCAGTTCTCGCCATCTCCGAAAAGCCAAGCCGATGTTGATTCTTGTTTTTTATGAGCTCTGTCTCATTCTCTTTTCTCTCCTCTGTTCGGCGTTTGTTTAAACGGGAGATTTAGCGGCTCCATGTCAACATTTCTCACTGGTTGCAACAACTAACCACACCAGCAGACACACGTCAAAATTTCAACATTTCTCTATTTACGGATATGACGAGAGACACACACGGTCGAGTGACATATGTACGTTTTTAATTTCCCATAAAAACCATCCCGACAAACACATAATAGGCTCACCATAGTGAATAAGACAAAAACGTGTTTTGGAAGAAGGATTGATGATGTATTCCTTAAATGTAACTAATTTTGAACCAAAAAAAAGTTACGTAGTATACCTTTAAGTATTGCTTGTGTAACTTAAATGCTCTTTCTTATCTAACAGATAAGATGACAGAATCCGTGCGATCAGTCACGTACTGGGGTAATAAACAAAGTGTCTAAAGGCCACAGTGAGTAATACACATGCACCATATTATCAACATCAGATATGATGCTTTTTATGTAAGGAAATTGTAGCATTGAGATTTCATTTGATTTTACACCATGTGTGAGTTCTGACCATCTTTGCAATGATATTCCACTGATAAGTAGCTTCCCAGCGCAGGGCACGGCTCTCCAAGGGATGATATATCGGCGGCGGCCTGACACACCTGCAGCCCGTGGCAGTGCTCTTCACAGACAACAAGAAACACAACAGTTTACATTCAGTGTGCAAATAATCTACAACATTAATCACTATATGCTGCTGAACACACAATTGTACACACTCAAATAAACCATTGTGTGAATGCCTCTGTAAATATTGAATTCGTGGGCATAATTTCCTTTTTAAGGCTAAGAAGCATGTAATCTGATAGTTGTCGAGTGCTTTTGTAAAAGATGAAGAAGCTTTTTGCGCTTTATTGGCCTTCATGGTTTCAGTCACAAAAAAGAGCGTCCATATGTTCCCCACTAATAATAAACTGTATAGGGAGTGGTTGCATGAAACACTTTTGCAAATATATAATAAATCTTAAGTTACAAAAGCCTGAAATCATAAAATGTACTTTATTGTTTATGGCACTTTCCATCAATACAGTAAGGTAAAAAAAAAAAAAAAAAAAAAAAAATTGGTATGTAACACTTAAAATAATTTAACAAATGGTTAGCAAGATATTTTTTAACACATTTCTATTGATTGTAAACCTTGGGAGGTCAAACAAAATATTATATGAGCAGCTGAAATTTCCAACTTTTTAGTATCACAAACATGTTGCCAAGTTTTGGGTAGCACTTTATTTTACAGTCCTGTTCCCCATGTACATACTATGTACTCATTATAGTAACTTATACGACTGGGTTATAACTAGATCTAACCCTGAATTACCCCTAAACCTCACCTTAACCCATGTAGTTGCCTTATATTACCACTTTCTTAGGTAAGTACACGCCAGTGCACGTACTGCAAAAATAAAGTGGGACCTGTAAATACAGTTTAAAACTGTGATTTTTAGGAATAAACAGTAAATAAACATAAAAATCAAAAAGACCAAACTTAATAAATTCATTAAGATCAATGGATGTGTGAAGGGATAACACTTAACAGAGAACACATGTAAGTGTGTGGGTAATGGTTGATCTTAATGGACGCAGTGAGGAACAGTTTGAATTCATGGGACACCTAAGTGTAACCTATTCATGGAAAGTGTCATATAATAGTGGGAGAGTTGCAGTGGATGTGTACCTGACACAGTATCTACTATATCGATCCAGCTGCACTCGTCCTGCTGTGGAGGAGTGTGTGAGGGAGCGTGTCTGGACCTGCAGTAATGCACCGCCTTCCTACCGTAGAAGCTGTCATCAATCTCTATCACTTGACCAGAGCCACACTGAAGCGTAGCGTTGTGGTCCGCGCAGGCTAAGGAACGCCCAGACTCTAAAAAACATCGATTGATTACTAACTCAGGCTCAAAACAAATCAAAAAGGAAAGTTAAGGAGGAAAATATTTGGTTACACTATATTTTGATGGTCCACTTTAGATACTAACTATAAGTAGCTTTTCAACTACATGTCAGATAACTCTCATTAGAGTAGGCTGCAATACACTACGGGGTTCGGGTAAGTATAATAAGTTGACATGTAGTTGCAAAGTTACTTGTAGTCAGTAGCATGTCTGTTGGGGAGCATCAAAATTAAGTGTTAGCAGATATTAAGCAGACAGTTTACTAACACTAATGAGTTAGTTGACATGTAGTTGCAAAGTTACTTAGTAAGTAGAATGTCTAAAGTGGACCATCAAAATAAAGTGTTACCAAATATTTTCATATAAAAAAAGAGACCAACCAAACTCGCAGATGAAGTAAAGCTCCTGGCTGCAGTTACTGGTGGTCTCCCACTGAAATCCAGAATTTCTTCTGATGGAGCCACAGGATGCGTTCAGCGAGGGATCCTGGATCCAGTTGGAATAACTAACATCCGAGCCATCCAACCAGGACAAGGGACCTGAGAACAAAAAGCAACAAAATAAAACAACAACAAAGAGTTGTAATCTCATAATGGAGATTATTTGCTAATGTCGTGGAGCACAACCTTGCTTTTATCCACGTTAAATTCAATATGGTGTCTACATAAGGTCTATGCCTTCCTCACTATATGTACCGAATTCTAACGCTTCTCACAAACCGACCGTATTATTGCTAAAGACCAATTATTGATTTAGTGTCAGAAATCAGATAAGATGATCCAAATTTGTTTTGAGTGAGTCTGTGTTAAGGATGTGTTAAGAGGTATTTGACTTGAATTTTACAATAAAAAAAATTTGATAGCAAAATGATAGCAACCCTGTTAATAAAAATATGTATCCTTTTTGCCGAAACAAATTTGTGATATAGGCTATCAACTGAAAAACTGAAAAGATATTTACATCATGACGATAACTGAGCATTTTACTCTTCTATAACCTAAGGTTCTGGATATAAACAGCGCAACAAAAGACTATAGGCTACTCCCTTTTCCTTCATGCCTACAATAGCCATCCATAGAAACAGAGACAAATCTATTTAGCACAAAAGGAGACATGGCAATAAAAAATGTGTCTTTGTAGAGCCAGAGATTGGTGTCAAGCCGCAGACCCATTAACAACCCGCTGCTGTGTAGAGATAACCTGCAGAAAGCTGCAGTAATGCTGGAGATGTTACAGTGTAGGTGCATGATTGAAAAATAGTTTCTGTGTGAAAAATCTGTGTGTGAAACGCAGCTGACAAGAGAGATAAGACATTTTAACAGTCCGCTTGTTGGCTTATTCAAAGCATCACTGACAATAGGGGCCATATAGGCTATATATATATATATATATATATATATATATATATATATATATATATATATATATATATATATATATATATCAAATATTTTTGTAATCATCCATATCAAAATCAATAAATTAAGTAGGCCTATCACTCGAAAGCTTGAACACTCGCTTTGAAAAATGTTTTAAAATTGGACATTGCATTACCATAAGTGTACTTCAGTTCAAACCCTTTTAGTGGGCTCACTTTGGGTGATATGAACTTCAAATTTGGAAAACAACTTGGTTAGACATATGTCTTGCAATTTTAGAGTCAAATTTTTTTTGTACAATATGTATTTTGTATAACGTTATAAAATCTTAATGTTCAGTTCAATACATTTGCTTTACAGTAAATATAAACGTCTATAAGTTTTATACACATTCGTTTTGTGAAGCTGCTTTCACTTCTGAAATAAAGAAGTATTTTTAAAGAGACCAACCTTAGGTCTGTATATGTAAGCAATAAAGGTACGAGAGGCTGTGCTGTGTATCGTGAATAAGTAACAGCTGAAGGGCGTTGTTAGCCACGACGCGAAGCGGAGTGGCTGCTCCTGCTGCAACCCCTTCAGTCGTTAGCCTACTTATTCACAATACAGCACTTGCCTCGAGTACCTTATTCCTTTTATAAAACGGTTACCACACAATTAAAATATTAAAGTAAAAAAAAAAGAAATGTATTAGTGCAACTTTCATGAAGTAAAATCACTAAAAGCCTTCCTTCCGCTAGAAAAAAAAGTCCCTGACCGTGAACAGCAACGACATTCCAACGTGTAATATGCATGAAAGCTCAAATAAAAACAACATAGGAACTGCAGTGTTGCGCAGTGATAAATATAGAACCGTTGGGTGAAGCGGTCATAGCCGTGTTTTATCATGAATAAAGCACAGCTATTGACCAATCAGAATCAAGGATTGTAACTAACCGTTTTATAATCGAAAGCATTCATGAATTACAACCATTTAAATTCACATATATGCTTAAAAAGGGGGTAACAGTTAAAAAGTTAAGGTGCAGCTTCTAATAGTCCATATATTTATATTTTATTTATTTAGTCACAAGAGCCATATTTTCAAAGCTTTTATAAAAGACAACATAGGCCTATGTCTTGAGAAGCATAGCAAGGAAACTTTCGAAATATACCTTCAGTGGCAGCAGAGTCCAGAGTGAGGTTGGTGGAGGCAGGTGCGAGTCCGATCCACCAGTCCTGCTCCGCCTGCAGATGTTTTTGGAGAAACTGTTGGGTCTCATCAATCTGGATGAAGGCCAGGTGCCCACCGCCCCGCTCACACCAAGCCTGAGCGCTGAGGAAACTGCGCTGGAGAGCCACAAACTCATAGCAGGAGCTCTCGAAGGCCTGCTGGTGCTCTGGACAGGAGAGAACCTCCTCATCGTCACTCCAGATCGAGATGACATGAAAACTCACTATTAGAAACAGAGTGTAGAGAGTGTGATTGTCCATCTTCATCATTCACCCTGTGCATGAACAGAAGCAGCCTGATCCCGGTGTATTTAAAGGACACTGACGTCCGCCCCCAAAACGAGAGTCTGATGCTACCAGTAGACTTGTTCACAACAATGGTTTGACTGCTAGACGGCTGGCCTTTGTGATGTCCTCTTAGATGCATTAACACAAAGCATCTCACTGCATTGTGGCCCTGCAGGCCCCTGTGTAAATAACACTACAGAACCATTGAGGTCTACATCCACAGCCTGGGCAGAGGGAGATAAGACAATTGTTGAATCCAAAAACAAAGCTGGCATCTGATGACCAATAACAAAAATATTTAATACAGTTTAAATCTATAAAGCGCCTTGTTGTTTCTACTGTCCATTCAATAAAAACCCAACAGTAAATACAATGAATTACATTTTTTAAGGGAAAATGTGAGAGAAAAGCATATTTCTATGTAGCATACAGTTAAAAGGGCCCGTCCCCAAGTTTCTGTGGCATTCTGGTTACTTTAGATGGTTCAGGTCCATCCTTCAGTGTATTAGATATTTACAGCTGTTTTATTGCCCACCAGGCAAAAACAATTAAAATACTCATTTTGAAAACTAATTTAAAAAATGTAAACGTTTATCCACAAAATGAAACTAATATGCATGGTATCAGGATTTTAGTATAAAAAATTACCTTGTTAAAAATGGTGATTAAACAGATTTACAGCACAAACAATACACAATTTGTAACATAAGAATTAATGTTAGTTGACTTTATAAAATTATAAGCTTCACTTTTCTACTTTTTAATTCTCCAATAATTGACCCCATTCACTTCTATCGTAGGTGCCTCACTGTTCTATCTTAAAGACAGGTAAAAACAATGTGTGTGCCAATCAACCATTATACCAAAAATAGGAATGAATACTTTGTCCTCCATTCAGTATGCTCTTAATGTTCAGTATGCTCCTGACATTCAGTGTGCACCTAATGTACAGTATCTTCCTGACGTTCAGTGTGCGTCTGATGTTCAGTGTGTGTCTGATGTTCAGTATGTTCCTGACGTTCAGTATCCTTCAGTATGCTCCTGATGTTAAGTATACTCCTGACGTTCAGTGTGCTCCTGATATTCAGTATTCACCTGATGTTCAGTATGTTTCTGATGTTCAGTATGCTCCTGACTTTTAGTATGCTCCTGATATTCAGTGTGCTCCTGATGTTCAGTATGCTCCTGATGTTAAGTATACTCCTGACGTTCAGTGTGCTCCTGATATTCAGTATTCACCTGATGTTCAGTATGTTTCTGATGTTCAGTATGCTCCTGACTTTTAGTATGCTCCTGATGTTCAGTATGCTCCTGACTTTTAGTATGCTCCTGATGTTCAGTATGCTCCTGACTTTTAGTATGCTACTGATGTTCAGTATGCTCCTGATGTTCAGTATGTTTCTGATGTTCAGTATGCTCCTGACTTTTAGTATGCTCCTGATGTTCAGTGTGCTCCTGATATTCAGTATGTTTCTGATGTTCAGTATGCTCCTGATGTTCAGTGTGCTCCTGATGTTCAGGATGCTCCTGATGTTCAGTATGCTCCTTATGTTTAGTATGCTCCTGATGTTCAGTGTGCTCCTGATGTTCAGTGTGCTCCTGATGTTCAGTATGCTCCTTATGTTTAGTATGCTCCTGATGTTCAGTGTGCTCCTGATGTTCAGTGTGCTCCTGATGTTCAGTATGTTTCTGATGTTCAGTGTGCTCCTGATGTTCAGTGTGCTCCTGATGTTCAGTATGTTTCTGATGTTCAGTGTGCTCCTGATGTTCAGTGTGCTCCTGATGTTCAGTATGTTTCTGATGTTCAGTATGCTCCTTATGTTTAGTATGCTCCTGATGTTCAGTGTGCTCCTGATGTTCAGTGTGCTCCTGATGTTCAGTATGTTTCTGATGTTCAGTGTGCTCCTGATGTTCAGTATGTTTCTGATGTTCAGTATGTTCCTAAAGTTCAGTGTGCTCCTGATGTTCAGTATGTTTCTGATGTTCAGTATGCTCCTGATGTTCAGTATGTTTCTGATGTTCAGTATGCTCCTGATGTTCAGTATGTTTCTGATGTTCAGTGTGCTCCTGATGTTCAGTATGTTTCTGATGTTCAGTATGTTCCTAAAGTTCAGTGTGCTCCTGATGTTCAGTATGTTTCTGATGTTCAGTATGCTCCTGATGTTCAGTGTGCTCCTGATGTTCAGTATGTTTCTGATGTTCAGTATGCTCCTGATGTTCAGTATGTTCCTGATGTTCAGTGTGCTCCTGATGTTCAGTATGTTTCTGATGTTCAGTGTGCTCCTGATGTCCAGTGTGCTCCTGATGTTCAGTATGTTTCTGATGTTCAGTGTGCTCCTGATGTCCAGTATGCTCCTGATGTTCAGTATGTTCCTGATGTTCAGTGTGCTCCTGATGTTCAGTATGTTTCTGATGTTCAGTGTGCTCCTGATGTCCAGTGTGCTCCTGATGTTCAGTATGTTTCTGATGTTCAGTATGCTCCTGACTTTTAGTATGCTCCTGATGTTCAGTATGCTCCTGATGTTCAGGATGCTCCTGATGTTCAGTGTGCTCCTGATGTTCAGTGTGCTCCTGATGTTCAGTGTGCTCCTGATGTTCAGTGTGCTCCTGATGTTCAGTGTGCTCCTGATGTTCAGTATGCTCCTGATGTTCAGTATGTTTCTGATGTTCAGTGTGCTCCTGATGTTCAGTATGCTCCTGATGTTCAGTATGCTCCTGATGTTCAGTATGCTCCTGATGTTCAGTGTGCTCCTGATGTTCAGTATGTTTCTGATGTTCAGTGTGCTCCTGATGTTCAGTGTGCTCCTGATGTTCAGTGTGCTCCTAATGTTCAGTATGCTCCTGATGTTCAGTGTGCTCCTGATGTTCAGTATGTTTCTGATGTTCAGTATGCTCCTGATGTTCAGTGTGCTCCTGATGTTCAGTATGTTCCTGATGTTCAGTGTGCTCCTGATGTTCAGTATGTTCCTGATGTTCAGTGTGCTCCTGATGTTCAGTATGTTCCTGATGTTCAGTGTGCTCCTGATGTTCAGTATGTTTCTGATGTTCAGTGTGCTCCTGATGTCCAGTGTGCTCCTGATGTTCAGTATGTTTCTGATGTTCAGTGTGCTCCTGATGTTCAGTGTGCTCCTGATGTTCAGTGTGCTCCTGATGTTCAGTGTGCTCCTGATGTTCAGTGTGCTCCTGATGTTCAGTATGTTTCTGATGTTCAGTGTGCTCCTGATGTTCAGTATGTTTCTGATGTTCAGTGTGCTCCTGATGTTCAGTGTGCTCCTGATGTTCAGTATGCTCCTGATGTTCAGTGTGCTCCTTATGTTTAGTATGCTCCTGATTTTTAGTATGCTCCTGATGTTTAGTAAGGTCCTGATGTACAGTATGCTTCTGATGTTTAGTATGGTCCTGATGTACAGTATGCTCCTGATGTTCAGTATGCTCCTGATGTTCAGTGTGCTCCTGATGTTCAGTATGCTCCTTATGTTTAGTATGCTCCTTATGTTTAGTATGCTCCTGATGTTTAGTGTGCTCCTGATGTACAGTAATCACCTGATGTTCAGTATGCTCCTGATGTTTAGTGTGCTCCTGATGTACAGTAATCACCTGATGTTCAGTATGCTCCTGATATTCAGTGTGCTCCTGATGTTCAGTGTGCTCCTGATGTTCAGTATGCTCCTGATATTCAGTGTGCTCCTGATGTTCAGTGTGCTCCTGATGTTCAGTATGGTCCTGATGTACAGTATGCTCCTGATGTTCAGTATGCTCCTGATGTTCAGTGTGCTCCTGATGTTCAGTATGTTTCTGATGTTCAGTGTGCTCCTGATGTTCAGTGTGCTCCTGATGTTCAGTAGGCTCCTGATGTTCATAGTGCTCCTTGTGTTTAGTATGCTCCTTATGTTTAGTATGCTCCTGATGTTCAGTGTGCTCCTGATGTTCAGTATGTTTCTGATGTTCAGTGTGCTCCTGATGTTCAGTGTGCTCCTGATCTTCAGTATGCTCCTGATGTTCATAGTGCTCCTTGTGTTTAGTATGCTCCTTATGTTTAGTATGCTCCTGATGTTCAGTGTGCTCCTGATGTACAGTAATCACCTGACGTTCAGTATGCTCCTGATGTTCAGTGTGCTCCTGATGTTCAGTATGCTCCTGATGTTCAGTATGTTTCTGATGTTCAGTGTGCTCCTGATGTTCAGTGTGCTCCTGATGTTCAGTATGCTCCTGATGTTCATAGTGCTCCTTGTGTTTAGTATGCTCCTTATGTTTAGTATGCTCCTGATATTCAGTGTGCTCCTGATGTTCAGTGTGCTCCTGATGTTCAGTATGCTCCTGATGTTCAGTGTGCTCCTGATGTTCAGTATGCTCCTGATGTTTAGTGTGCTCCTGATGTTCAGTGTGCTCCTGATGTTCAGTGTGCTCCTGATGTTCAGTATGCTCCTGATGTTCAGTATGCTCCTGATGTTCTATATGCACTTGATGTTTAGTATGATATCAGTCCAAATACATGGTATTCAATAAAACAGTTGGTGAAAAGTTCCTACTACTTCTATCGAGATTTTAAAGAGTGTATTCGATGGACACTTCACTATGAGACCACAGGAGAGGTTTTATGAATGGCAGTGAAGTGATACTGGTAGGTAGGTCACGTGATAGTAACAACATGGTGGATGCAGTATGTCCAAATTTCATTCATACTACCATATTCATACTATATAGAACATACTTTTTTAACAATCACAAAGTAAATTCCAATTCAAATGTAGTACTCAGTATGCGATTCAGTCTCTCTAAACTCCTCCTTTTCGCAAGCCCACTCTGCTCTGATTGGCCAGATGGCCCAGTCTGTTGTGATTGGTCTATTGCGTACAGCATGTGACGAAAATGAGCCGCCAATTCCCATATCTGAATTTCAGCTCCAGAGGCTTCCTCCATGTTGGTTATTTTGTATCAATTTTGTATCAATTTTGTATGCACTTTGATCTTTAATACTTAGCAGACCTTTTAGATTTACAAACAACTAGCTATATTACACACTGCACGGACATTTATATTTGAAAAAGCATAATAGGGGCACTTTAATATCTCATGCAATTAAAAAAATCATAACCAACAACTGACAATCAACAAATGACAAATAAAATTGCTGGCACACGACTAAACCCTTATCAAAACCGCTTTTCTTTTAGACTGAGGTAAAAGTGCATTGATATTTGCATAGACTATACTGGCAAGCTCTGTTTATTTGTTTATAATGCAGGTACATTGATAAAACAATTTACCTTCATTCATTTTCCATGGTGTTGTTTATGCTTTACTATTTGTGCTATACAGGCAACAGCCATCTGTATAAGTGCTACACATTGAATTCTTCCTAAATAGGCTACTTTTGAATTAATCTGTTTATTATCAGATCTGTGAATGTCTATACATTAGCTTTATGATTAAATATTTGAAATGAAAACAGACAAACTTGTTACATTAGTGAGTTATTACGTAAACTGTGTTCCCGGAAGCATATAAAAGCAGTGGTATAGGCCTAGCTCCACTAAGACCATGAAATGTTCAGGAGAGTAGCCTATAGCCGCTAGCCTACAAACTTCGGTGAAAGAAATTGACCAAGGCCGTTTCAAAATATGCGTTCTTGTCTACTTGTGTTCCAATTCAAAGTTCACATCTAGCCAAGTCCAGTTCAAATCCCCGGATGTGTTCTTGATCCGGCCCGTTTACCGAGGATGCATCGAGAGGTGACTTTGGCGGACTTGAGACAGCCAGGTATCCCAGAATGCATCTCGCACCACCCGCGTAATATCAAAATACTACTGTTATTGTGTAATGAAATGTAATTTTAAGAGTGTTTCAGGCGAGAATGTAGTTGTTTAAAGGTCAAATCTGTGGTTTATTTATAAAGATAGCGCCTATTTGAAAAATGTATCTGACGTTTTCGGAGTTGTGAGATCCAGGCGGTCACCGGGTGTTCAACGCTCATCAACCCCGACTGGAACAACTTCTCCTCGGCTAGTGCTTCTGACGTTTGCCGCTGGCTCTGATGTTTCTAGTCTAGTGGATAATGACGTATACATGACGTATAATTCGTCTTGTGTAGGCTAGAAGTCGATCTTTGGTCTCATTAAACTATAGTTTGTTCCATGGCAAAAAAAAATTGTTTTGGTCGAGGGCAAAGTGAAGTTTCATAACTTGATATATTTAGGCTATTTAACTTTAACTTTGTAGCCTATTAGAGAGCTCACTTATGCTTGACTGAATTGTTTGCTTTATTTCTCATTGTAGCTTCTATACCTTTTAGGCTAGATTTTATTGATCATTAAAACTGACATTTAACCAAAAGAGACAGGGTTGTGTATTTTATTTGATATACTTTAATATATATATATATATATATATATATATATATATATATATATATATATATATATATATATATATATATATAACCCTGTCTCTGTTTGTCAAATGTCAATAAAAATCAATAATGTTTCATATTTTTAAAATGAAAACAAAAAGATCACGTTTATATTGTTTTATACTACAGGGCTGTTGAATGCTTGATTCTGATTGGTTGAGAACGTTCTAAGGTGTGCAATTATTTTCAAGGAAACGCACGGCTAAAGTAGTTCCAGGCAGGTTTGACCGCATTACAGTTCCATATCACTGCGCGTAGTTAACTGTAATAACGGAAAATAGGATACAATTCATAACAAGAAAAAACATGCGCCCCATGCGCTTGATCTGCAGTTTTCGATGTGTAACTTCACAATCAATGGACACATACAGTTTAATTTTAATAAATAAAGTATGTAGTCCTATCTATAGGCTAAATAGAAAATTAAATTGAATAGGCTTATATAAATAAATTGATAGTCCTGCTGGGTTTTCGTAATTATTCCAGATAATATAACAAATAAATAATTATTGATAGGCCTACTTGTTAAAAGGGCTTTGTGTGTTTCATTTATTGGGTTACTTACTGTCAATTATAGAAAACAAGAATGAACGAATGAATTAAAACAAATTTAATTAATAAATAATAATAATATTGACGCACATGCTTTTCTGTCTCATTATTGCAACATCTCTCTCTCTCTCTCTCTCTCTCTCTCTCTCTCTCTCTCTCTCTCTCTCTCTCTCTATCTAATAACGGCATTAATAACTGTATAAAGCCGGGACACACTGACTAAGGCCAGTTATGAATGTAATTTGATACTTATGACTGATCATGCCCAAACGCGTGTTCAGTCTGTAGCCTATTCACAGTCTGTGTTTAAGACCTGCTACAGTCGATGGAAACAGTCAGTCTTCGGATGTTTCAGCGAGTCGTAAGTGTGTCCCCATCATTAGTCTGCGTAAGAAATTAGTCCTACATACAAGAGCGTTTTAATGACAAAAACTTGACAAACGTCTTGATATGCATCATCTGAACAATGTTTTGAGGTGTGGTAACTGTAGTATAAGCGGAATAATTGACTCCGCTTCGCGTCGTGACCGCATTACCACCTCGGGTGTGCATTATTTTTCTAATAATTTAACGGCCTGTCGTCAATTATTCCTTACATAAATAGCCTATATGCAGTGAAGATAATCAATGTAGGCCCTACGCGTTGCCTGAACCACGTGGCTATTAGGCTATTTTAAGTTTTTTTAAATGAAAAGAGGCAGAGTGGTGTTTTATAACATATTTCGTTTTATTGTTGACTAAAATATACATAAAGAGATAACCGGAGTAGCCGAGGGTGCTGAGTGACACGATCAAGAATGCCGCTGTTTGCAGAATAACCGTAGGCTACTTGGCTTGGGTCCTCTCGTCCTCTGGAGTTCGTTTTCCTGCGTCGAACTTTGCGAGTCCGAAGTTACTACCAAGGACGCAAGTCCGAAGTTTGCGTAGCTACTTGGTAGGCTATTGAGAAACGGCCCTTGTTTACACCTGCCGTGAATCCTCAGAGGAACTCTGCAGCTATTACATAATGATTCAGAAACGTAACTATGGTGACGGAGTAGGCCTATGGCAAGCCGTTTTAGCTTTTATTCATTTCCAGGATATGAATTCTTGATATCAACAATTCAATTGTTGATATCAAGAATTATCATTTTAACTAGTAAAAATGTAAATGTTGATATCAAGAATTAGCATTGTTACTAGTGGAAATGTTATTCCTGATATCAAAAATGGCCATTGTTACTTGGAGAAATCTAATTCCTGATATCAATTAGTACCATTTTAACTAGTGAAAATTTAGTTGTTGATATCAAGAATTCATATCCTGCGAATGATTAAAAGTCAAAACGGCTTGCCTATTGCCATTCCCAGGATATAAATAGTTAATATCAAGAATTATAGTTTTTACTAGTTGAAATTCAACTGTTAATATCAAGAATTATAATTTTTAGTTAAAATTGAATTGTTGATATCAAGAATGAAAATTTGTACTAGTTGAAATGTAATTCCTGATATAAAAATTGCCATTGTTACTAGAAGAAATCTAACGTTAATTCCTGATATCAGTAACTATTATTTTAACTAGTGAAAATTTAATTGTTGATATCAAGAATTCATATCCTGGATATGATTAAAAGTTAAAACGGCTTGCCATAGTCGGAGTGTATGTATGAGGTACCGTAGGGTGTGTGTGTGTGTGTGTGTGTGGCTGCACAGTTATGTCTTTGACATTGAGCGCTCGGCTTCAGCTCGGCATGTTGTCTTTTTTCTGGAGAAACGGAGTGGAGACACCGGAACCGCTTAAAGCAGACGTGTCAGGTAACGTTTCTGCAGGGGACATTTTCATATAAAGGAGTGTTTTCATTTCATTCACATTTTCATTGTGACGATCTATATCCTCAAGACCAGATGTTAAAGGAATAGTTCACTTCGAAATGAAAATTCTGTCATCATTTAGGCTACTCACCCTTAAGTTGTTTTAAACCACGTGTGAATTTCTTTCTTCTGCTAAAAGCAAAGGAATATATTTTGAAGAATGTCGGTAAACCAGACAGTTGATGTAGGCTATACCCCAATGACTTCCATAGTAGGACAAATAAAATACCAGGGGAGGCAAGTGCCATAATTAAACAAACAAATCCAGCATTCTGCAAACAAACTCGATCTGCTTTGCAAAGAAAAACTCGACTCGCAAACAAACAGAAAGAAATGAGCAAATACAAAGGTCAATTTGAGCGAAAATGCAGTGGAGTAGCAAATATATATTGTGTTTTACAAATAGGCCTAACTAAATGAGCCTAGATAATATTTCACAAATAAATACAAACCAACCTACAAATTGTATGTAACCTTTGAACAAATACCAAATCTAGTGCATAGCCTACAAATGCATATCTGTCTGTTATGATTGTGGCTTTTTATGAGATATGTCGGCTCGATTTTCTAAAACAGTATATGGTGCTAAACAAGGGATGAATTTAGTGCTATTGTCCCGGGAGAAGCACTGATTTGAAACGCGTGCTTTCCTTTGCCTACAGCTTAGGAAAATGACCAATAAATATGAAAATCCCATTCATTTTTGAGATAGCCTAACCCCAAAATTATTGCCGGCATATTGAGACTCACCATAATCAGCATACAAAATTACTTGGACAAACAACCATATTACTTGGGACTAATAGTTAATCATCCACCCAAATATTGTAATTTTGCACATTTTTTCTCCCTGAATTGACATACTTCTCATAGATTTGCTGAAAGCCGCATTACACTAACCTCAATGGCCTGTTCAGTTCACACACTGTGTCTGCTTTATTTAGGCTCCATCCCACCATGGCTTCAGGGGACACTTTTGCGCAATGGTCCTGGTCTGTTCTCAGTTGGTAACACTTCATACAAGCACTGGTTTGATGGAATGGCACTCATTCACAGTTTCACCTTTAAAGATGGTATGTCGGGTGCATGGGCAAGAACCTTTTAAATGACATTTATGGAAAGTACAATGAACATTGTTGCAAAAATCTGCAAGGTGCATGTGTCATTTTACTATATCTAGGAGAGTGTTAACAGAGGACTGGATGAGCCATAAACAATTAAATTGTCATTTTTCAGGGGATGTGTTTTACAGGAGTAAATTCTTGGAGAGTGAAACATTCAAAAAGAACATTGCTGCCAATAGGATCGTTGTGTCTGAATTCGGGACCATGGTGTACCCAGATCCCTGCAATAATATATTCTCCAAGTAAAAAGATCATTCTTTCTGAACTTTTTCAATTTTGCATTAAATCCAATCAAAATGACCTGGATAATTGCTTTGTGTTGCTTTGTAGAGCCTTCAGTTACCTGATGCACGCCATTCCAGATTTCACAGATAATAATCTCATTAACATCATAAGATATGGTGAAGATTATTACGCATCATCAGAAGTGAACTACATTAACAAAATTGACCCACTGACACTCGACACATTAGGAAGAGTGAGTCCAAATGTATTCATTTTTTCAATAGTTTGTTCTGCATCTCAAGATATTTTTTCAATCAATTTGCTGCTGATAAATTGTCCTTTATTATCTTTTCAGACGAACTACAGAAACCATATCGCCATCAACTTGGCAACCGCACACCCTCACTATGATGATGAAGGGAACACGTACAACATGGGCACTGCCATTATGAACTTTGGCCGACCGAAATATGTTATTTTCAAGGTGCCCGCCAATGCCTCAGGTAACCAGAGAAATAGCATTCCTTAGACCATGTTAATCTCTTAAGACCTGATTGGATGGATTGGGTGGATTCTGATTGGCTGTTAATCATTCATCAGCTGTAAAAAAATCAATCTGAAAGTAATTCCAATGATATAGGCTGTGTCCGAAATCTCCACTCAAACCACTACTCCCTAACCCCTATGTAGGGGGTAGGGAGTAGAGCACTATATAGTGAGCTCACCAGCATAATAGAAACACCACTTTCGGACACTACTCGATCGTCTCTCGGCGCCGTTGATTACGGCATTACTGTCGCACTATTTAAACGCTCCATCATCTGTCAGCTGGTGCCGAGCCAGCTCTGGGCTAAATAGATTTTTTTTTTATAAATACATTACATTATATTGAGCTTATTTCTCCAAAATTAAGTCATTTCTGGCCGTTTCTGTTATAATGCGTCACTCCACACATGATTATAACTTATAAACATAAATAAAATTAATACACATTTTCATATATTTTCATTTTCGCATCACACCGTTTTCTCTTGCCTGTCGAGAAAAAAAACTACATTATCAAATATCTTGCTCATAATACTCTTAATAAAACAGCTTTTAGACTCTGTGGAGATCCCACTCAATATTTCTCTTTTTTGTTTTGTTTTTGTTCTCGTGATTCAGAAGATTTCGCGGATTAGCAAAAGAAACAGGATTTCTAGACAGAAAACGAACATACCTTACATTTGTATGACAAATTCGTATTGTCGCGCTGCTCTCCTTGACGTCCAGCCGCCATTTTTGCGATCAGCGCAATGCATGATGGTATGTAGGGATTGGGTTAGTGACCATCGGTTGTACACTACTTTTCAAAATGCATTCTGGGATACATTGAGTGGACTATATAGGGTATAATAATCATCACTCTACATTCGGACAGCACTACAAAATGGCGAGCTCACTATATAGTCCACTATATAGTGAGTAATGGGAGATTTCGGACACAGCAATTGTTTATCTGTGCTGTTATCGTTATAATTGTAGTGTGGACTCTGCTATTCTTACATTTAGAAAGATTTTTAAAACTATATCGGTATCGTTATAGTTATCATCCTGGGTGTGAACGCGTCTTTAAACTTGTTTTGAACCCTTTGATGGGACGATTTTTTTTTAAATGGTACCAAACTTAGTGACTTTTGTCATACTTTCTATATGAACACACAACAAATTGTAGACATGATTAGAAAAGACTAAATGGTTATAAAAATGGTCAACTGGCAAAAAATATGAAACAGTTCCGTGGCAATTTCTATTTGTAAAGTATTTTTGGGTGTGTAGATTCAGTTTATAGATAAAAAGAGGAATCAGCACATGAAACAAACTCAAAGTTCAAAGTCCATTGAAAGTGCTGAAGATAGTCCAAGATGGACTGAAAGGTTTGCTCTTTGTTTTCTTTTTGTCACATATTTGTTAGTGCACTTTGGTATTTTGTTGACACTTTATATGAGAATCTTCAGTACAGTATTTTTCAGTGGACCTTGAACTTTGAGTTTGTTTGGTGTGCGGATTCTTCTTTTTGTTTTTCATAAAAAAAATAGTCACACATGTGATCGTCACGGTCAAAAATCACCAGCATAAGAAATACAAAAAATACACAGCAATTTTTTGGGGTACAACATACAAATCAGCCACGATAAAGCAGTCTTCGATAATCTCTAAATATATCCAAATGCATAACCTACTAAAAGTATGTATGTCTGAATATACTCTTATAAGCAACAAGAGAATTCACAGCCTTATATATTGTGTATATATTTATATATATGTCACAATATTTGGCTGTAGTAATGAGCGCACGACAAATGGAGTACGAACAAATACTCTTTAATTCAGATACCACTAGGAGAATGCAGGAGGACAGAATAACTCAACCACATGAAACGCAAAGGATACAGGATAATGGACTGAGGAAACTGAGGGCTTAAATACAGATAGAGTAATCAACGGAAATCAGAACGGGTGTGTGGAACTAATTAACAACCAAGGAAACTAACTAAGCAACACAGGAAAACTCCGGTAGATGGTAACAGGGATAACACAACCTGTATTAATTGAAAATAATATGAAATATTTGTATTATTTTATATAGAAACAAAAACATTTGAGGTAAATATTGTCTAGTACCATGAAATCCGCTCAAAATATTCCAGAATAATTGTTATAGAAACAAAATGAAGTACATTCATTTAATTAACTAGCCTGGCTCCGCCTTCCTACGTACTTCCGCTCAATTTTCATTTTCCTTCAGTACTACGTCTGGGATTGTGGTGTATTCTTTGGTTTTCTCCTGTTAATTTTTTACCAGTCCAATCAGCGAACAGAGGGAGTGGCTGAGAACGATGACGTTGATGTCGTGCGCTTGTTTCAACGGTTTGAGTCGTCATACGTAATGACCAAACGTCAGCGATTGGTTATGGCAGATCCAGAGTGGCTCTGGGCAGATCCAATAGTTTTAAACTTCAACAGAGTACCCGCCTTTAAGGAAGTTAACGCTTGTCAATGGAGCAATGCCAAAATCTCTGTATAAATGAAATGTATGAGAGTCTGGTGGGACCAGGCTATTAATTAACTCAAACAAACAAAAAATTGTACACTTATTATCTTCAGTCTGTTTCAAGAGCCAAGAATCACAAGTGTGACCCTTAAAAGTGAGGAATACTATAGATGGGCCAGCCATATTTCATAAAGAACACCTACACAATGTATGCAATTCTTATTGCAGATAAAGGGAAGAATAAGCCAGCCCTCAGGAAGGTGGAACAAGTTTGCTCCATTCCTTTCCGCTCCTCGTTGTACCCAAGCTACTTCCACAGCTTTGGCATGACGGAGAATTACATTATCTTTGTGGAGCAGGCCTTCAAGCTGGATATCGTCAAACTGGCCACAGCTTACTTCAGAGATGTCAACTGGGGCAGTTGCCTGAAATTCAACAAAGATGACATTGTGAGCAAAACTTCTGCTTTGTTTTTTTGTCTATTTTTCCATCTAAAATAGTACTTTATCCATGTGTTTAAATCCTTCAGTAACTGTCCAAAACAATCTAACAACTGTTGGTTTTGATCACCACATAGACACTGATCCATCTGATCAATAGGAAGACTGGGAAAACTGTGAGCACAAAGTATTACGCAGACCCATTTGTGGTCTTCCATCACATCAATGCTTATGAGGAAGATGGCCATGTCGTCTTTGACTTGATTACATACCAGGACAGCAATCTGTACGATATGTTCTACATACACAACATGAAGCAAGATGTTGCAGAGTTTATAGAGACCAACAAGGATTTCGCTCGACCGACAGGCCAGCGGATTGTCCTTCCTCTCAACATAGACAAGGTAAAATAGGAGATATAAAGTAAAAAGGATTGAATTACATAGGGCATAATTCCTTAGTCTTTATGGATGAGTTGTAGCAAGAAAACTCTTCAGCATTTTTCTGTGAATAATTATGAATTTTATCAAATGGAATCAAACAAAATTTTTGCCAAATTTCAGATTCCAGATGCACTTAGATTTGATCAAAGTGCCTTTAAAGGGATAGTTCACTCAAAAATTAAAATTAGCCCATGATTTACTCACCCTTAAGACATTATTCACTCACCCTGAGTCAAAAAATGTCATTGGGTCTTCCAAGCTTTATAATGAGAGTGAATGGGTATATTTTTTTTGGAAGTCCATCAAAGCGCATCCATCCATGATAAAAGTGCTCCACGCGGCTCTGGCGGGTTAATAAAGGCCTTCTGAAGTGAAGTGATGCGTTCGTGTAAGAAAAATATCCATATTTAAAACTTTATCGACTAAAATAACTAGCTTCCGGCAGACGGCCGAATGCATCGAGTTACGGTGAAAGAGTAACACTCATTCACCCATTATAAAGCGTGGAAGAGCCAGGACATTTTTTTAATATAACTTCGATTGTATTCGTCTGAAAGAAGAATGTCATATACACCTAGGATGGCTTCAGGGTGAGTGAATCATAGGCTAATTTTCATTTTTGGGTGAACTATCCCTTCAAGGCAAGTCATTTCACTCGGCGGCCATCTTTGAAACAACGCTCGGGCAGCTTTTTCAGTCGTGCCAGTACAGCTCCTATCCTTTGAATGGGGAAACATGAAATTCTCCAAAGCTGTTCACCAAGATTACGATTAAATTTCATGTTTGAAATTACCAATGCAATCTTACGACAACTGTCTCATCAATTTTGTTTCTAATCAATTTTGTTTCTAATATTTTGCTCAAATCATGACGAAAAACAGCATTTTTCAGGCTGGACCAGCCACTGTGCAGCTGCAGTGACGCGATGACTTTACCAATTGGTGATTGGCTCTTTTATTTAGAAGACGGGACTCATTCCGCCATATTGCGCGTTGCACTTTCTCCCATTCATAGTGATAGAAGTGCACCGTCTTTGCATACCTAAAGTCTTTGATTTGATTAGATTTGTCTTAATACAACAAACCTTTTTTCTTATGATATCAGGAAACTCCACCAGGCACCAACCTGGTCGCGGTGCGGGACACAACAGCCACAGCAGTGCTGCAGGAGGACGGCTCTCTCCACTGCACCCCTGACACTATTTTTGAGGGTGATTCCTAAATTTAGAACTTGATCATTATTCGATCTTTTTTTTTTCTCTCTCATGTTGACTTGCTGTGTGTTGCTTGTGTGGTCACAGGTCTAGAATTACCTGGTATCAACTACAAATTCAACAGTAAGAAGTACAGATACTTCTATGGCACCAGGGTGGATTGGTCACCCTATCCAAGCAAGGTATAAATTTCTAGCATTCTGGACATTTGGATTTATTTGAACCTTGTTTTCCAGTTTATCAATAGTTTCTCTTGTTGTATAGATCGCGAAAGTGGACATAGTTACCAGGACACATAAAGTGTGGACAGAGGAGGAATGTTACCCATCTGAGCCAGTGTTTGTGGCATCTCCGGATGCTGTCGAAGAAGATGATGGTGAGTATTTAATGGAAATATTGGACATTTTTGCAAAATATGAAGAATGTTTCTGCGTAATGCAGGCAGAAAGAATTAAAGATTTGAAAACAGTTAACTAGTTCAGTCATGAAACTCTAGATCAGGGGTCTCCAACCTTTTTTCAATTGAGAGCTACTTTTTAAAAATGAAAGTGGCCGAGAGCTACTCATGTAATACAATACTTAAATCTCTTAAATAATGTCTCCATAACTCTCATATTAACAGCTATCCAAACTGTTTTAGACCTAAAAGAGTTTTTGTAGGCCTATATATGTCACCCTTAAATGTCAGAGAAAAGAACAGAATCAGAGATAATTTTTTTATAGAAAATTGTACTTTGCATATTATACTGTAAACACATAATTATAGTTGATTTTATAGTGGATCATAACTAGAGATGAAATGGCATGAAAATTTCATTTCATGATTATAGTGACCAAAATGATCACGGTTATCACAGAATCCTGTTCAAAAAGTACTAATACTACTAAATAAAATCAATTCACCAAGTTTTATGTCGAAAACCAGCAAATAACAAAAAAATAGTATCAATATGCACTTTTTGTTTGCATAAATATTAAAATAATAACATTAAAGGAGTGTCTTGCAACATGTTATCTACTAACATGTACAAGTTCAAATAAAGTTTTGACAAAAAAGGTTTTATAAAAAGATAAACCTCACATATTTTAGCCTTTAAATCAGTTTTATACAAAGAATGAGTCAAAAAAGATAAATTACTGACATTTACAATGCACATTAGCTTATCTTTTATTATTAATAGTAAAATTCGGTCCGATTTTCCCGTGGCGTCTGTCGTTGCACTGCGCTCTCCACAACGACAAAGAAGTTTTAGTAGCTAATGGATTTCCACGACCGAAAAACGCTTGCTGTAAGATTTATTTACGGAGAAGAGAAAAACACCCGTAGTGTTTGGGTGCACCCCCATCCTTCATGTTGACTGAGCTTTCAATGTTGTTACGGAAAGGGTGAAGCTGATTGGTTGGTTCTTGTCACATGACCTGCGGTGTGCTTGCGGCATTCTGAAAAGTTGAGATTTTCTCATCTCGCTGCGCCTGGAAAAAATGAGCGTGTCGCTTCAATTATGAGCGCGCTTGCCCACGCGCCTACATTTGAAATAACGAACAGTTAATGTGAACGGACCCTTGGCGAGCTACCTCCAATCAGGCCACGAGCTACTGGTAGCTCGCGAGCGACGTGTTGGAGACCCCTGCTCTAGATTCTGATTCTGATTCTGCAGCCAATTATATTTCTTGCTCAACATTTTAATATACACATACACACCTCTCAGCAGTGTGTATGTGTATCTATTAGCAGTAGCAAGCCCATTCTTGCTCTGAATCAGCAGCAGCGTAGCAGAATTAGTCCACCAAGACCAAATACATTACCATTCTTAAAAGTATTTAGTGTTGTCATGACTGAACTCTATTTAATCAATTGCAAGTTGATTCTCCTGTGTTGAAATTCTGTGGCACATGAAGATGAGTGTCACGAACTGCTCCGAGACTTGAGTTGAAGATCCAAATGCAGCTTTATTGGGACGATCCAGAATTGTAATCCATATAACAGGCATAAGGGCAAAACGATAAAGCGAGCAATCCAAACTTACGATAGAGTCCAAAAACACAGGCAAACAATGATATCCAGGACAATGACAGAAGAGAAAGGAAAGGAAAGAAAAGAGGCACTCAGAATTAGCCTGGATGCCAGCCCGAACCCCGCCCACAACATGTTTTGGTCGGGAAGTTTGGTCTGGACTCGATCCATTGAGGAGTAATTATGATCGGTTCAGAAATCGTCGGGCCAATCAAATTGCCAGAGCGGGCTTTATACGATGATGGACAGATGATCTGCAGTTACGTAATCATTGCGTTATCAAAGAGCGCTTGGGTTGAACTGGTTTCCCTCAGAGTTGACTGCAGCTGGAGAACTGAGATGTGTAGATTCCGCTATCGCGTCTGTTGTAAAAGAAATCGACAGCGCATTAATTTTAAAAGACGAACAGAGAACTGCAATCAAGGCATTTTTCGATTGGAAAGATGAGTTTTGCCGTCCTTACTACGGGATTCAGCAAAAGTTTAATTTATCAGCTGGCTCCGATGGTCGGTAAGAAGACGGGACGCAATGAAAACCCTGCGGTCGTTGTGGTTTCTCCTTTGGTCGCACTCATGGAGGACCAAGTAAAAGAAGCAACACTCATTATTTTACTACTTCTTCCAGCGTGCGTGCAGTTGAGTTCTGTTGACAACTATGCGTAGCTCAACATAGTCACTTACTGCGTTGCTCTGATTGGTTGTAGGTCTATCCAATTAAGTGCAAAGTTTTTTTTTTTCCTGGTTCGGTTAAGACACGCCTCATAATCAAAGCCCTATGGAGCAGTCTCAGACTCACATTCTGACTAGAATATGAGTATGACGAAGTCAGGCTAACTCAGAATAGCAGTGTGACACAAAACAAAGTGAGAATGAAAACACAGGGCTTAAAAAGGCAGATTTTAACAAGGGTAATCACACTCGGATACTGGGAAATGAGGTCCATAAAGGGAAGGCCCAGGAGTCAGGAGGAGTGCCCTCTGGTGGAGATTAAGGGCACTCCAGCTGATCGATGTGACAATGAGCCTTCCAAATTGGTCAGTTATGAGGTTCCATAATGATTAGGCGACTCTCGCTATAGAACAAAGATTTTGTAATTATGCTGTCTTGACAAAACATACAGTAAGTGATTTTTCCTCATTTTCAGGTATTATCCTGTCTTCTGTGGTTTCGTTCAATCCCCAAAAGCCACCTTTCCTAGTGGTCCTGGACGCTAAATCCTTTAAAGAGATTGCTCGCGCTACCATTGATGCTGCTATTCACATGGACCTGCATGGGCTTTTCATCCATGAGAAGTCTACCTAAAATGGACATCAAAATGATGCACCAACCCATTGTGCCGGACTTAAAGAACAATTCTTATTTGTTTATATGTGTAAATTTATATATACGAAATATAAGAAGAGAAACAAGATCTAATAAGAGAAATTAGTATATATATTTTTTTTTTTCATTTTTGTAAATTGTTTTATATTTTTACAGACATTCTGTAAAACAGGCTATTGTTACATTGTAACATGATTGTATAAAATTATCTCTCCTTAATTGTTTGTGACAATTGAGTGGATTTTAAATTGTAAATCCTGTAATTTATTATTCCTAATCTAGCCCTTTAATGAACCTGGCCACAAATGTATTGTTACAGCGTCACTAATATGTTTCTCATTTGTAAGTCGCGTTTGGATCAAAGCATCTGCTAAATGAATGATCATTTTATAGACATTCTATCTATAAAACAGGCTATTGTGAGGCATGAAATTTAAATGAATAAGATTATCTGTTCATTGTGCTTGAAGCTGTAAAACACTCTTTTACTGTAATTCTGTGTATTGTGGTGCCATTAAAAAGAAAGATTTCTTTAGTATGGGCTGTTGTTCATTGCATCCTTTGAATTGTTTTCATGTTCATGTTTCACGTATACGGTATTAGTGTCTTTATGCATTCTAATGAATGTGTGCCTAATAACTTATCTAATTTTCCCGAATACAGATCCTGCATTTAAGCTGGTTCTCTCTAATATAGGCTATATATTTTTTCAAAAACAACATAATTTCAAAAAAGTTTTGTTAAAATAAAAACAGAAATGATGTATTTAGCTTCTTTACCTATATACTGAAAGTTCACCAAAACTACAAATCTTTCTTTTTAAATTTGCTAATATAATATTCACAGTTAATTTATTCATTCAAAATAAATATAAAAACGTGACGTTTATGTATATTTCAACCACATTAGGACATTTTTCTTGTTTATGAAAAAAATATGTAAACAAAGTTTTAATTATAGAACAGCTTTAAATGCAGTAAATGAATGTTTTATATAGTTTGTATACAATAATATCACATATTGTGGAATTTGTATGAAATATGGTGAAGCTTAATTCACCATATTTCACATTCGGACTCTCAAACTGCCAGAAAGCATTCGGAAATAGCCTATATTTTTTTGTCTGTTACTTGTTTCTAAAGACAACACTGCCACCAAGTGACCAATCATGAGTGTGATTATAGTTTATTATATGTCATCAACAATGCAAGACTTTATAAATCTACTGTCTATGTGAAGGTACATCCATACCTTCTTGTTTATAGGTGCTAATGTTTACAATAGATTCATATTCATCCTTCAGCATTATTATAAGTTAAACGATGTCGATGTGTACCACCTAATTACAGGAATCCCCTTTATGTTTTATTGTCTATCTATGAGATCTTATCCAGAGAATAAAGAGCAGCCAGTTACTTCTGATGCTGATTATACAATGACTTTGGACTAACGTTGAGATTAAAGTTCAGAAAGAGCAATGTACAGTTTGGATAACTATATAAAAAAAATTAGTTTATTTCTAATCACAAATCTGATAGGACTCGGCCAATGGCGTGTTTCTCATATGTGTGGGTTTAGTAGGGCGTCACTATGTGGTGCCTAAGGTTTCTTCAAGTCTTCCCACATGCAGGATCTTCCTTGAATGTGAGGCTATAGGATGTTTTCGTATAACTCTGATTGGGTGAAAGTATCAGCACATCTTTCCTCAGCAAGCCACATGATCTGAGTCATTCATATCAACAAGTTATTCATGTCACCAAACTGTAATAGGGTCAATGGGGGTTGTTCAAGTACGTAGGTTTATTAGTTTGTCAGTTGAAACATCAACATATGGTCAGATATTTTCATATAAATGGATAATTTTATAGGTATTACAAAAGATGAGGTCGTACAGTACATACTCTGTTCCAGTCTTCTTGAAAGCACTATCTTATCTTTTAACCAGATGTTTCCTAAGACTACAATTATGATAAAGTAAGGTAGTAAATATTTTACTTGTGCTCATAACAAAAGACAGCTTGCATGCATTAGTTTTTACCACATTTACTAATTCATAACACAGTCCTTAATCAGATTGCATGGAATGACGTTTTTTATAACAAAACATTGCGCAAAACCGTGAACAAGTTTTTAGTTCTACAACAGTTTTGCTAATGTGCCCTTTAAGTCATGAAAAAGTTATTTTTGTATGTTCTTTGAATGTTTAAACATCCAGTTTTTATATCTTAAAAACGGGATTTCTTGGTTTTGCGAACGTTGAGGAAACATTTCAGTTGATCATTTTTTTTAACATTATGGGAATGTTACTTTTAAATGTTCTCTGAATGTTCAGAAACAAATAGTAACATTTAGAAAAAGTTAAACGAATGTCCAACTACGGTCAAAAATGTTGCTGCCTTAAATGTTTAAGCACAATCAACATGGAAGTCATATCGACTTAAATTACATTAAACCGACTTAAAAATTAGTCGAATCTTGTAAAAAAAAAAAAAAGTAGTTTGATTTGAATTTTGATCAGTTCAAGCGATGTAAAAACATATGTTGTCATAACTTATTGATTATATATTTACAGTGAATGTGTCAGAAAAAAACACTCCATGACCAATGTATAAATGCTATTGTTACATTATTAAAGACCATACTTAATAGCTTTGAGAGAACCTTGTCAGAAGGTTAGCCAAAGTTAAGAGAACATTCACGGTTAGCTGGGAAGTTCCTTCTGAAATATTTTCCCATTCCAGTAATGAAAACAAAGGGAGCTTACAGAGAAATTGCAGGATCATTGCATGCATTCTGTGAAATTATTTCTGAAACAGCAAACTCTGTTGAAGCTTAAAGGTTAGTGTAGTGGTTCTTATGCTGTGCAAATTGATTCAGATTCTCCCTTCTCCTCTGTCTGCATATGGCCACGGCTCTTGAAAAGGCCCATTTTTATGATCTTTAAGTGCAGTGATCATGTGGCCTTATTTCACTATCTGTATTATCATGGTGGGTTATTAGTAAATTTCGGTCAAGGTCAAGAAGAAGGCTGGTATATTAACACATCAGTGAATGATATACTGTATGGCTATGTGAATAGTACAATTCCACCAAAATACCATTCTGTAATGTTGTGAAAAGTACACTCTTAGAGGAAAAAAAAAAGGTTCAGAGTTCAGTCAGGCGCTAAATATAGCTTATTCAGTAGAAACTTTTACGGGGTTATCATTTTATGGATATCAAGTGTAGCGTTAGTTCTCAGTCATGCTCGCAACGGCTGACTCCTAACTGATCCACGTCTGCCTATATAGGAAATTGCCTATATCCTATAAAATGTCCTTATCAGCAGCTTTATTGCGTTGCTCAGGAGCTAATTTCCCTCCTCCATCCCCAGCTCCTCCTTGTCAGGACCTTCTGATTTTCCTCTTCAAATCAGATTGTCATTTATCTTGATTTATGTTGTTATGTTAAGAACAATAAATTGAGATAAGAACCCTATATCCTCACGGCCAGAGCCATAAAGAGAAAGAGTTGCGACACTCCCATAGACCTCCGTTGTAAAAAAATGGCGGCGCTTTTAACCGCCTACTTCCGGGATATGGAGCTCGGATTAGTTCCAAACACTGGCATTTGGCTGTTGGACCCCATTCACTTACATTGCTGCGCGTCGAGTTGTTCCAGAGGTAAGTTGCTGAAATATCGACTTCTTTTGAATTGTCAACTGTCTATATTGTATCAGAAGCCCTTTGCGATGCTTATACTGGTCTTCATTTGTATATGCACAGCGTAATTATTTATATTTTATCTTGGTTGTTCCAACCAATTTTCAAGCACTGCCTGATAGCTAGTTAGCTAGCGCGACTTCACCAGTTGTGAAGGTATAGCATCTAATTAGTTCGGTAATGAATCGCTACCACCTTTATAGCAACTTTTATTTACAAGTGTTTTGTTAGTTAATTGCTTAAATGACTTGGATTGAGTTACAGCTACCTTACTCTTAGCCTGCTCTGTACACTAACCCAGAGCCATAGAGAAAACTCTTCACTCTGCACTTACCTATAGACCCAAACATAAAAGCGTAAATTCGTTTTTAATCTGTTATAGTTTTGATAATGTGTATGGCTTAATGTTAAAATTATATTATTAGTCTTAACATGATTATGTTTCACGGTGTGATCCTGAGGGTGGCCACTTTCATCAGAAGTGAGCTAGCTTCTAGCGAATTCTGAATGGACCGCCACGGCAGACCTCTGCGTGATCATGAAGGTAGGCTAATGGCTGAATTGTAATTTATAAGCAAAATCACGGGAATCAATGGCCTAATACAGCCCAGTTGTGCTAAAATAAATATCATGAGACCGACGTCCATCATCAGATAAATATGGAAAAGTTAAGTTAGAGCCGCTAAAGCTACCCATGCGAGCACTAAGCTTTTCCCTCCAAAAAAAATTGCCTAAAACTTATCTAAGTAATATACAGTATTTCGTTGTCACCCTGCCTCTCCAAATGCAAAACTGACATTAACAAAATGCAATAACAGCTGAAAAAGTGATTGGTTGTGTGTTTTATTTTATATTTACCGTTCAAAAATGCAATCGCTGCTGTCTGTCCCATAGAAGAACATGACAGCCAGCGTACGTTTTGGAACTATTGGGGCTTACATGAACCACGTGACAACCGTCGCGGCGACATCAAAGAGTGTCGCAACTCTTTCTCTCTATGGCTCTGCTCACGGCGAAGTTCTTTTTCGTTCTTCTCTTAGAGGTAAAACGAAGTTCAAAATACGCGAGCAGCAATGTACGCTGACGCTGCCAGCTGAGAGCGACGGTTAGATGAATATATAAATATGTGCAGCACGTTTTCCTTAAAGGAGTCATCGGATGCCCATTTTCCACAAGATGGTATGATTATTTAGGGTCTTCGTGTAAAGTTTGTAACATACTTTGGTTAAAATTCCTCAATGGTTGTGTAAAACAACACCCCTTTTACCTCCTTAAAAACAGCTGTTCACAGCGACCCGTTTCGGTGCATGTCTCTTTAAATGGTAATGAGCAACTGCTCAGCCCACCCCTCTCTTCCATGGAGAATAAGACATGTAAAGTGCTGCCATGGCAACCTGCCTTGGTGGACAGTATATAAATGGCTGCGGGCGGAAATATGCTAATACGCGACAGTCTGTCAGCGGTTGTGGGCGGAGCATGAGCAATATGACATCATATTGCTCAGACAATCCAAACCTGATTATTAAGAGTGTTTAGACTTTTTGAGGATGAAAAAAAGGAGTGAATGGATTTTTGATCCAGTTGCCGTGTTAAATGCATAATGCCCCATGAGTTCATAATAGACTATCAAAGCATTGCCAAGTGCATATATAGGCTCCAAATATGTTATCATCTGCATCCGAAAACATAGGCAGCTGACTTGTTGCCTCGATGCCCTATCAGGCAATGACTTTGCAGGCAGCGTTTGCACACGAAGGTTCCTCACGAAACTGATTTCGGACAGACTTCTGAGGCAGTGTACGGTTTATTATACATCAAAATAGCGCGAGCTTTGGTGAAAACTAAGTGAATATTTAATGAATACAATAGTAATTTCCCGCTAGAAATGACATCATAAGGGGAAAACATTGATAAAAAATTTACATTTACAAACAAACTGATGACCAGCCGCAACTTTCAGACGCCATCTTTATTTTTCTAGCTCAACTGTCACAAAACGGAAAGCACAGGATTGTGGGATATCAAAGGCAGTGAAGGATACATCCATAGACAGTAAAAGAAATGGACACAGCGACCCCATTGATTTCAATGGAGAAGACTTGAAGCCCGATTATTGCACTTCCTGTCTGATGTCTGAGCGAGTGCGCAGGCTCAAACTGAGCGTGACGACAGTCTGATTGTTGAAAATCTTCTAGTAGCTGTGCCAAGATAAATCTGAATCACCTAATTCCTCAAAAACGTTGTTGAAATATTTTGTCCCGTTGCTTTTATGGACTCTCTATTTATGGGCTTCTCCCTTGACTTTGTGCCTTCATGTCCCCCCGATTGCCTCATAGACAGTAAAAGATTGCCGCGAGCTTCTCCTCCTGTCTATACGGTAATGTCTCTATTGTGCGACAGAAAGTCCCGTGGTTATGACGCAATCTTTAGCCTATTTTTACAAAAACGGCTTCTACTGTCATGATTCTGCCATCTTGTCTTTGTTTTCACTGGTCTTGTGGCAGGATCATGGCAGACCCATGTTTCATGTGCAGCACATGGCCATTTGTTTGGGCCATGTGCTTGCGTTGTCTCGTCTCGTTACCCCGCCCCCTTGTTATCCTCGTCTCGTGATTATTGTCTAGTCAGTTTCACCTGTACTCGTCATTAGTGTTCCCTATTTAATCCTCTTGTATCTGCTGTCTTTTGTCGGTTCATTGTGATTGTTACCTGAGTGTTAATCCTTGTGATAACCTTTGTCAGAGTCTGTGAGTATCGTGTCAAGAGTTTTAGTCCTGTTGCGCTTTTGCCTGTTAAAGTTATTTGTGTCCCTATAGTTATCTGTCTCAGTCTAGTTAGTCTCATAGTCCTGTCTGTTTTGCCCCCTCGTGGGCTTTGTTTTCCCAGTTATTTGTTTAATAAATCGTATTGCCTTGACTACTGTCTGCTATTGGGTTCATCCTTCCTCACCCACATAACAGAATGAACCGACCAACAAGGAACCCAGCAGACAGTATGTCCTCCCGTATCAAGCAACAATTTATGCTCCGGGAACAATGGTGGTCGCCGTCTGTCTCCCACCCGAAGAGTGGTGGGATCTCCTTTCCCCCTCCTCTGTCTGAACAGGAGGAACTGTTTCTTCGCCCATTCCGGGAGTTGGTGGAGCATCACTATCGTAAGGAGCCACAGGGTTCCATCTTGTCTTCACCACCAGTCAAGCTGCCAGTCATTCCGGAGGGTCGTGTCCTAGGCGTCGTTTCCCAGGGGAATCAAGCTGGTTCCACTCCCGTGACGTCATCCGGACCCGAAGGTCTACTCGGCAAACGAGAGAGACGGCTATCGTGGGAGTCGACTTTGGAGTCCTCTTCCACTGAGACTGCAGTCCCTGCTGTGCTTCCGCAACTGGTCACAAGCCCGGCTACGTCCTCTGCACCGCGACCCAGGAAGAAGAAGAGGAAGAAAGGAGCCTCTTGTCCTCCGTCTCTGTCTTCCCCAGAGTCCGCTTCAGCGAGCGCCGCTCCAGAGCCTGCTCCGGCGAGCGCCGTCCCAGAGCCCGCCTCAGCGAGCGCTGTCCCAGAGCCCGCCTCAGCAAGCGCTGTCCCAGAGCCCGCTGAGAGAGTTGCGGCTGATCTAGCCGCTAAGGAGGTTCTGCGGGCAGTTTCAGCTCATCAGGAGATGCCCGTCATCATTGCGGCCAAGACCCTTTCCGATTACCTGTCTCGCCTCGTCGCTATTCTTGAACCCCCTGTCTGTCCTGCCTTGTCCTCAGCTCCCAAGCCTGTCTCTGTGAGCGCTGCACCTGATCCTGTTCCTGTGAGTACTGCACCCGATCCTATCTCTGTGAGCACTGCACCTGATCCTGTTCCTGTGAGTACTTCACCCGATCCTATCCCTGTGAGCACTGCACCCGAGCCTGCCGCTGTGATTGCTGTACCCTGTCCTGCCCCTTTGCCTGCTATGCCTCACATCAGGAGTCCCGGTTCCGCATCCTCTGTGTCCTCGTCTGAATCTGTTGCTGCTATTTCCCGGACTGTCACCATTAAACCCCGGATTGTTTCTCCCAAGACCTCCACTCATGTGTCCCCGTCCAAGCCTGCCCGGAGTTCTCGTTCTCAGCCCTCCTCCCGTGGACCCAAGACCCCCAGTCCTCCCATCCACCCTGGACCTTCCCCCATGAACTCTGTGTTTCCTCCCCCTCCTTTGCCTTGTATGTTGTTTTTGATTTTTCACCCTAACCCTGTTATTGTTTATTCCTGTTTGCCATTGTTAGTGTTTTCCATGTTTTGTTGGTGTTTATCTATGTCACAGTCTGTCTTGTCTTGTGTTTAGTTTCCCCTTGAGGAGCGTCTGGAAGCCGCTCCTTAAGGTGGGGGTTCTGTCATGATTCTGCCATCTTGTCTTTGTTTTCACTGGTCTTGTGGCAGGATCATGGCAGACCCATGTTTCATGTGCAGCACATGGCCATTTGTTTGGGCCATGTGCTTGCGTTGTCTCGTTACCCCGCCCCCTTGTTATCCTCGTCTCGTGATTATTGTCTAGTCAGTTTCACCTGTCCTCGTCATTAGTGTTCCCTATTTAATCCTCTTGTATCTGCTGTCTTTTGTCGGTTCATTGTGATTGTTACCTGGGTGTTAATCCTTGTGATAACCTTTGTCAGAGTCTGTGAGTATCGTGTCAAGAGTTTTAGTCCTGTTGCGCTTTTGCCTGTTAAAGTTATTTGTGTCCCTATAGTTATCTGTCTCAGTCTAGTTGGTCTCATAGTCCTGTCTGTTTTGCCCCCTCGTGGGCTTTGTTTTCCCAGTTATTTGTTTAATAAATCGTGTTGCCTTGACTACTGTCTGCTATTGGGTTCATCCTTCCTCACCCACATAACATCTACGGGGTCGTAACGTAAGATACAAAGTAATGGAGTATTTTATACATTGTCGTGTTTCTTTAGAAATAAATAATCGACAAATTAAGCCTTTGGACGCCTCAGATGTAAAGTTATTCGCTGTAAAAGTGACGCCAAAATGAATGGGAGTCAATGGGATGCTAACAGCAGGTGAAGTTCTGCTACAATGGCGGCTCCCGCGAGGCTTCAACTTCCGGCTGATGGATTACTCCCTTGGATACATCTAAGCTAGTCTCAGCCTCAGACGTCACGCCCACGGAACGTTGGCTAAACGTCTGATGCATATGGTACACTTAACTGGAAACACTTCAGGAATGTCGAAGTCGTCATCTGATTGGTTGAATTTTATCGGATTTCCGGTGGGCGCGAGTGTCGCGTTTATTTTCGGTCCGCCGGGAAACAAAGCGCAGACGTGTGATTGCGGAAGAAAAACTGTTGTGTTTACATGAGTGACAATGAGCATTTATCAAGATCAGCTAAACGTAGAATTCTCAAAAGTATGCGAGGTTCACGGGAAAGACTCTTGAAGTTTTCTTCTCCTTCTTTGATTTTCTATGCTGACTGACTTGTTGCACGCAGGTCTGTTGTTGTGGGGACATTTCCACGCACCGAAACGTGACGCTGAACGAAACGAACTGTAATTGGTTGTTTTACATGTCGGTCAAACGGCCTTATGGGCGGGCCTTGGCCAAAGAAAGCTGCTATGAATTCCAGACCTTCAGCCGTCAGTCTGAAGGTCTGGCTACGCGAGACTACATCTAAGCTGCCTTCAAAAATCGATCAGATGAAGGCATCTCAGGCTCAGGAAGTGAAATAACATTGCATTCGGACATGCCTTGAAGCCTTCAGACCGTGTAATGCGTCCTCCGAAGGCAGCTTTCATCTTTTTGTTTTTGCAATTGCGAGTTTATATCTCACAATTGTAAACTCGAAATTGTGAGTAAAAAAATCTGAATTGTAAGATCAAAAGTCGCAATTACCCTTTTAATTTTGTTTTATTCAGTGGCAGAAACATACTGTACATCGTGCAGTGATGTAAAAAACATATGGGCAGGGCTTGATTTTGTCCATAGGGAATTGATTGGATGGTTGTGGTTTTCTATTTGGTCAATCCCATGTGAGTGACAGGTTGCCACGCCCTTGTGCCTATAATCACTCACCAGAGAAGAGATTTAGCTGAGAGAGGGGAAGTTATTTTGATTCAAGAATATGAGGTACATGAATTAAAAAATAATGACATTTATAATAAATGCTGCAATGTTCTATTTAAAAACTAGGAAATGTCCGTTTTGATTTCATGGTGACTTTAAAAGTCGATGTTTTTTGTTTACCAATTTAATTGTAGAAATATGTTATTCACCGCCATTAATGTTTTTTTCAGCAGCAAAAATTTCTGATAATAGGAGGACATTACTGAGATCAAGCCGGTATAATAAAGCACTGTAAGTCAAATGATCTATAGGCCTACATTTCCTGAGGCAACCCACTTCATATGACTCAATATGACTGGATTCTTTTGCTTCGATAACAGCACCATACATGCACAAAAAAGAACTACAAAAAAATATATATACCTGATGGACCTTCTTTTTTCATATTTCAAATTCTTTTTTTTTTTGCAATTAAATGAACAGGACAATCCAAAAATCCAAACAGGACAATATCCCCTTTAATTTTGCTTTCTTCCATTAACAATTCTGCAGTTCTCATGCTTTCCAAGGTTAGATTCACTTGCTTATCTGTGATCTCTGTAATTGAATAAATACAATTTGTACTTGTTTACATTTTAAGAACAATCATGAGGCCACGGCAGTAATGAGGAGATAAGAATAAGAGATGTTTGCACATTGTAAACATGAGTGTACTGTAGGCCTATAAGTCCTGTAACGAGAGGCGGAGCTTTCATCTCCCTGAAGCTTTATAGAGAGTTTGTGTTCGAAAACTGAATGCCACTCTACTAGGGAGAAACTTTGGACAAAGCGGGAAAGATGCAGTACGACTATGGTAAAAACAAGGAAGAGCATCCGGAGCCCATCAAAACTGAAGTAAAAGGTAGGTGGAGGAAAAGTCGGTGCCAAATGTCACGAGCCTGTAGTAAATCGCTGCCGTTTGTTTATTGATAAACCAAGTAAGTAGGCTACGAAAAAACTTCTGCGCGAAACATGAAACATTCATGCACTTTGACTGTAGAGTTTTATTGTAGCCTAACGTTAGGCCTATTTTTCATAAGGCAGCACGTCTGAGGTAAAGCACTGTGATATTGTAAACATTAGGCTACACCTTTCACGATGTGCTTTTTCTTATATTTATAGGTCTACCTCTGTCCATAATATAGGCTAATGTCAGAGAAATAACTAGGCCTACTAAACAAGAAATTACCAGAACGGATCCAAATGCACAATTTTGTATGTTATATTTTAGAGCCAGTAAAAATGTTTTGCCACAAAATGCCTTGCAAGCTACTTCTTGTCGTAAATTAAATTGATAACTTTTTTTTTAACGGTCTTTGTAACAAAATACTACGTTTTTAAATGACTGCCCAATGTGTAATTATCTGACCTAGCAATTTTCATCAATTTATTTTTCTGTAGAGGAATTATAGCAATTTATCTTTGAGCTTGGACTCCTAAATGTATTGTAAAATTTCCACCTGCAAGTTTGAGCAAAGAATAGTTTCTAATTTCAGCAGACATCATAAAACCTTTTTGTACCTTCATTGGATTCCTTCCCATTTATTTTTTAGGTTTTGTTCATGGTTGTGAAAGTAAAAAAAAAAAAAAAAAAAGCTTGATTTTAATGTTTGGTGTTTTCAAGGTTTGTCCATTTTGACTACCTTTTGAATTTTGAACATTTTTCTTGAAAATGCATTAGAACGTCCAGTAAGTTTTGTTTTTTAAAGTAACTTTTATTATAGACCGAGTCATGGATCGTGAGTCTCATTGTGTGTTGAGGCAGTGCAAGCACAAACAAAAGTATATGTGAATGATCAGCTCTCCTCAGCCACCGTTAAAGCAACCTGAAACATGCTTTTTATTAACCTGAAATAATTAGATATAAACACAAGCGTGTGGAAAGTGGAATACTATCTTTGAAGCAATGCGTTTTAGGCATATAGTGCTGGACATGGCGATATCTTCTATAGTAACTCATTTACTTCGGACAAATATTTGCATTGTGAAATAGGTTGCTGTGTATACGTTAAAATCCACACTAGAACATACATCATTCTACCGTCTTGTCATTCACATGGTGAACAAATCACCTAAGGCACATTTTTTTCATTCACTTCATATTCATATCTTTGTATTAAATTACTTTACCATCCAAAAGAAATAGTAGCGCTAACATTTTTTACTCATTAACAAATCCAGTTCATTGTAATGTAAGAGAGCTGCACGATTCTTAATAAATTAAGAATCACATTTTTGTTGTTGTTTCGAATCGAATCGAATATTCTCCCACGATTCTGAATAGACAACTAAACAAAATAACATGTCGTTTACTAAAGGTTCTGACAAAACATGACTTGCTGTAGTCTATTTAAAATAATTTAAGTTGAATAAAATCAGTTTGAATGATTCAATGACTCAGTCACAAAGACTTCATTACAAACTGAACAGAAATACAAACAAACTGCAAACTGACTATACGTAAAATAATGCAAACATACTTTATGGATGTTGTCTCGCGTTTCTTTTTAATTTTATTGCTAAAATTGGAGTGTTACTTTTCTTGAATTCTGAATTTTTGATATCCGGACTGTCATTGCTCCTGAAAGGTGTTCATGTTGCACCCGTATGTATGTGAACTAGTGAATATAAATGTGTTGTGGTTTCAAATAGAGCATCTGAGGGAGTGAGCGTAAGTTTGACGTCTTTCTGTCTACTACTGACTGTCACAATCCATCTTTCTCCATTTTTCCTCCCTCTTTTAGAAAGCAATGCAATAGTGGATTTTTTTTTTTTGTGCAAATTGGAGCACACATTTTTTTATTTGCTATGGTCTACCATTCATATAAAAGTTTACTGGGCTGTTTTTGCATGTAATGTACATCTGAATATTCATTGAAATTTTTATTTTGTCTTGACTGGATTTTATGATTGAATGAGCAGGCCAGATTTTGCAAATATGAATATGTATTTTTGTTATTGTAAACCGCTACCCCACCCTTGAAAAACACCAGCTGCGCTGATTAAAAGTGCTAGAAAAGTGCTTGAATTCCACTCCTAAAAATCTTTATGAATATTTTCACTTGGATTTATTTTTATTCATTTAGCAGATGCTTTTATTCACTTAAAAATGAGGGAGAAATATAATCAATTTATCATAAAGAGGCAGACAATTTTAGTATAATCATAATACTGAATTAATTTCAGAATGGTGCACGACTTGAGCAGAAGTGTGCATTACAGAAAAGGCCAGAAAACAGAGACAAGATTATTTTAGGTGCCTTAAGGAGTGTCTATTTATGGTTCTGGTTAAGTTAAGTGCTTGTGGAGGAGGCCTTTAGCAATTTTCTCTTTTTGAATGGTTCTATTAGCTTAATAGCAGATGGTTTGGACCGAGAAGTGGACATAATCAGCGAATTACACCAAACTGCTCCACTTTAACGCCAGTTTAAACATGTTTCATCTTCTCTGCAGGCTTGGTTCCTGAATGGCTGAAGGGCACGCTTATACGCAATGGACCCGGCCTTTTCTCAGTGGGAGAGACGTCATACAACCATTGGTTTGATGGAATGGCACTTTTGCACAATTTCACAATTAATAAAGGTATTTAATGTATTGCTTACTAAGATATGATATAGACATTTGATCTGAAAACAGGATGCACAGGTGGTCTTTCATCAGTTCTTGTCTCACAGCCTTCTGTTTGAGTACTGTCATCAGGGACCTTTGTCAACACAGTTCTCCATGTGAATGTTTTTTGACTATTGATTAATTTTCAGGAGAGGTAACATACAGGAGCAAATATCTTCAAGGCGACACCTACAAATCCAACATGCAGGCCAACAGAATAGTGGTGTCCGAGATGGGGACCATGGCGTACCCAGACCCATGCAAAAATATATTCTCCAAGTAAGTAACGTTACTGCAACTGATTCAAAAAGAATCATGTATTTATAAAAACTTGATTCTTCAATGGAAAGTTACAATGCATTAAACCTAAATGGAAAGAAATCTCTCTTTAATTATTGTCTTATGGGATATTTTATCATTAATTTAATTATAGAGAGGAATACTACTATATCTCAAATTTAGTACTTGACCCTTAACAATGAATTTTAGGCATTTTTATGGATCACACTCAAATTAACCAATGTGACTGAGAATTGAAAATCTTTTAAAACCTATTAACACAATCAGCTAAAATTCAACTAGTGACTATAAGAATAGTTAGATTTTAATGTTCTTTTCACCTAAAACGGCTCATCAGATGTTAAATAATAAAATGTCAAATTTGTTGCTGTATGTGTGTATAAGCACTGTGTTATTTGTGAACTAATTGTTCTTTTGAACTCTTTTTCAGAGTGATCACCTTCCTCAGCCACACCATCCCGGACTTCACTGACAACTGTGCCAATAACATAATCAAATATGGAAATGACTACCATGCTACATCTGAAACCAATTATATTCGTAAAATTGACCCCATCACTTTAGAGACTCAAGAAAAGGTAAAAATACTGCTTGTAAATATATCTAGTTTAGTCTTGAAACTTGGCACAGGCTGATCACACTACAGTATCTGGTATTGGCTGAATGTGCAGCCAATGAGATTTCTTGCTCAACATTTAAAGTCCCCCTGTGGCGAAAATCAAGCTTTTAATGTTGTTTATATGTCCATGTGGTGTTTTTAATATGCTTTAAGAAAAAACACGTGCAAATTCATAAGTCAACACCATTGCTGAGTATTTTCTCTTTAAAACTATAGTGTACACAGAACGGAGTTTACTAAATGAGTTTACTAAATGTGATTTGGTTCCTTAAAGACCAAATGCGTTAACAGCGTAAACATCCATTAACATGCTAAAACTATTCTGAGTTGTCATAATTGTAATGCTGTTCTTAATTTCTGTTTACACGTTCTCAGAGAATATTGCTGTTGCTTTATTCACTCTAGGTGGACTACCTGAAACACCTTCCTGTCAATATTGTGGCATCACATACGCATTATGATAAAGAGGGAAATAGCTACAGTATGGGAACGTGCATTGCAGAGAAGGGCAAAACCAAATACACTTTGTTCAAGGTTGCAGGAGGAAGTAAGTATGCTGCGTTTCACGGTGCACATTACTATTTCTCATCTTAGGGGTTTGTTCCAATCCAAAACCACAAGTATTAAACTTAACTTATCCTGCATGTTTCATAGAGATTTGGGAGTAGCTAATTTTTGAGTTTTGCAGAGGCAAGAATCGCTTGCATGTAAAAATTGTTGTTTTTTGCAATACCGTTTAATGCTACTAGTGGCTGCTACATGAAATGCCTCATCTTTAAGCATTACAGTGATGGGAGCTTTCAAAACACTGCTTTAAACCAGTTGTACAGAGTGTGTTGAACTGCCAAAGTCACATGATTTCAGTAAACGATGCATGGCTTTGTCATAAATGTGTCAATTTAAATGGTTTGCCACTAGGGGTGATTTCAGAACCTGTCTTTGTTTATTTACCTGTTCTTGGATAGCGTAGACCTTTTTTAATATTACATTTGTAGAATAATAAAAGGTAGTAGTAGTGTATTGTACAGTCTCATTGATCTGATTAGCCAAGCCCTCCATTAAGACCCACTATATACATTTGTTTTTCTCACTTAGGGGTAAAAAGAAGTTTCCCTTATGAAAATTAACCATGGTTTTACTACAAATAAAACCAAAAAAAACATGGTTATAGGTTATTAAACCATGGTTACTACAAATTAACCATGGTTTTGCTACACTAACCATAGTTTAACCGTGGTATTTTTTGTAAAACTGTGGTTATACAAATGGTACTCAATCTGTCAAAAAACTGTGGTTACTACACTTTCACTATAATAAAACCATGGTTAATTTTCGTAAGGGTTGAAATACCTTTTCAGTAGTATGTTGTTAGCGAACATCATGACGCCACCCACACTGCTGCAAGCGACGTTTACATGAATATGTGCTGCGCGCTTCTCTCTCAATAACAAAAGAAACGCACAACAAAAATGACAGCGGTGACAAAACAGCAGTTAAGAAAGCATCGGATCTTAGCGATGTGCATGTTTGTTCATGTTTTTATTTGTGTCTGACCTCGATGAAATGAACCAGAGAAGGCGGATCCTCAGAGCCACACCCACCTATTACATCATCACCACGGACCAATGGTAGTTCGAAGGTGTTTACCAGCCGGAGCAAACTTTTCCAGAAAGTTTGCCTGAAACAAACTCCCAATGAACTTCGTTTTGGCCTGATTTTGATTTAAAATTCACATCGCACAAGTTTATTCTTTGATTTTGCTTGAAGTATTTCAGGGCCTTAAAACGCTCAAAAGAAGCCGATTAAAATAAGAACACATACAGACACTTCATACATAATGGTATTAGATGATTTGTAGATTATATTAAAGTGGTAGTTTTGTCATCACTTACTCACCCTCATGTTGTTCCAAAGCATATTTTTTCAAAAGTTATTAGCATTTTTGGAAATTTAATTTTAACTTTTGACCAACAGGTGGCGGTGTCCCACAATTTTTTTTTTTTCATGTGTCCTCAGAATGAGCCCATACATGTGTGTGCCAAATTTGGTGAAAATATCTCAATTCGCTTCAGAGTTATAGACATTTATATGAAAAAACACGTTAAAAATGACTGACACGTGACTTTGATTGAATTTTACTACCCTTTACTATCAATATTTTGGCATTAGCGTATAGCCAGCGACCTATGTTTCCAAACTTCTGACGGTGGTTTCGTCTCGATCGGACTAACGGTTTCGAAGATGTCGGCAAATGTTTAAGCGCTAAATCACAATGCTACACAAACCGTAAGACGAAACCTAGCATGTTTGGTATCTGTGGACTCGGCAAGGATTCAGGAACCCAACGAGATTCACTCCCGTGAAAATAAGTCAACCACAGCCAGAGTTATAAGCATTTGAGAATTAAATTTTACCACTAGGTGGCGCTGTTTCGAAACTTCTCAGGCTCCTTCAGGGCATCGTACTGATGACCCATACTGAGTTTCGTAACAATTCGTTCATGAGATTCGTTCCTCTGTTGAACACAAAAGAAGATATTTTAAAGAATGTTGGTAATCAACCAGTTGACGGTAGCCATTGACTACCATAGTAGGAAAAAAATACCATGGAAGTCAATGGCGATCGTAAACTTTCTGGTTACGAAACATTCTAAAGATAAAAAGAAACGCCTACAGCTTTGGAACAACATGAGGGTGAGTAAAGGATGACAAAATTTTCATTTTTGAGTGAAATATCCCTTTAACTAAATAGAAAACATTCGTAATTGATTTGTAAAAGGTGTCGGACAGGTTTTTAAGCAGTTTCTGTTGCTTTTACGTTTTGACCAGCACGTGTTGCCAGTGTGTGGTGTTTCGAGCGCTTCGAAAAACTTTGAACTAACCGAATCAATTGCTTCGCAAAAAAGCTCAGTTTCTCCAATGACTAATTATGACATGCTAAGACCTACCAACGCTCAACAATTGTTTCTCAGGTAGCTCAGACGGGTCTCCACTGAAAAACGCTGAGGTCGTGTGCACCGTGCCCTGCCGCTCCCTCCTCACACCCAGTTATTACCACAGCTTTGGCATGACCGACAACTACTTCATCTTTATCGAACAGCCCTTGAAGCTGGATATCCTCAAAATGGCCACAGCCTACCTGAGGAGGGTAAGCTGGGCCAGCTGCATGAAGTTCCACCCTGAAGACAGCGTAAGGACAAACCCTTTCAGATATTTGAATGCACGTTCGGTCACTCGATTGTCAGCTGGACAATGTTACCGTTTACTTCGCATCTCTAAACTCCCTTTACCTCTTATATTCATTAGACTCTGATTCATCTTATTGACCGAAAGACAAAGAAGGAAGTTGGGACCAAATTCTACACGGGTGCGATGGCTGTCTACCATCACGTCAATGCCTTTGAAGAGGATGGGCATGTTGTTTTCGATGTGATCGCCTATGATGACAACAGCTTGTATGATATGTTTTACCTGGACAAGCTGAAGGAGCAGATGGGCAATAATACTATGTATGTCAAGCCCAAGTGCAGAAGATTTGTGTTGCCACTTAGTGACAAGGTACGTTATGTTGGTAACAGTGTTTGCAAGGCACCAGTGTATTCATGTTTGTCAAACATTCTGGTTAGGGTTGTTTTTTTTAAGCTGCCATGCAAACACTGGCATTTACATCAATGGAAATCTACTTTATTATGTTGTACACTCAAAGCCTCTGATCATTGACAATGAACATGATTTTTTTCTGTGACTCTCAGGGTGAGACAGGTGAAGATCTGGTCAAACTTAAATACACAAGAGCAAGTGCTGTGAAGGAGAACGATGGGAAAGTTCTGTGTCAGGGCGAAGTACTCTGTGATGGTAAGCTAATGACACTGGGGTGACTTTATTCGGTGTGTTTGTGTATGTGTGTGTTTCTGTCTATCTATCTGTCTGTCTGTCGTATTGATCTGTCCATCAAGTGTAATTTTTGACGTGACGTGGGTGCGTTCTTACTTGCCTGTTAATAAGTCTTCCCATTAACACCAACCTTTATTTATTCAGACCAATTTGTGGACGCAGAATCTGCACTCAAAAATGAAGGGCAGGATTTATTGTGTAAACAATGTAATAGGCCAATCATAGCATGATGGAGGCATTGGCATCCCTCACTTGACTTTTCCCCATTAATTCTCAATTACCCGCCCAACAAACCCGTGTGTGTGTGGTATCTGTTTGTCTGTGTGTACAGTATCTGCCTGTCTGTGTATGTACGCTATCAGTCGGTCTGTCTCACAGTTTTATTTGTTATTTGTAATACTCTTTTAACCTCTAAACTTATGTTTTGCATTTAGGTGTCGAACTTCCAAGAATTAATTACAATTTCAATGGAAAGAAGTACAGATATTCTTACATGTGTTGTGTGGATATATCCCCAGTGGCCACAAAGGTATTTATCAAACCCAGGCCTAGTGACGGGAACACATTTTTGCCAATCAGAACTGAGCACTGACCCGTGTTTTTTATTTATTTATTTTTTTACAGATTGTAAAGTTTGATGCTGAAACAAAGCAGCAGCTTGAGTGGAATGGAGAGGACGGATTTGCATCAGAGCCCGTTTTCATTCCCAGGCCTGATGCAGTTGATGAAGATGATGGTTAGTTACTGCCTTTCATAATAAATATGACCAAATTGGTCAGCTTCAACTGTCTCAAAAAAATGTACGCCTTAATTAATGGTGTTTTAATAAAAAAAAAATGCTTTATGCATTTTTAGCTCAACTTGTCTCTTTTTTTGTCTTCATTTTTTAGGTGTAATCCTGACAGTTTTCATAAACGCCAAACCAAGGGTGGGTGGCTTTCTGCTGATGCTTGATGGCAAGTCTTTCAAAGAAGTTGCCCGGGCTTGTGTAGATGTAGAGTTTCACATGGACATGCATGGCTACTTCATACCAGATAGTACCAGTAGTTAAGAGTTTCATGTCTGCCAGCCGTCTAGGCATAATGACAGAGCTGGAGAATGTCCTGTAAATGTTGATATTTTGATGGTCTAGTTACAAAGTTGTCAAATGTACTGCATTATCAGCTGTAAAGTGGGCCATGCATAAATGACTGTAAAAATGTTTCTACAAATCTTGCTTTGTTTGCTTGTTTGTGAATAATATAAACGTGTAAAAAAAAAAAAAAAAGTACTGCTTGAAAGGTCATTAATTGCATTTAGTAATATCAGACAAATATGTGAAATGTTGTGCTGTGTTTTTTGCTTGCATAAAGCAATCATAAAGTGAAGATATTATTCTGTAGTTATGATGCTTGCCAGTGTTTGAATTGTCAGAACTTTAGGGTGGTTTAAATACCAGCCCGTATGAATCTTTTTAGGAAATCGATTTATAAGATTCAAATCAATAGGATTATTCAAACCCTTGAATCCACCTTTTTTTGTTTCTTCCTCTCACCATTTTATCCCCCATTTATAAATAATAGGACCCTTACTATAAACAGGAATACATTATTCAACAAGAGTGGTATGAGAAAAAAAGTTTTATATGTTGTTTTGATAGATGAATGTGGTCAATTTTTTTCAATATAATTCATTTATGGAGAATCCTTTAGAGAAGTTAAAAGTGTGTGTAGAGCAATCCCTCTTATATTAAAACAACGAATACAAAACACTCTTACATATTCAAATGTATTTAAGTTGCCCGAGTTGAAGATTGGCGAAGTATACATTGGGGATAAAAAGTGCAAAGTAATAGGAAATGTATTAAAATGTACACACCAGTAAAAGTATATATATTTATTTTTTGGATAATGACACATTTAGAAAAAAATCTTAAATACCTAAAATGTTTATCCTGTTGCTTAAATGTTTTTTTGTTTTGTTTTTTGTCGGACGTTCACATTGCATCTTTACGGCTGGCTAAATATCGGTCCTGAAATTCCTTTACTAAATTTATTTCAGGTCTTGCTGGTTTATGCTGGCCTCTCAAAAATATGTAATTGATGTTAAACATTATTATTATGGGTAAATATACATAGAAGCTAATTAAATAACAGTAAACCCTCTGTGACCTGCTTTAAAAATAATGTAAAAATTATTTATCATCCATAAAACACATAGCAAAAGATAATCAATCCCCTGGTGAATCATATAAAGTCATGTATGAGTCTCTTTTCTTCTAAGATTTTGTACATGCTTCAATGATATTTACTTTTATTTTTTTCCCCCTTGCAACCCCCCTTAAGTGTCTAAAGATTTAGCATTTGTTTATTGTACTGAATATGCTACTTTTTCAAACACATAAACCTAAACAAAATTATTTGATTACATGTTATTTGCGTATATTTTCATATGCATATTGTTGTTCCCTACTTGAGATTGTAAAATTATATTATTCCAAAAAAAAAAAAAAAAATGCTGGTGGTGGTGGTAATGCCGTAAATGAAAAAAAAACAAAAAACAAAATCCAGTATATGATCATTAACATTTGGATCACTAGGGGGCGCCAGAGGTGAGAACCTGAACGCGATGACGACATATTCCTGAGACGCGCGCTGGAATTGAAAAGGACATGACTTTGTCAAGTGTGTTTTTAGCTTAATACTGGCTATATTTATATTTTATTATACTTTGATGCATCGAGGACCTTTCTGACACCAACATGTCTCTGCTCAGAGCCCTCAGATACAACGTAACTATCCGAATCTTGTCTTGTTTTTATTTTAACGCGTATATTTTGCTTGCTTTACGTCACGATGACATTTCTAGTACAATGTGTTTATTGTGAGAGATTCGTTTGTGAACCCACGCAGCGAGCTAAAGTCACCTTGTCAAATACCAGGCATAAATAATGTAATATTGTAATCATTTACCGTCATGTTTCCCTGTTTGTTTAGTCTCAAACGTTGTGTAGAAATGTAATCTTGCGCTCTTCGTCCAGTCTGACTGATGGAGAGGTGCGAATCAAACGAGTATTAAAGGAGAAGTTTCCCCAGGCTTCGGCGCTCAAGGTTGTGGATATATCAGGTGAGTCCTGACTTTAAATGATCTGATATTATCGTTAGACAGTTAGGTAAGTGCATTAATATATTTGGGCTCATTTCAGGAGGCTGTGGTGCCATGTACGAAATACACATCGAGTCTGACGAGTTTAAAGGGAAGAGGACTGTACAACAGCACCAATTAGTCAATCAGGTAAGTTAAATGAAGTATTCATAATTAGGTTCAGTATAATAGAGCAGTAAATAGTTCGCATCTTTTAGCTTTTTACACTGCTGTCAAATCAATTAATATCACTTAACATAAAAGTGTGTGTGTGTGTACGTGTACACTGCCGTTCAAAGGTTTGTGATCTGTACATTTTTTAATGTTTTAAAGTCTCTTATGCTTACCAAGGCTGCACTTATTTGATTGAAAATACAAAACAAACAGTAATATTGTCAAATATTATTACAATTTTAAATAACTGTTTTTTTTTTATTTGAATATTTTCAAATGTAATTTATTCCTGTGATCAAAGCTGAATTTTCTCAAGAAACATTTCTGATTTTAATATACAATTCGGTCACGAGATTGGAATAATTTAGATTTTTTTTTTCATATTTTTGATTGAAGTCTCTACTGCTCTCCAAGGCTTTTCAGCAGCCAGTCTTCAGTGTTCAAAGTTTCAAAGATCAAATTGCAGATAAATAGAGTTACTGTCTCCCAAAAGAAGGAACCAATTCTGAAACGAGTCGTCAGTAATTTCAGTCTCAATAGAGTGCCGAAGTGATGACGTCACTTTGTAGGACATCTCGGAAGCTAGCGGCGCATGGGTTCCCTCGATCGAAAAGGTATGCATTTTCCCCATAGACTTTTGGAAAATCGCAAAAAATAAGATCTGTGTTTAACAAAGAGTTGTGACCCTTACACGTTTTGTCTATCATGATAATCTTTACAAGTTAATCCAAAATTTATACATTTTGAAGCCTATAAAAAGTTTTTAAAAAACACAAGCAGACACAATAAAGTTTAAAAAACCACAAGCAGGTTATAACTGTGTGTTCTATGTCATAGATCAAAACGTGAAAATATTTAGAGGCTTTGTTCACCACAGACCTTATTTCAGGCGATTTAGCAAAAACCCATTAAAAAATCCCATAGACTTTAGAGCGAGGGAACAGGGAGTGCTAAAATGCTAACTCACTTAAGTGTGTGGTTCATGTTGTCGACATGTTGAAAAGACGCTGTTTTCTGCGCTGCAAAAGCAAATCCACTTTGATGCACTTCAAAAGGATGAGACGGGCTCAAATTGATACGTTAAAACCGACGCCATCGTGCCTGTTCGTATCACTGTGTTTACCGGTGCTGAGGAAGAACTGAAAATCAATGGTCGTTTCCGACACGTGCTGTAAGCATTCGACCAATCACAACAGACTGGCCCGTCCGACCAATCAGAGCAGAGGAAGCTCTTGGAAAGGAGGGGTTTAGAGAGACCGAATCCTTTATCAAACCATTTCAGATACTGTGAGAAAAGATGTGAAAATAATGACCTCTAAAATAGCATAATAGGGGCACTTTAAAGTAGTATTTATTAAGTGTAAATAATAATCTGTGGTTTGTCTTTCAACAGGCTCTTAAAGATGAGATTAAAGCCATGCACGGTCTACGCATTTTCACTGATGTTCCTAGAAAGTAGGAGCTTCTCCACGTCATTCTCACACTGTGTCAGTCTGCTGTCTAACTACAATATTGTATCACACACATCTGTCTGTCTCCTTAATAAATAAAGCAGAGTTGCTTGCAGAGTAACAGTGGCAGGAAAATACTTTACATCTTGTATTCATAAAATCTATAAAGTAAAAAAAAAAAAGAAGATATACAAGGTATGGTTCACGAATGCTGTAAACGCACAAGACAAAAGAATGTAATAATATTGGTTTTGCCTATAAATGATTGTGCAAGAAAAAGACGTGTGGATTGTTTGAATCATCAGTCACAGTGCGTTGTTTGTGTAAAATTGCACTTGAAGTAGCTTTGTAAGTTATCTGTTTTTTCCTATTCTTTCTTTAAGTCCATTAAATGATGTCACTTCCCTTTCCTTGGCAAACTTGTGTGACACAAGATTGATTGTAGGGACAAGCAAATCAATTATTATGTCATATGTAATTGATTCACTGATTGCACTTTTAAAATGACCAAATCCTTCTGTAATATTAGGTTTACAGAAACCATTTTCAGTACTAGATAGAAAGCGTTAAAAGAATTATGAATTTTATCTCCAATTGAATACTGTGCATTAACCTCTATGATATGTATAGTTTTTTTTCTGAACTAATTCCTATAACAATGAAAGTGCTTCTTTGAACCCTGATCTTCCCCTCAAGTTTTGTTACATTACATATGCTATTACTAGTTTTACGGTAGGCTACTGTAGTTTATTTGGGTATCGTATGTGACATAATGATGCTCTGCTTTCCAGTGTGAATGAAAGCATTCGATCTGATTCATTTTGGCGTATCGGTTCGTTCGGAGAGCTCGTTTCAGTGTTTCAAACTGATTCATTGATATGCCAGACGACCAAATGTCGGCGTAATTCCTTGTATCGACATAAATGTTTAGTTAAATATAGCTATTTATCATTGTATTTACGAATAAGTCGCTTGATGATACCGTCTCTTTGGTTTCAGCGAGCCGGTTCACGAACTAATCTATCGTCTCTCCTCAGCCACTTAAAAGTGTCTACCGAAGACCATTTTACGGCATAAACCTTTTGTTGGTGCGTACATAAGTAGTTAAATACTATGATGTAGCTAATTTTCCCTATAAAATGTCTCCTACATTGCCACCTGTTCGATGCTCGCCTTAACAAGTCCAATGATTTACAAATGCTTTGCGAATCGGTTCGAATGAACGGTTCAAAAGAAGGATTCGGACACCACTAGTGGATGGTGCGACAGGAGCAGCAAAGAGAGCGCAGTTTCCAGCAGGGTTTCAGCAGCGGTTCACATCATCTTCAGACATGGCAAAGGAGGGGACGGAGATTGCGGAAGAAACCGACCAAATGATGGACCAGAAGGAGCCTGAGAATCCCGTTTCTCCGGTAATAGATCCGAAAGAAATGCGGGCTGTTGTGCTGACGGGCTTTGGTGGTCTAAACAAACTCAAAGTCACCAAGAAACCAATGCCAGAGCCTCAAGAAGGAGAAGTCAAAATTCGCGTGAAAGCATGGTAAATATTTCTGCTTAAATAGTAATTTATTTATTTATTTTGATCAAAATGCCACACATCACATCTGAGACTCCGAGCGACTGCAACCGCAGCAACATGTTGCAACTAGCAGCAAGAAGAGCAGGTGCCTTCACCTAGAATCCATATTAGTTATTTATCTAGGATTTAAAGCAGTTCATGATATAAATCTCGGTGGTTTTGGAGGTTAGATGCAGATATTAGTAAATCCGTTTTTCCTGTACGCGTGTTTTGTTGCCTCTGACAGAGATTTCAAACCACAGACTATAAAAGGTTGAAACATTACACTTTTTTAAGGTCGACTTTGTTTTATTAAACGATAAACAAAACATTATTTAGCAGTTTTGTAACACGAGCAGATCCATCTGGTTGGTTCTTGTGCTTGACGGCGTATAGGACATTTAAATTATAGTGTAGCCTTATCGTGGGAATATAGTGATAAATTGAATCATAAAACTATATTAAAATTAATTACAATTCTTTGATTAAAAACTATATATATGTATGTATGTATGTGTGTGTGTGTGTGTGTAGCCTAATGTGCTGTCAAATCGATAAATCACATCTAACAAAAGTTTGTTTACATACTATAGCCTATATAAATTATATATGTGTGTACGTGTGTGTAGCCTAATGTGTTATCAAATTGATAAATCACATCTTACAAAAGTTTGTTTACATAATCCTATATGTGTATGATTATTATATTTTTATTTTGAGTTGGGAACTTGATAAAATAGGCGCATTTCAGCATACTTTCTGATATTATATGTATAATTAAAATGAACTAGAATGGAAAATTACATTTGAATTATTTTACAGTGGACTGAACTTTCTTGATCTAATGGTACGACAAGGAAATATCGATAATGCTCCAAAAACACCTCTTGTGCCTGGATTTGAGTGTTCTGGGATTGTAGAGAATATGGGAGAAAACACCCAAGGCTTTGAGGTATGTGCAGAAATATTTTAAGGTTGATATGTTGGTTGTGCAGTGTGCACTGATTCAAGAATTTCAGATGGTGATGGCCATTATTTACTTCTTTGTGGACATAATAGAGCTCCAATCTAGAATGTATCGTTCTTCGGTTGGTGGGAAAGATTTGTTACCTGGCATGAAAAAATAATTCATTGTTTGAATTGGAAAAGAATAAACCCTGACATTATATGCTTCCAATATCAGCACATTCAATCTGAAACTGAACAGTAATGGAGTTTAACAACGTGTGTTTTCTTCTTTCAGATAGGTGACAGAGTGATGGCCTTTGTAAATTACAATGCTTGGGCAGAGGTGGTTTGCACACCGTTGGATTTCGTGTATAAGATCCCAGACGACATGACATTCCCAGAGGCGGCTGCCTTCTCTATGAACTTTGTGGCTGCCTACATGATGCTGTTTGAAGTGGCCAATCTCCAGGAGGGGATGTCTGTGTTAGTTCACTCAGCAGGAGGTGGGGTGGTAAGTCTGTTGCTTTGAGCGATGGGGTTAGTAAAGAATCTTTGAAGAAGCATATATTGATGTTTTTACTTAAATTGGAATTTGGGCAAACATATCTGATCCCATATTGCTGTTAAGGCCCGCTCACACTAAGAACGATAACTATAACTATATTAGCGTCCACACCAGCGGACGATATCGTTCTGTTTATAAGCGCGCACTGCAGTTTTGTCGCCTGCCGCTTTAAATGCTCGATCTCATTAAAGTCTGATGGATTCTGATTGGCTGTCATTGTTTTTATTGCTCATCAGCTGGAAAAATCCATTCTGAAAGTGATTCTTTCCAACGATATAGTTTCTCTGTGCCGTTATCGTAGTAGTTCTGTTGTGGACTCTACATCCAGAGTTATCATCATTGGTGTAAACGGGCCATAAACAAATGCAAATCTACAGCTTCATTATATGGCTTCTGGTGGAATATGATCAAAATGAGTTTAAGGGTGTGTTCACACTGGGCAGTTTTGGTTTGATTAAAACGAACTCTGGTGGGATTGCTCTGTTAGTGCGGTTCATTTGAATAAGTGTGAACGCTGCCATCCGAACCCTGGTGCGCAACAATCAAGCGAACCGAGACCCACCTTTCCTTTCAATGTACTCTAGTGCGGTTTGACTGAAATATGAATGCAATCCAAACCAAAGATATCTAAACAAACTAAAAAACAGGACATGATGTCACAAGATGCGACCATAAAAAGGCCAGAATGCTCAAGCATACCTGTTTTTGCAGCAGTGTGTGTGTGTGTGTGTGTGATAGAGGGATTCCTGCTGCTGTTTTGATTCCTCTACACATTTTATAAGCTTTTCACAAGTTTCTAGCTGGTCAGAATACCAGCATATGTACGCGCATATAACAAAAGCGTTTAGCGCACAGCATTGTTTTGAATATTTCTTAAGTTCTGTCGGAAAATATACATCATAAATGTCGTTTTCTTGATTTGTATCTTTAGGTTTAGTGTTAAAAATGACGATGTGAACACTAAGCGAACCAGGACTTACTGTATAATTTTCTTTTTTTGTCCGGACCAAATGAAACTAAAGAACCGAACTACAAGAGTGAACACACCCTAAAGCCCTGTTTACAGCTGGTATTAAGATGCGTTCTGGTCGATTGGATCACAAGCAGACAAGAGAGACACATTCCCGTTTACACCTGGTGTTTTAATCCGTTTAATTTTTTGTCCACTTTCAAACACTTCTCTTCTGATTTCTTCAAGGGGAGGGTAAATGTAGGGGCTTTTTCAGATCTTTCAGTCGAATGGACGAAATAAGCTCACGCAATTTACATATGAACACGACCGGAGACGACAGAAAAACATACGGAGAGCAGCAGCCGAACGCTGTGAGTGTGTGTTAGAAATCAGGAATGGTGGGAGAACATTGTGCTTGGTACGTTTTTTCATCTTCAAACCAAACTTGGGTCTTCAGCCGACAATGTTTAAATCCCCAGAGCGCTTCCCATAATGTTCACGCATTAGATCAGTAGACGGAGAGAATACGGTCTGTGGCTGTTTGAACACATTCGATCATATGAGCGTTTACACTAAGAAAGCGATCCGGTCGAGTGTGTTTTCCACTGCCTCTGGAAGAGGTCAAAAGTGGACAAGCTCAAAACGCTTTAGACCCGGTTTACACCTGTATTTAGCGTCGTCCACTTGTGATCCGATCGACCTAAACGCATCTTAATAGAGTGACAGAAACCATTAATCACATTTCGTTCCGTTTGTCCTCTTTTTCCACATAAGGGTCAAGCAGTCGCTCAACTTTGTTCCACTGTCCCCAACGTCACTGTGTTCGGCACCGCCTCACCCTTCAAACACGAAGCCATAAAGCATTCAGTTACTCATCTCTTTGACAGAAACCTTGACTACGTTCCAGAAGTTAAGAAGTAAGCACAAACGTTGTTGCTGTCAGTACGTAAACGTAGGGGCAAAACCGAAATGGTAGAATATAAATTAAATGAGTCATACTGGGAGGCCAGTGCAAGTCTGAGATGGCAGACGTCACCAGTTCCTCCTCTAGACCTGCGTGGCTCCAGTCCCCATGGCAACACACAGCAGATTTGAAAGTAGTGTGTTGTAGTTTGGGGAGGGGCACTGGTACATCCTTCTGATCTACCACACAAAGACAGAAAATGTGCAGCAACTGACTCATTCAGAGCTAATTATTTTATGTGCTGTTGTCTAACAATTTCTGTGGTGGATCTTATTTGGTGAGCACCTTGTGTCAATTTTTAATTGGTTCCCTTACAAAAAAAAATGGCACCATAAAGTCACTTTTATTTATATAACGCTTTATACAACATAGATTGTTTCAAAGCAGCTGCACTGTAAAGAGTAATTATATAAATGTATAATTGTATAAATGGTGCAAACTTCATCAAAAAATTCTGCTGTAAAGCAGCTCTAAAAAGACAATAGTGTCATTATTCCGCTTGAGTCATCAAGTTCAATTCAGTTCAAGTTTTGTTCTCATCTGATAGAGTCAGTGCAAGTCAGATTGATGATATTACTGAACAGGGCTTGACATTAACACCCGCCAACCCATCAAATTCGTTTTTTTTTTTAGAAGTGCCGTGTAACGCGGTCACTCCTACTGGCCACTTTGGCGGGTTGAATTTGATATATAATATACATTTTTCAATTGTAGTCTTTTAAAAAGGAATCTAAAATAATAAACTAACTTCAATCTAAGTGAACGTAAACAGTTGAGAAAGAAAACGCATGTGTAACAGTATAACGGATTAGTGCGTCAGGTCTTAAAGGGACGGCAGCCCAATATACCTACTGACAAATTATGAGATAATATTAAAAAAATCTATATGGCAGTTTTTCCCCATGGTATCGATTTCAAAATTGTGGCCAGTCAAAATGCTGAGTGGCTTGTAACTTTGGAAAACCATTAGCCACAGTGGCTGGTGAGCAAAAAAAGTTAATGTCAAGCACTGTTACTGAATATTAAAGGGTTAGTTCACCCAACAATGAAAATGATGTCATTAATGACTCTCCCTCATGTCGTTTCAAGCCCGTAAGACCTCCGTTCATCTTCGGGACACAGTTTAAGATATTTTAGTTTTAGTCCGAGAGTTTTCTGTCCCTCCATTGTAAATGTATGTACGGTATACTGTCCTTGTCCAGAAAGGAAATAAAGACATCATCAAAGTAGTCCATGTGACATCAGTGGGTTAGTTAGAATGTTTTGAAGCATCGAAAATACATTTTGGTCCAAAAATAACAAAAACTAGGCCTTTATTCAGCATTGTAGTGTCTTCCGGTTCTGTTGTGGATCCGCGTTCAGTGACGCCGCTGACGTAAGACGCTGCTGACGTGTGTCTGGTGCGCCCGAGCTTCGTTCACAGTCTGTGGGTCAATCCCACCTTTCCAGTAAATACGACTTGTGATTGGACTGTACGTCAGCAGACAGCAAAGCATTGGCCAAGAGCAGAAGGCCCTCCCTCCAGGCTTTTTTTTTTAAGTTGCGAGGTTGCGAAGCTTCATTTTCGCTCAGTCTGAGTTTCAGAGTTTCAGAGCAGAACTGCGTGACAACGCTGCCACAAATCACGTGAGTCGCAAGCTCGCAACTGTGTGGGCGTATCTCCGCAAAGTGGGTGTTGTAAACTCAGCTCTGAAAAAATCGTCTGCATTAGGAGTGCACATGTAATGTAATAAGTTTCGCCCTTTCGAACCTCAGTTTTCAGAGTTTCAAAACTTTTTTTCACCTATTCACACACCAGTTTTCAGATCACCATTTACAAGGTTTCAAATCTGGAAAACAAACTATACACTGGGAGAACAGTGACAAATTCGAAACTCTGAAAAAATGATTGCACAACACCGTAAAAAAGAGTGTTGCACTTCTGAAGAAGGAAAACTCAAAAACAAAATTATGTTTGCAGAGATTTCATTTTTTTTTACCACTTTGCAAGCCTGCAAAAGTCTTTTTTCAGAGTTTCAAAACTTTTTTTTACACATTCGCACACCAGTTTTCAGATCACCATTTACAAGGTTTCAAACCTGGAAAACAAACTAATACAGTGGGAGAACAATGACAAATTTGAAACTCTGAAAAATTGTTTGCGCAACATCGTAAAAATTTTTTTGCAGTTCTGAAGAAGGAAATCTCAAAAACAACAATGTTTGCAGAGATATTTTTAATTTTTTTACATTTTGCAAGCTTGCAAATCTTATTTTTCGATCTTGCAAAACTTTTTTTTTAAGATTTTGAGTTTTCAAACACTTACTTTCAACCTTTCAGAACTTTATTTTCAGTTTTGAATCATGGCAGGATATTAATCCCATAAAACTCCATCAGGTGAAAATAGTACTAACCCTGCCCCATCCCTAAACCCATGTAGTTACCTTATATTACCAGTACTTTCTTTCAAATTCACGTAAATTGAGTATGAGAGAGGAGATTAGGATTTCTCTTTTCATCTCTGTTGTTCCACATTCCTCTCAGGATCAGGGGAAAAGCAAAATTAAATTGGTCTCAGGTTGGTCTCTCATCCACAATAGGCAGGACCCCGGGCATCACAAGACCTCCTACTGGTTAAGCCTTGTAGGCGGTCCAGGCACCATGACGACAGCAACGCTTTAGAGCCCATGTTTATAAAGACATTCCCATTCCTTATCATCTGTGCTCTCCTAAAAGACCCTGAAAATATATATTTTTATGGTTCCAGATTTTAAGAGGGTCTCATTTAAGCAACTTGCCTGAGCTTAGAATAAAAGTATGGTTAATGATGTTTTTTTCTCCGGCAGGATATCTCCAGAAGGAGTAGATATTGTGTTGGACTGTTTGTGTGGAGAGAACACAGGAAAAGGCCTAACTTTGCTCAAGCCCATGGGAACGTACATCCTGTATGGTTGGTACACACCGAGGAAGAGCATTCTCATTGCTCTGAAATTAATGAAACATTTTGAGGATATAAAAAGTGATTTAAAGGGACACTGTCATCATTAATCTGTTTGACTTTCTGTTTTGAAGAATGTTCCTGCTGCTCTTTTTCTTATTAAAATAATTCAGTGACCACTGAGCCCCAGAAAGGACAAAAAAGCACCTCTATGAAAAATAAATACATTTAATCATACTTTTAAAAAGTGGACTTATTACAGAAATAATATACTTTAATGGAATGTACAACATACGAATGAATGTAATGTTTCCCCAAAATTCAGACATAAATGCATGTTACTTACAATTACATTAAAATGTGTTCTAGTTTAAATTTAAAAGTAATTAAGAGGGCTTTAAGTAGAACTTAAGTACATCTTTGTATGCAATTTCATAATTCTAAATTGTCTTTGAAATATGGTTAAAGTGTGGCCTACTGACAAGCATTTATGGTACTAAATATAGCTAAAATATCATTTAATGTCAGTTCTTTTTAATCCTGTATGTCGTGTATTTAAATATATTTGTAATCTAGTCACACATTTATAATGTCACATTTAAAAAGTTACAATTTAAAATGTATTAACTTAAATGTAATATCAAAAAACACACTACAGTTAAATTATAATCAAGTACTTTACTTGTGCTTTAGAATTTTAGTTAACGCATCAAAATATGGTAAAGCATGGCAAAGGATTATTGAAACATGAAATACTTTAAAGTACACATTTTTATTTGACATTATTACAAAGTGTTCCTTTCAAAAGCTCATGTACTCTCTTGTAATCTCATGATAATGTACTCTATCCAAGTACATTTGTATTTATATGATACTTTATACTTTATCGTTTTGAAGTACACTACAAGTGCATATTCAATACATCTTTTAAATCTTTTTCACAAGGGTTAATTTGCCTCTTGCACTATTTTCCAATTCTTCTGAATCCATGATAGATTTGTTTATTGAACAATGCTGTATATAACATGTTATTCACTCATTTGCATACTGCATTAAACTGCGATGACAGATTGCATCATGGACTGTAGAGGTAGAAAAAATAAAATAAAAAATGGAGCAAGATGTCCAAAAGGTTCATTTGTGACCTCCTGGCCCTCATTTGAAAGAAGTCACACAAAGTGTGGCCAACAGCAAATTGAGGTTAATTCACATAAAAGATATTGCCTGCCACTTTAATTACTCAAATTCCCTTAGCTTTCTGCTCCATTAGGATTATTTCATTAGGAGGGACGCCATGGAGCGGAGATGATGTAAAAGTTAGGTTTAAAAACACATTACTGCCAAATGAATGAATCAGTCATCATAATTCTGGATGGAGCTTATTCATAATAGCCATTTGGCATAGCTGTAATAGCGCCATGTTTTATTGCTTCAAATGCCAAGACTATGCTTCTTTTAACATTTCATGTCCATTCAAATTAAAGTGCGTAATTTCTGAGCCACTTACACCTGCAAAAATAAGGATTATTTTCAAGCATGTTTCCTTGAATCTGCCATTGGTCAGTTAGACTGGCTGAGCCGATTCTGTTGCGTCGGGTTTGTTAGGATGCTCAAACAGTGCAATGATTTAAAAGATCCACAGAGACGCACTCGTAAGGAAAATCAACCTATGAACATCTTATAGTTAACTCTGCTTAACTCTATAAGGCCTCCTGTATCATATTTGATACGCACATTTCTAAGGCCTCTAAATGATCAACACGATCAAAACGTTGCTGAAAAACCTGTTGCACACTGTCTTCTACATGCTTTCTGTCAGCTGATTGATAGTTTATACTTTTTAGCAAGTAAAAGGTCTTTTTGTATCATTCTGAAAGCGTCCCCCTTCAGGTCGTGGGTCACATATCTTTTTGCTGCAAATCTTTCATTGATATCGATATGCATCTTATGTAAGTACTCCGTTATAAAGATCGTATTGATTTATATTGCATTTTATTAATCTTACTTGGCCATATAAATATTAACAACTGTGCCAAATTGCATATTTTTGCTCAGTTTGGGTCTAAAATTGTGTTTAATTCCTCCTCGAGTATATAATACTCAACAAAAAGCATACTATTATATACTCTATAAAGCATCTAAAATATTATTTTGGTAACACTTTATAATAAGGTTCATTAGTTTTAATTAACATTAACTAACCATGAGCAATACATTTATTACAGTATTTATTCATCTTTTTTAAATGTTAGTTAATAAATATCCAACTGTTAATTTTTTGTTCATGTTAGTTCACAGTGCATTGATTAATGTTAACAAATACAACCTTTGATTTTAATAATGTATTAGTGACATTAATATTAACAAAGATTAATAAATGCTGTAGAAATATTGTTCATTCTTAGTTCATGTTAACTTAGGGAGTTAACTAATGTCAACCGATTAACCTTATTGTAAAGTTGCACCGTTATTTCATATGTCAGGCTTTACGTGGTTGGGCTGGGATTGAAGAAAGTAAAAAAAGAACATACATCATCTTTAGGAAAAAATATGTACACTGTTAAAATTATTTATATTTTCAGGTTCATCAAACATGGTGACGGGAGAGACAAAAAGTTTCTTCAGTTTTGCTAAATCTGTAAGTGGAGTTTGATATCTATTTGACATAAAATGTCTTGGTCCAAAGATGTTTGCTCAGTCATTGCTCTCTGTCTCCCAGTGGTGGCAGGTTGAGAAGGTGAACCCTATCAAACTCTATGAGGAGAATAAAGTCATTGCTGGCTTCTCGCTCCTTAACCTCCTCTTCAAGCAGGGCGGATGCAGCCGAGTCAAGACAGCGGTGCAAAAACTTCTGTCCCTCTACGACCAAAAGAAGATCAAGCCTCTTGTAGACTCCTTGTGGGCGCTTGAGGAGGTAAGAGACAGCGTTTTCATAGGCAATCAATTCTTCTAACAAATCTTACTCGTCAGTACGTGCATATTTTACTTTAAAGGGGTCATAGAATGGTACATGCACTTTTACAAGTTGATTGTACTGAAATGTGTGTTGGCAGTGCCTGTACACAACCATCATATAATGATAAAAATCCATCCAGTGTTTTTGTTTTAATCTCCTCATATGTTTTCCCGCCTCAAATCGAGCCGTGCGACCGTGTGACGTCAATAAAACGAAATAAAACGTCAATCTGTCAATCTGTAACGTCAATCTGTCAATGAACTAACGTATACATCAGTAAACGAATAGCGTTCGTATCTCACTACTCTACCCTGCCAGTGCATACAAAGATAGATCAAAGTGACATTATGTTAACCAACCATTCAGAGACGTCCTGTTCGAGCCTTAATTGTCGAACTTCTTTGCGGCCGTCTTCTTGTTCCGGGTCCGACTCCGGTTCAAACTGATACGGTTGCACAGATCTGTCCTCAGAGACTCCCGCTGCCATTCTTTCTCCAAAATATACCCTCAACTTTTGTCAAGGCAACACTCCACGTGCGTTGTATCAAAATGCCCGCAGAACAGAGGGGCGGAGTCAGCGAAGCTCATTATCATTTAAAGGCATATGCACTGAAACGGCGTGCTGAAAACAGAGCTGTTTTTGACCAGGTAAAATAAGTGTTTTCTTACAATACTAATGAGAAGTTTTAATAAAAGTATATTATAAAGTTTTCATTTAGACCCTAAACATTCATATTAACTTGTACAGAAATGGCATTATATGACCCCTTTAAGAACTAAAACCCACCTTGTTACTCATTTATATGCGAAGAAGTTAGCCAGTTAACAGAGGGTATTTAAAAGTATTCATAGAGGTTTCGTAGAGGCTTGCAATAGCAAGCGAGAGCCAGTCAGAGCAAAGTCTGCAAAGCGTCACGAGAGACGGCATTAAATTACCCCATGTCTCAAAGCACATAACATTACAATAATAATGAACATGCACAACTTCTTTACGGTTATTGTTAGAACTCAAAGCGGTTTTGTAGAGGCGCGTTCACGCCATGTTGGAATTACCGTGATTACAAGAAAGTCGTGTAACTTGGAAATTACACCTTGTAAACTTGTAAATTTTCTGAGAGCTCTGAGTTGTAACACTGACTGCTGCAGATAATTTTGCAGTTGATAGTGTTGCCATAGAAAGGCCATAAATAGGCATAACTACTCATTGTAGAACGTCGCGGTTTTCCATCTCATAATTACGGTAATTACGACATGGCATGAACGCAGCACAAGCTCTCTGTTTTGGTTCAAGAGGAACTGTAAAAGGCGGCTGGTGTTTGTCTGCGGTGCTCGGTGACTCTAGCAATGTGTTTACAACTCTGCAAATCCTCATGAACGCATGGATGATGTGTGATGGGCGGAGTTATGCAAATATATAAGTTGACAGGCAGGTAGGACATCCTACTTATTCAGACTGAATGCAATGATTGGACAAATATTTTTTTGGTCCTGAGACTTCCACAGAAGAAAGAAAGTGAAGAACGTTTCGACCAGGATAACAAAAAGTGTTTATGAAAAACATTGCCTACCTGATCTTTAAAGAAACAGTAGCTTATTAAAAAAAGTTTCAGAGAGATTTAAAAATGGAAATGTAAATCAAAGTTTTGGCTGTTTCGAGTGTGTAAAAACCTTGACTAAAATAATAAGTGGACCTTAGGGAATGATAAATGTTGAAAAGAATTATGATATGATATCTACGGAAGCGTATTGCATTCACTTGGGGAAAAAAAATCCACTCTGTTTTTCTGAATTAACGAGCTAATCATCTCAGGATTACGAGATAATTTTTCATGGGAAAAAAGTTTTTGCTCTGTTTTTCTGAATTAACGAGTTAATTATCTCAGAATTACGAGATATTTTTTCATGAAAAAAAAAAGTTTTTGTTCTGTTTTTCTTAATTAACGAGTTATTATGAAGAAGAATTATGAGATCAATTTTTCTTGAAAAACATTTTTTCACTTTTTTATGAATTAATGAGTTGCTGATAATTTTGAGATAATTAAGTCATTAATTCAGAAAAACAGAGCAAAAACCTTTTTCCATGAAAAATTATCTCGTAATTCTGAGATAATTAACTCGTTAATTCGGAAAAACAGAGCAAAAACCTTTTTCCATGAAAAATTATCTCGTAATTCTGAGATAATTAACTCGTTAATTCGGAAAAACAGAGCAAAAACCTTTTTCCATGAAAAATTCTCTTGAATTTCTGATAATTAACTTGTTGATTCAGAAAAACAGTGTGGATTTTTTTCCTCAAGTGAATGCAATGCGCTTCCGCAGATATCTATGAAATCAAAACATCAATAAATATCACCTTAAAATGAATGTGAGTTGTCACATTCACAACACATTTTACATGTTATCTAATGCATTTCCTCCTCGTAATCCCTGAAAATCAAATTCCCTGAAGCCCTTTGAAAGCTTGGCTGTGGAGATGTTTTAAAAAAAGAAGACTCAGGCCAACCTCCAATTCTGCATGTGATCAGCTGCTGTGTCTGACCATCAGATGACGGGTGGGCTGTCCGGCTCTGGTACATTTCTCTGCTTTGATTCCCACACAGCCAGACACCCTCCCTCTGTGAAACCCAGCAGAGCAGCGCAGTCTGTGGCCAAACCTGCCCGTGTTTTAACAAGCTGTGTGTGATGCACTTTGCTGAAGTCTCTTTTGAGGTATGGCATTGTTGAAACTGGAAATGATGGATAACTGCGCTTTCCTGTGTGTGTGGAGGCACACTTTACTTCTTTGATTATGCAGCTTTAATTTACTTTTCTTTAAGGCCAATTCACACTGAGCCGACAGATGCCGTGTGACCTTTTTTATGTGTGGGGCCAGAAATGTGCTGTACAAAATTAGACGAGTCCATGGTAGTCAACAATTCAGCTGCAATCAAACAAGTGGGATCATCAATATGCAGATTAAAGTCCCCAAGGACTAAAACGCGATCTAGTTTTATGATAGACGTTAAAAACTCAGAGAAATCATCGAGAAATGTGTGTGCAGGACCCGGAGGTCGGTAAATTAAAACACAGTAATTGGGGTGTGTTTTCCCAACCTTACACATCTGCATCTCAAAGGAGTCGAAAGAAGCTGTGTCCGTCAAACTGCAGCAGGAAGACAAGGACACCTTAAAATAACGTGTAACCCCCCCAAAAAAGGATATTTCAAGTAAATGCTGCTCTTTTGAACTTTGTATTCATCAAAGAATTCTGGAAATGTATCATGGTTTCCACAAAGATATGAAGCAGCACAACTGTTTTCTTTTTTTTATTTGTAAAGTTTTTATTGAGCATATATATATCTTATACATTTTTCAATCCACAGTACGAGAGAGGCTCAAATATTTTTATATAACTGTACATATAAACAAAAACAAACAAAGCGGAAGTAGAATACAGTTTTGTAGCATGAAGTACAATAATAATTAATATGAATAAAGTGAAAGGAAATAAGTATTTATACAGATATTGATTGTAAGAAGTCTATAAAGGGTTGCCAAATCTTATGAAAACCTGCAAGGTTGTCCTTCAACAAATATCTAATTTTTTCCAAATGTAAAGTATTGGACATATCTCGAAGCCACATTTTGTCATTGGGTATTGCTGGTCCTTTCCATGACATCAGGAGTAACTTTTTTGCAGTAATAAGAGCGTAGGAAATGAACCGCTGCTGGGCTGAAGTCAATTTTCTAAAAAAATGTGATGTGCCAAGGATAATCAACAATGGTTCCGGTGATAATGTAATCTTAAAAATTCTTGATAGTACATTAAATACATCAGACCAGTAAGTGGCAACTTTAGGACAGGAAAAAAAAGCATGAAAAAGTGTTGCATTGAGGGACTGACATTTATCACAGTTTGATAAAGCGTTCGGGAAAATGCTGTGGATCTTTACTTTTGAAAAATGAAGTCTATGTATAATTTTGAACTGTATAAGACAATGTCTCGTATTATTGGAGCAGGAGTGTATGTTTTCCAGAGATTCTTCCCAGATGTCATTAGGAATATGGATACCCATGTCCTTCTCCCAACTATCTTTATATTTGTTGGACGAGGGGGAAGACATTGTTTGTAGTTTGTTATATATATTAGAGATAAATTTATCTTTATATGGGGGTATAGTGAAACATTCATCTAGCATAGACTGTGGTTGTGTCTCGAAACCTGGCATGAGTTTTCGGATGTAGTCTCTGACCTGTAGGTGCACAACTGTTTTCAACATTGATAATAATCAGAAATGTTTCGTCAGCTCTAAATCAGCATATAAGTATGATTTCTGAAGGATCATGTGACACTGAAGACTGGAGTAATGATGCTGAAAATACAGCTTTGATCACAGGGATAAATTACATTTTAGAATATATTAAAACAGAAAACAGTTTTTAAATTCTATAACTATTTCACAATATTATTGTTTTTACTGTAGTATTTTTGATCAAATAAATGCGGACTTTTTGAGCATAAGAGACTTCTTTAAAAAATATTCAAACATTTTATTGAACCCAAACTTCTATAGTGTATAAATAATCAATGAAAACAAACATTTCTCCATAAACAAATCCATCCTCTCAGAGAACAGAACATGATAATTCAAACCACTTATTCTGGTTGCTTGTTTTTTCTTGAAAATCTGGCAACATTCAACTGTACCATTAATAGATTTACAATGAGTAATGAGTCTCAATATATCAAATTTAAGCCAAGAAGTAAGAGTGTTACTATTAACCCTGTGAAAACAAATTAAATATATTTAATAAACCAGTGTACACATTAAACTTCTATCACTGATTTAATATTCAGCTTGTTAGTATTGTATTCTCCTTTATACAGAATGTATACATTTTAACTGACAGGAATAATGTGTGTTTAAAGCAAAAGTCTGTTTGGAACCTATATTAATATATATATATTTTTTATCAAAAATATGTGAATCAGCTGACCAGATATTTAATGAAATAGTATGCATTACATATATGAATAAATGGATTGCACAGTCCATATGAAGTCCTGAATTGCAGCTTCCAGCGTCAGCGTTAACAGGGTCCAACATTAACACTCAGCAAATTGTTGACTGCAAGAAAAAATAGGTTTTGGTGAGTAAATCAAATCAAGTCCTTTTCCACTGAGAATTAAAGTCTCCCTGGCTTTGGAAGGAGTTTGATTCCCTCACGTCACTTAAATAACAACAGCAAGGATTAGACTTTCGTTTTAATAATTATTACATTTTCTCAATACATCTGCGAGTGTTAGCATCTGTCATTCATCTTAACATAGTACATGACGAGATGCAAAGATAAAATAAATGTAAGATTTTAAATCAGAGGAAACGATACTTTAAACCGCAGAAGAATAATACTGGACATCCAGCAAAATTAATTTGGTCCCACTTTATATTTGGTGTCTTTAAAGCTACACTGTGTGATTTTTACCCCCATCTAGCGGTGAAAAGGTATATGACCATCCAGTGAATATTAGTTTCTGTTCCTCTCAATTCCGATTTCGTTTTAACTCCTACGGTGGCCAATGTAGTCCAAGATTAACGTGGCTTCCAGTTCGACCTCGTCCGTGAGTGTTCCTTCAAGTGATGAGGTTATTTTAGAAAACTATTATAATTTGCAGTAATTGAATTAGTCAGGTAACATATAGGTTATGACATCTATGTAAAATGAATAATAGTTTTATGTTTTCGTAATTTTTTTTTTACCATTTCATTGCTAACATCAGTTATCAGGTTCCCAGACGAATGCAAGCTAATCTTAGTGAAGTAACTTTTATTTTTAACTTTTAACTCTTTTTCGCTTTTGGCGACTCTGATACGTATCCTCGAGAATAAGAGTGATCCTCCATCAGCAACAGACTTTCAAAAAGGCTTTCAGGTTTTTATATATCAGTCTCAAGCAATCCCCCTCTTCACATTCGACACGGTGCCATCGAGTGTTAAAACGCGAAAGGCGAAGCTTGAATTAACGGGTATGTCCCTCTTTGGCTAATGTACTTTCAAGATGGAGGGGCAACATGGCGACCGACATTAGAACCCCTTACCCGTATGCATTTTCAATGGCATATTATACACTCACGAGAATACTTTATTGCTTGAACGAAGTAAATATACATTAATGAGCACATATATTTTTGAAAGAACTAAGTGTTTTTAGCTAAGAATAAACTAAAAAAGTTACACAGTGTAGCTTTAACATACTATATACTTTTATTGATTGTAATGTAATTATTGTATTGATGTTGTATTGCAAAACACTTGGGCTGCTATTGAGGTAGGATTCAGGGAAGGATCAACAGTGTAATTATAGATCATATCATAGTTCATAGTTCAAAATTGATTTTTTTTTAGGTGAAGCCTATATTACTATACTATATACTACTACGCGATGTTATACTATACTATAATATTATATACTATAATATGCTATGCTATAATATTCGATACTATATTTTACTATACTGTACTATACTATACTATACTATACTGAAGTTCCAGTCCTTACATTTCCAAGCATGCTGATATAGATCATAGCAGTTAAATATCTGTCACTCCGCTTTTTTGACTGAAATGTATTGACATTTACATATGTATTTAATTATATAGATTATAATTTCTAGTTTATAGTTGTATAAAATTCATAAATAGCACGCTCGAAAGTAGAATTGTACAATCAAATTATATTCCTTTTGTTTTGCGCCCAGAATAACAGCCATGCTCATATTCTGACAACAATATAGTTGCTCTTGTGAAAATGTGTCATCTAATACTCTGTAAGCTTTGATAGCTGTCATCCGCATGACTCTCTAGATTCTGTGTTTCACTCTCTCACTGAACGCTCTCACACACTTCCCTGCAGCTGGTTGAGTGCGGTGTTTATATCACACTGATTGATTGCATCAACTGAGAGTATGTGTCAGACTCTTGAATTTGTGGATATTACAGCAGTTGGTGTCTTTTTGTGTGTATAATCAAATTCAATTTTCGTTTCTTCATACCTGGCTTTTGGGGGGAAATTGCTGGCTGTCAGCACACGGATGCATCATTGGCAGATGTTTAAGTGCAGATCAGGAGGCAGCAACAGGACTGCTCAGGAGAGATGGCGGCAGGCTTTAAAATAACCGCGATTTTAACGGGAAGAGATGAAAAAACCTGTAAAACCCTGTAAAAACCTGGGTAACAGTGAGTTTCATTACTATATACGGTGAATAACTATAATAGATCTAACCTTACATGTACAGTTTACAGGTTTCGGAAGTGAAAAAACAAGTCATTGTATAATTTACAGTGAAAAATCATTAATTGACCAGAATTCCCTTCATGACACTTATGTATTTTAATTGAAATAATTGTTTCTTAGTTTTTTGTACATTAGGGTTTTATGTTGCACCTAAATTAATGTGTATTGCATTATTTTAGTGTCACCATGATGGTCTTTTTCTGTGACACTTTTAAATATTACTGTGTAAAAGCTGCTTGTGATTTAGCTTTGATTCATCATGTGACTTTTTCGTCACCGTCTGTTTTTGGTGGTCGTCAGTGTATTACAAACCTACAAAACAGATATTAGTACTTCAATAGGTTGGTATATTAACATTATATCAGTTACTGAAATACGTGTTTTACTGTAAATTTAAGTTAAATCTGTAAAACCTAAAATATTGGTACCGCATTTTTTATGTACATTTTTAGCAACCACAGCTGCCGGTTCTTACCGCAATGCTTTTTAAATGTGTTTTATTTTATGTATGTAGTTTTGATTACTTCCAGACAATATGTGAAGTACATTTTCAGGACCCCCCCCCCCCACACACTCAAAAAACCTAACAAATAGTTCAGTTTATATATCATAAGGTTATGTCCAAACTAAGTAGGCTTACCCAACAACCAGGGTCAAACACCATCTAGAACTGAATCAAAATGTCTTTAAACTTACAGTTTAATTAAACAAAATTGAATGTAAGGACGTAGAAATAAAGTGAATAGAAATTCAAATAAATGCATATAACTGCATGATTGTAATTATTAACTAGAAAAGGAAGGTTTAAATTAAACTGTATGGGACAATTCTTAAATTCTGCAAATAATAACTATGATAATAATTTATTTATGCATTTAGGATTAATTTTGGGCCCTTGTCACAGTTCATTCAGTTAAAATGTATTAAGATTGTTTGCAGTTTTCAGCTTGTAATGTTTAGATGGCGAAATAATTGTGTTCTTGTAAATGCTAATGGAGAGCACATTATGCAGGACACACCTGTAACCCGGTTTGTGTAGAGAGCGGTGATCTTTTGGAGAGACTTCAAAGCGCTGGCGTACTGGTGACATTAGCATGTACAGCTGGTGCTCACGCAGAGAATGTTGCATTTGTTCAGCACTGCTTAAAATGCCATACTTTATGCCATCATATTTCATACAATCCTGATACTCGCACCAGATTAAACTTGCAAAGTTAATAACTGCTAATTTATTTATTTTTCCCCCTAACCTTTTAATGTGATCGATATGTTTTAGTTCTGAACCATCTATTGCCATCATCACACCATAATATTGTGTAATATTAATAGAGTGCTGCAGGGATTAGGAATCAGTTTAATGAACAACCCAAATGCTAGGTTTAAATAACCAATTTTGTGTTGTCCAAATTTGACCTATCCGTGGTTTGCAAAACAACCCAAATTGGGTTATTTTTAATGCAACAGTTTTTTGAGTTTGCTGAGCTCCCTATCTAGGCATTATGGGGCATGAGGTGCTGTTCCAAACAGAGAACAGAAAAATGATGATTGCAATGAGCAGTAAAGGGGGAACGAGAGAAATGTTAGCTAAAAAATCACTTTAATTCTCAAAAGTACTGATAAATATATATCAGTCCAATTAAAAATATTTTATATAGTATTTGTGTGTGCTATTTTTGAGGTTTCATTTCAGTAAATAGGATGTTAAGTAGCTGCCTATGTAGCTCACCAGGTTTTGAAACAAAAATAAATGCAGGAAAGAATCTTTAAATTGTGTTTATTATTATCATTATTATCTTGATTGTTTTCTGCACATTACAAGTTTATTTAGTGAACAGGTGAAGATTAATAAAAATGCTGCTAGTTAGGCTGGTCTGTTATGCTTTTGAACACTTTTGAGACCAGCTATAAACATTAGCTGACCCATGCTGGGAGACCAGCTAAACCATCTTAAACCAGCTTATGCTAATGTAATATTATTTTTTTCTGCAAAGAATACTATGTTGTCATGAATCATTGACTTAACATTGGCTGTTGCCACAGGTCTTCTGTCTCAACAGCAACAGAATCACAAGAGCCTTTGGGTCTATTGAAAATGTTCAGAGATGAATTATAGCAGTTTGCTGGAACATTTACTGCATATCCTGTGCTTTAGGCGGTCCAGATGGCCGCTTTAAAGCTTGAGATGGGTGATTGGGGATTGCAGTGCTGTTAGATCCTTGTCAGCCAGCGCCAGGTGATTATGTCCAACACAAAAGACACAACATGTGTGGCTCTAATCATCCACATTGATAAGAGAGAGAAAAGGATGGAAGAACAAAAAATGATTGGAGTGGAGTGAAAAAGAGTGGGGGGAATGAAAATGAGGGAGGAGGAGGAAGAAGGAAAGAAATGGCTTTGTAATGCGAAAAGAAGAAGAGATGAATTGAAGAAGAGATGAAGAATTGAGAGATGACAAAAAAGTGAGCCAAGGTTGAGCACAGATGGCAAACCAGGAGCTTCATGCTCCTTTTTATTCCCCTCTCTCTCTCTCTCTCTCTCTCTCTCTCTCTCTCTCTCCTTTTTAAATTTTTTTTTTTTTTTTTTAAAGAGGCACGAGTGGGAGTTCATTTTATGGAAGCAGCTTTGATATTTTTCACATTTAAAATCCATTGTCTCTAAAAAAAATCTGAGGGGGCACGGCAGACAGTAATGTGTTCGGCGCGCTGCAGGAGGGACTAGAATCTCATTACGTGTTTACAGTTCAAGCTGCTGTCTTCCCCTAGGCATGATATGAAGATGGCTTTCCTGATTTACAATTGAACATCAAATGCGTTTAGAACTCTTACCTGGCGGATATTCAATCGTTATTAAGTTTTATTTTGTTTGTGACCAATGATAAAGATGATACTGTATCAAACTATAGACCGAACACAGAACTGAGGAAATGCAGAGCTTAAATACATGGGGAGAGTAATCAAGGTAAAACAGAACAGGTATGGAATTTAATTAGTGTGGTAAACAGGACGAGTGGCGTGATTTGATAATGAGTGACAGCTGCGCGACGCACCAGTCTTGTATCTCTCACGGAGGAGCGGAAGGATAAAAGGAGGAGCGACGCCAGTGAAGGATGAGAGAGGCTAGGCCTGGATTTTATGTAGTGTTTTGTTATATGTGACAGCAGTCGTCCGTGAGGGGCTGCTGTCTTTACTTTCATTTTGTATTGGTTTATTTTATTATTAAGTTGTTAAATGGTTGCCGGTTCCCGCCTCCTTCTTCCCACAACATCTAACCTCATTACAATTAGGAACTATGGAAACTAATTAGCACAAGGAAGAAAACAGAACCAAAACACAATGAAATAGAACAGACATAGAACTACATAGGTGCGTTCCATTTGACAGGGTCCCTACGCAGTGTTCACTGCTCCCTACTCCCTGAACACGGTACATCAGTTGAAGTGGACTTCACTGACAATAATCACTCATTTGGAATGCCCTGCAACGTCATCAAAGAAAGGCAACAACAGGGTCGCGCAGATTATGATATAACTTAATTAAATTTTGTAATTTACTTTCCTTTTTAATTTAAAATCATATAGGCCTATAGATACATTCATCACCCCAACCGTTCATAAATACTCTAGTTTGTATAATAATAACAATATTTATGAATACTCAATGCATCCGTAAACTCAGAGCCATTAGAAATTTAAGTTTAAAATCTCTTTCAACGGCTCTGACGGTTAGTTCTGACTAGTGACGAGGTGCACAATGACAGTTGGTTGATTTTCGCTTTCCACTTCCTGTGAAGTGATGTATCGATGTTCCCTTATTCCCTACGCTGTTTGCAGTGCCCTTCGAACTGAACATGTTCGTTCCCTTCGGATTGGAATTTCACTTAAGATGGCGAAATACCCTGTGAAGTCCAGTTCGCAGTCCACTTACGGTCGAATGGAACGCACCTCATGTTACATTAGTCCCCCCTCCCTGAAGGCGCTTCCCCACGCCATAACATATCCAACCGAGGAGGGAGGGAGGCAGGAGAAGGGTAGGACACCAGAGATGACAGTGGGAGAAGCCAGGAGGAGAAGCCAGACTACAGCCAGGACGAAGGCCCACAGCGGAGTCAATGGAGGGAGGAGCCATGGTGGAGATTTGGGGAGGTTTAACCAGGGGGACAACTGACAAAGATGATTTAGGTGGAAAACCAGGCGGAGATGGAGAGCTGATGGGACCACATGATACTGAAGTTTCAGGCGACCGAGGCGGAGCTGCAGTGATGAGCATTCGAGGTGGAGCCAGGGGCGAGAGGACTGAGAAGGAGCCGATGGGACTGAGCACCATGGTGGAGCCCGACAGAGGCGAAGGGGTGGAGTCCGTGACGTAGGTAGAGACCCGGAAGTCCGTGGTGCAGGCAGAGCGAGGTCTGACCAAGGCGGAGCCAGAGGGACGAGGGAGCCCGGTGGAGCTGTAAGGACGATGGTACCATGTGGAGCCGAAGGAGGGAGGAGCCAAGGTGGAGTGATGGGCGCGGCGGCTGGAGGTGGAGCCAGGGGATCCTTGTGCTGAGACTGGAAGACCCAAGGCTGATACGTGGAGCAGAGTGGAGTCAGCGGAGGAGCCGAGGGACTGAAGGGAAACAGTGGAGACAGGGCTGAGGAACTGGCTGTTATGGGCAGAGGAGGTGGGAGAGGGAGGCTGGGCGGGATATTTGGAGACACTTGAGACTTGGAGCCAGGACCAGCGGAGACATAAGAGACTTGGCGGGGACACGGGGAAATAACCTCTTCCATTTCCTCATTATAAATCCTAGAGGCCATATGCAGCTCACCCTCAGCATCGGGAGTGTGTGCAAGGCTCCATTCCAATCCCACAATTTCCACAAGCACCCCCACTGGGACGCACAGTGTTGCCAGCTCACTCAGCTCAGCTCAGTCATCTTATCAGGCTCGGGCTCTCCGTCTGCGGTGGACTCTGGCTGTAGATCCGTGCAGTGTGTGGCTGGCTGAGCTATGGGTCTGGAGTGAGGCTGGTGTTCTCATCCTCAGTGGGACAGATGGCGAACCATTATTCACCAGCACACACTCCATATATGCGGTGACCGTTCACTAGGAGGCGTGCCTTGAACCAGATCGTTCGTTTGGTATGCTAGATCTAAAAAGTCCCGAGTGTGGTGCTCCTGTAAACGATCCTCCTTCTCGAGGCAGGGAGGTTGGATGTCTGGGAAGTCCATTGGGGGGGGGGGATAAAAATAAATCCAATTTAGGTTCAGTCTTTTGTTACGGTTCTATGGCTGTAATGAGTGCACAACGTTGGAGAATAAAATAAAGTCTTTATTTCACACAGGAGAAATACGGAAAAACACAAACACTTCCAACATTAAATGTAAATGAGACCAAACACAGAACTGCGAAAACTCAGGGCTTAAATACAGGGAGAGTAATCAAGGCAAAACAGAACAGGTGTGTAAATTAATTAGGAACTATGGAAACTAAGGCCACATCCACACGAATCCAGAGCTTTCCCTATCCGATCTTTTTTTTTCCTCGGTCAAATTTTTTTTCCGTAAACACTGCGTCGTCTCAAGAAATATATGCGTACACACGAAACCACTGAAACCGACTGAAAACTATGTGGTATACATGCCACGCCAGTATGTGGCGCTGTAATTCTGCCACAGAGATACACTAAACAAGGAGAAGAAGATTTGGAGCATGTGCATAAATAGGCTCAGTAGCTTCTGCGGCACGAACACAAGCATATAGTCCGCCAGTGTTGTTGCCTTTACGTGTGACGTAGCGGTGTGTGACTAATGCTGACACGTGGTGTGATGACATCATCGTTTCACAAAATGTACGGATTGGCCGTACACACGAAAACGCAAGGGTGTCGTTTTCAGATTTATCCACTCAGTGTCCCAAAACGCCAGATCCCTCTGGGAGAAACACCAATACGATACAAAATTTGTACGTATACAGCTAAACGCATCTCGGTGTGGACAGGACCTAGTAAGCACCCGAAACCCCAACCCCGAATTTTTTTTTATTTTTTATGCAAAATATTTATACCTTAAAGCAGTTTAAAGCAATATGGTAGAAAATAAACTTTTTAATGGAAAATATAATACATTTTCATTATGCAATTTTGTATATGTATTCATTAAATACTTAAAATGTATTTTATTATGCGTTGCATATTTTTGTTATATATATGGATAATATCACTTTTTTTTTTTGCAACAAAAAACATCTTGATGTCCTTCAAAATAGGCTTAAGTTTCGTTTGGTTTTGGGGGTGAAATATGACCCAGCCATGATTTTTAATTGAGACTTTCTTCCTAATCACCATTTTCAAGCACTCAGCCTTGCTTGGGAACATTTGGCCATTCATGATCATTTGAGCTCTACTTGTAGTGTTGTCTCCGTCAGCTGCTCTGACCAACAAAGAAGCCACTCTGTGACATTTTCTTCTCAATCACACGGTGCGTTGCACTGTTGTCGTGGTAACCAGGGGTGGTAACTCTGTGCTGGTGTCTGGTGACCTGGCAGAATAGTGGCTTGCAAAGTCGATTAGATCAGCACTGACCTGAGGCCTGTGGAAAGGAACGAGCTGTATCTCAAAGCATGATGCTTGACAGGCATGCTGGACGTTTGCTTAATTGGTCTGTGCTTGTGGGCTTTAGACAATTAGTTCCTCATACTGCATGGCTAAGTGAGCATTTGCTCAAGAGAGTATAGTATGACGCATGAAAGAAAAAAGAAGCACTTAATCATTTGTACACGGTTTGCACAAGCACAAAAATGATCTGTTTCTTTGCATACTGTTAAGTCTCAGCCACCCACACACACATAAAGCAGCATGTTAACCACATTACTACATCCTCGCAGCAGATGAAGCTTTATGCTCAAGGCCGCAGCTGTATTCCTGAGTTATTATACCGTTAAGTAGCTTTCACACTTCATGGATCACTTTTAACCCTTAATTCATCCAGTTCGTTATTAATCTTGAGATGTCTCACTGTAAATGTGTAAGCCCTTGGTAAAACCAACTGGATTAATCCAGAATGTTTTAGGATTTTGAAAAACATAAAGAAACGTTATGATCTGTAATAATTACAGGATGATCCTGCATTATTTCTAGATCACTCAACAATGAAAATTCTGTCAAATTATTCACCCTAATGATTTGCTCTCATCTGATATTGTCAAATTGACGATATCACCGAATATTAAGTGTCTTTTAAACCCCAACTAAACAAGCCAGAGGCGACAGTGGCGAGGAAGAACCCAAATGATTATGATTCCATTCACAAGTCTGATTATGGATTGATTTCATTATCATAACTACATAAACGGTTTGAAAACATAAGAGCAAATAACACAGCTTCTTCATCTAAATGTAAACTCTAAAAGAATATGACCTTCGAGCTGACAGAAAATAACCTTATTTTATTGAAATGTGTCAATTATTAATTAGTTCCGTGCCCAATCTTACCCCCGGTTTGTTTGAATCTTTTCGTGATAACTGATTTAATTATATGGTTTAATGGTGCCTTTTTACCTTTTGACAGCTTCAAACCGCTTTCATTGAATGGAAAAGTTCCTTTGAGTTTGAGCTATTCAACTGTTCCTTTAAGATGCTGACGATTGAGTGTTTATTTTTCATCCTCCCCTTCAAGAAGAATCCTTGGCAAGTCATCATCATTATTGATCCTGCTGTGATCTTCATTTTGTAGAGTGACAATCAGTGCGTTTACATGCGCACTCTCATAATGCCATTCAAATGGGATGTTGGCAATATTGTCATTAAACTTTACCTCATGCAAACCTCGATTAAACGAATGCGATTAATAATAATATCCAGTACTTCCATAAAAATTTATTGCATTTATTTATTTATTATGTGAGTAGATTAACATGCGTACTGTATGCCTATCTGAGTGTGGTATAACCATACATCTTAGTGAATAATCAGAATAATGAAAATGGCATGTAAACTGGAGGGAAGAGTTCTGCTCATGTCATGTAAACTAGAGATGCCTTAGTTTTTTTGGAGTGGGACAAAGGCCTCTCCATAAACAGTAGGATTAAAAGTAGACCTTTGAGGATTGGGAGACCATGCACACTTTCATTTCTTTCTAATCACAGGCTTCTTGAAAGCCTTACAGATTCCCCTGTGCTGATCTCATTGGCTGAGGACATGCAGTGCTGTGCGACTGAAAGCGTAGTTTAATTTTGCTCTGATTAAGAAGGATGTGTGTAGAGCACTCTCTGAGTCACATTAGATGAACAAGTAAAACACTCTACTCTTATTTATGGGATGTGCCTAATTAGTTATATAAATACAAAATTAAAGTTAAATAAAACTAAATTAAGCCATATTCAAACCTGTTGTAAAATAACTGATATACACACCTGTGTACATCAGTTCTTTGTAATGTTAACACACTAAGGGCCAGATTTACTAACAGCTTGCTCCAGCGCAAACCCTCTTTTGGTGTTTGCACTAAAAGATTTGCACTGAAAAGGTCTGGACGGTTAGTTTTGCGGCTGACCTCATTGTAGGGGTTTCCCTTTTAGGCCCCGTTCACACCGCAAGTCCTAATGCTCAATTCTGATTTTTTGCTCAGATCCGATTTTTTGATTGGCTGTTCACTTTACCTTTTAAAATGTGACCTATATCTGATTGCAGTGTGAACTGTGAGGTTTCAAACTAACCGGCATTCGCAAAAGAACAATAACAATGACATCAGACGCAGCACGCGGTTGCAATAAAGTTCGGGAGGTTATGGAGGAAGTAAGCATATTCGCATTTATTTCATAATGTTTGTGTAATGGAAACTTTTGCGGGTTTATGGTTGCAAATTCACTACAGAGATCTGTGTGGATGCGTAGACGACGCCAGGAGTGGTGGGAATATGACGTGAATAGTTTCACTGAGACACTGTTCTCCTGTGTCCCCGTTCTTCCATTTCGTGTGCAATTTTTTCAAAAACGGAGCGGTTACGGTAGGTCCTTCTAGCTTGAATTGAAGTATCTCCCCATCTACTACTTAGATCTAACACCTCACTCATTGACTCGCTTCATCGCTGTTCTCCATATCTAGTCAAGTTTTTAATGTTAGGCTACTGTCTGTGTCTGTTGTCTCTAGGGCTTCGCCGGCGCATAATTGTGACAAATGTCGACGTAGATTGACGTAAAAGTCGCATCTAATCCGCCTTGATTGTTCACACTGCGGCCGCATTGAAAAAAATCAGATCTGGGTCTGATTCAGGACCACATATGTATGTGGTCTAAATCTGATTTGAAAAAATCAGATCTGGGCTAGATTTGAGTGTTCACACTACCTCTGAAGAAGTCTGACCTGGTCACTTGACACCAAAAAAATCAGATTTGGGCCACTTTTGCCTGCAGTGTGAACGGGGCCTTAGACGCAATATTTATGGGAGGAGAGTATTTAAATGAATCATGCAAGGTGATTTACCAAGGCCCTGTCCCAAATGGCGCACTTCATGCGGACTTTCGGTCTCGTGGACTTAAATTGCGCGTGAGTCCGCAATTGTCTACGAGTCCGTAGGCCGTCCCATTTAGCATGTTAACGCTCTGAAGTGTGCTCAGCAGCGCCCCCTTTGTACCCTTGAAGCGGTCTTCCGCGAAGCCCGCATAGATGCAGGCTCACGCACTTTAACTACACAGGAAGCCTTGCGAAAGGCCAATCAGACGACGGATGGGAGGAGATTTCGCTCACGGACAATTGTTAACATGGCTGAGAAGAAAATATTTAAGTGTAATTATCATTACGGTTTTTATGACAAGTTTATACAAACATTATGATCATCGACCAGTGGTTGATGTCTCAAACATAGGCTAATAATAGCAAGCTGAATAATACGATCGCATTATGATTCATTAAATAAATAGAACAGAATGTCAGGGCTTTACTGAGTCATATGTAAACACAGCAACAATAGGCAGCATATTTCCCCGAACCTGCAGCTCCTGTCCATAACAACAATCAGACCGTCTTCCTGTTTCCGGCGTGACGATCGAGTCTGTCCCAAAAATACCTCTCAATGCGCCCTCGCGGACTCGCGCTAAGGGCCCTATAGGTCTGCACTACATGACGTCACCGAAGTGTGGACTCCATAAGGAAGTCCATAAGTCCGGAGTGTGCCATTTGGGACAGGGCCTAAGGTTTGCGCTAGTCAATGTACTGGTGTTTGCGCCATTATTTACCACCATGTCTTAAACCAGACGTTAATTTGCGCTGCTCTTGGTAGATTGCGTTGGTCATCATGGAAATGATCCGGGTGTGTCCGTGTTCTTTAATTTGCGTGTCGTCAATGGATCACGCGCAGAACTTCCTCTCCCATCGGCACTTTTAATCGAATTGCGCTCTCATTTTCCTATATGTACTAGTGTTGTCACGGTACCAAAATATCAGTATTCGGTACCAATACCAGTGAAAATCCACGGTTCTCGGTACCAATTTCGGTACCAAAGCTTAATTTAGATTAAATTTACACATATTAAAGTGTATATCACGGTTACAAAGATGGAAACTGTAGTATTAAAAACAATTTACAATAAGATTCTATTTGTTAGATAACATTAGATAAAATTACCTAACAATAAACAACAGTTATATACTGTAGCAATTATTCTCCATGGGGTTAACTTAAAAATGTACTAATATATTTTTAAAATCAAAAGTTTTATCTGTTAACATTATTTAATGCACAATGAATGAAGTGAACAAACATGAACAATCAAGTGTTTGTATTAAATAACATTCACAAACATTAATTAATGTTGTAAAAATATATTGTTCACTCAATGTGTTGATGTTGCATTAAGTAATATTAATGAATGGTGTCTTATTGTAGTGTTACCAAACTATACAGGAGATAAAACATGTTTTATTTGACTTAACTGTACTTTTATTTAATCCAAAAATGTCACTCTTGCCTGTCTTCAAAGCTTGAGAACCCTGTAGCTGATTTCTAATGCAAGGGCTAGAAATCAATTAATTCTGATACTTCCTCGTCATCATGGAGAGCGCATCGCACCGCTTTCTCCTTTCCACAAGCGCTTGCTCTCCCGTGTCTCCAACCATGAACAGCGGCGAGCCTGGAAAGACGAGCTCGCACGTCTCTTCTATTATGAGCGCGCTTGCCGCGCGCCTACATTTGAAATTTGCACGCGCAAAAAAAACGCGCTATATAAACGTGTGAACGACCCTTTATGGCAACGTGACATTAGCCTAATTCAAAATATTTCCATATGTGGCTCTTTCCTCCTTTCTTGTCAACAAGTGGATTCAGAACCACCGCATTAGCAGCGCCGGTCGCCGTGTCTCAGAGTGTTTTTATGAAGAGTACGCACCTCTGCATCTTTCCGACAGCGCATCAATAACCGGATTAACCCGGTACTCGGTACCTAGAAAAGCTGGGACTGTAACCGTTTAATTTTTTTAGTACTGACCTGGTACCGAAGTACCGAGTTTTTTGACAACACTAATATGTACTAATGTTGCTAAATGAATCACTAGAGACCAGAATGCTCTTGGCCAAAAACCCAGAACACCCAAGTAGTAACCGCATAGCTATGTAAAACTGCTTTTAATAGGTTATGGGAAAGATTTCCTGATTTTTTTTTTTTTTTTTTTTTTTTTTTTTTTTTTCTGTGAGCAGCGTACCTTTGATTTAAGTTAAAGAGTAACCCAGATCATTATTTTCAAACGGCTGAACAGAACGACCAGTCTGATAGTCAGAGACTGTATGTGTTCTTATGATGTGTCTGAAAAGAAACTAAAAGTCTTCACAAGCTGTGCCGGCACCAGGCTTAAACTGCCACATAACACCAGGGAACACACTAATGCAAGGTCGCTCCGTGGTTCACGTTTGAAAATTAAATAGTTCAGAGCTGTTTCTTAGTCACAGCATGTGCTGTCCAACGACTGCTCATTTATATTAAGATAGCTCAGAAATTGATTTACTGCTTAAAAAGCCTTCGGATTTCATTTAATGCTGTAATGAATGCGAGTGAATTTCTATTTAATGATGTTCATTTTTAATAATTGACCAACGTGGTCCATCTGTTCCAGTGCAGCTCTTGACCAGGTGTGTTATTTGAGTATTATTTGAGAAGTGTGTTGAGTGCCAGCGGTCAGACTCTCATGACTTCAGTGTGCGGGAGGGGAATTCCTGAGGGTGAGATCCAGTGCCAACCTAAACTGATCTGAGGTCACCTTTTGTCTCTGCGATAATGAACAAGTTCAGGGTACAGATTGGGGAGAATTGTTCTCACAAGAGGAGTCTGGAATAACATTATGGCAGAGGCTATTTGCAATAGCGTTAAATGCCATTTACACTTATAGCGATACACAAATAGCCATAGATGCTATTTACGCAAAGTGCAAAAAGCTGTATTTTCTTTGCACTAAGTGTAAATAGTTGTTAGATGCTATTTATGCTTTATTAGTGGGAGATACTGTACTACTTGTACCTCTGTGTATTGTAGTACAGTATGAAACAGTAACGCCTCTCCAAGCTGATATGCAATGGAAAAAAATTAGACGAATGCCAAAACGATTGAGATGGCCAATCAAATCAAAGATGGTGGGCTTTACTGTTCACAGAGCCAAGACTGTGAGGGAAGATGTAAGTACCGGTAGTTAAACATTTGACAACTGTATAATGAAATATTATATCCAGTAATGCAAACTACTCAACTTTTTGCCGTTTTGAATTGAAAATCTAGGCTATAATTTATAATAATTTGAGCGATTCATAACTAAACGTGACCAGAAACATTAGCAGACCAGTTTTTAACATATTAGGTATACGACTAAGAGTGAATGTGTGTGCATATTTAAAAGAAAGATATTATTTGCAAATAGTTCAAAACACAATTCTAGGTTTTCTTTCCTTTATTCCCTAAAATTCCTTTAAATCCTTTAATTATTTAATTCCTTTATATAATAAGACCATTACACCCCCCACCAAAAAAAAAATCACGGCCTTGATTATTACTTAATGCTGGAAGAACTAATTATAATAGAATTAAATATTATGAAGTCTGGCTACGTGAAGAAAGTTTTTTGTGCGTTTTCTACGTGATGAAATGATTTAGAAATGC